>BSBK01007491.1:360000-440000 GCA_027943335.1 Chamaecyparis obtusa | reverse complement strand
TAAATTATATATTATGTTATAATGTATTTGATATATATTATTTTTAAAATCAGAAATTTATATAATGAAAATCAACCTCTTTTTATAGAGGTCTCAAGACAAATCAATAGACAACTAAAATATAAAAGATGAATGAAGTTTCATGCATAGCTATATTTATTTGATTCATGCATATTATATTTCCAAAAAATCATGTCTACAACCGTAGTTAACAAATTCATTCTATTGTTGGAGCTCATATTTTGTCATAACCCGATCGAGTTCTCTTGATTTCTAGGACTTTTAGCAATTATATTTGACTTATGTTGACTTGGTCAAAGTTTGTTGACCCAAGTGGCATTAAATAAATGTTTTAGACATACATATTATTATGTTTCTTTAATTATTTTATGATGAAATAAGTTGATGAAATTAAAAATGATGTTATGTATAGAATTTGAAATGCATTATGAAATGCTATTTAGTGAACATTATAGATGAAATTGGAAAAGTTAATTATGTTATGCAAATGAGTTATACATTTTATTTTGATTATGGGCTAACCTAGTGATGATCTTTTGAGTTTTACCATAAGTGGAAGGAGATAAGACAGAAATGTGATTGAGGTAGACGAATTTATCTTCTAATAAGGATGTGATGGGAATAAAAGATGGTCACAAACACACATCACATAGTTATTTTCATATTTTATTTAATGTATTTATTTATTTCATGAATTCAAATTTTGAGTAAATTTAAGTGTGTGTTAAGTCAAATTGAATTTATCCTCGAAGTAAAAGAATTGATTGATTTTATTTTCTGTTAGAATTGAAAATTTGTAAATTAGTCAACTGCAAAATTGTTATATAATATATTTAAATATGTTTGGATTCTTTTATTTATTGATGAAATTAACATAAATATTATAAGGAAATTACTAACCATGTGACATAAGTTATTTTTCTTTAGTAACTAGAACTTAGCATTCAATTATCAACAACCACACTCGCATAGAAACGCGGGGAAATACATAATTTAATAACCTCACTTTGCATGTTTAAAGAGTTGTCCCCAAAGGGATTTTAACGGTGTCTGGTCAAAGTAATGCACTGTCATTCCTTAGTGATTGGCCATGCTGGGATGAATTTGCGGGGATCGATAGCCCAATATTTTTAGCTCTAATTTATTCGACTTCCATTTGCGGTAGAAAGGACACAATTTCGAAAGGAATCTTCTCTTACGGCCCGTTTGGTGCATGGAATTAACTTATCTAGAATAGGCCTATTATAGAATAAGGATCCTATTCTCGAATTAATTAATCCTCAGAACAAAAGCTGGAATAATCTATTCTGCATTTGGATCCCATAATGTGAAATTGGAATAAGAATTATTTTTCATTTTTTTAATTTCAATTTTTAATTTTTGAACTTATCATTTTTGTTCCTAGGTTTTTAATTAAAATATATATGTATTTTTAACTTATATATTTTTAAATTAAAATATGTATTATTAACTTAAAAAAATAAGATTATTAAAAAAATTATTTAAAAAAATTATAAAAAAATTAAATTATAAAAAAAAATAAGATTATAATTTTCCTAACCATTCACGCATGGACCTGAAAAACTTATACATTTTGATGTAATTTTGAATCCATGAAAAGCTTATTCTTGGAATAAGTTTAATTCCACCTTTTTTTCGGAATTAACTTATGTAAGCATTTGGCCCAAAATGGAAATTAGTTTTCTAATTTGAGAATTCAAAAGATGGCCACAAACAATGAATTAGTTTATTCTTGCATAGAATAATGCATATTCCAGGTTAATTCCAGGCACCAAACAAGCCCTTAAGGATCAAAATACATCCTAGGTTTCCTTTTGATTGTTTTTCAATTATTGTACGTAAAATAATGATATGTCTGTGTGTGTGATCATTTTGAAGGTAGATGTTTAAAATTAGTCTCAAACAACTTTGCTATGCACTCAAGGATATACATCTAGATTATGATTTCAAAAAATAAAGAACAAAAAAATTTAATTCCATTTTGAGACTCTTCTTGTAGATAGTTTTCGACTCTCCTTGTATTTATGTAATTTTTCTTTTAAGACAGAGGAATGTTTTATTTTAAAGATATATGTTCTTTCCTTACCTCTCATTCTCAGTTCAAAGATACATATACATGAAAGGTTTTTCATTTCTATTCAAACAAGTACAAGTGTTAACTCTTCTAGTAAATAAATTAGGAAATCTGTGAGATTAATTTTATGTTACAATTCATGCTAGGATAATGTAAAGATCTAAATTTCTATAAAGAAATAAACATTTCACAAGGCTAAAATAATCAAGGTCAACAAACATTAATCCATGTATGTCATCAATGTTACAAAATTTGACCATAAATATCGAAATACAACAATGATAAAAAGGGTTACAAATTACAACATTCAACCATATCGTAGAGAAGTACAATCATATAAACAATGTAAATACATCATAATTAAAAAATTTTAACCTTCTGTCGATCCAACCATATAAATCATTAATTTACATTTATAAATAAAAATCTACATTTCCCAACCGTCAAATTTATGGTAACATGGCACCACACTATCAGAAATCCCCATCTCCTAAGCTTATAGATAACACGTCCACCTACAAATCTTGAGACAGGAGTGTGGCCCAGGTGCTTTTTTTGCCCAACCATGGAGTGGTTAGCTACTCAAGGAGACTAGCATCTTGACACTAATGAGTCAGAAGAATATGACGCAACTGTGATTCTAACTACTTTAACAATCTTTAGTCTAAGTAGAAATCCTTATCATAGAGTGGCAGAGAGAAAGTAAAAAACTAACCAAGCATATTAATGATACATATGCAAAAACAAATCTTTGGCCAGAGAATCTTTTTCAAAATCAGTTTCACTGATAGGCAATTACATCTAAATTACCTTTCTCTGTCTATTCCACATTACCCATCAATTCAAAATAAAATATCACACGGTATATTGCATAAGTTTTAAGAAATAACCAATCATGTAAAATTGTCAATTGTGATCTTGTTTATAAACTTCCTTTAAATTGTACTATCAAACGCAACACGTACTCTTAACTTTTATTGTTTAAAATGATAACAGATTTATTATACTCATGAAAACAAGATAGAATTTTGTTTCATTTTACTTTTACCATAATTGAAAATAACCATCCCAAGAAGCAAAATAGGCCTAGTTTATCTACTATTTGCTAATTTTATTCTTCCATATAATCTACTGTGTAGCTAAAAAAATCAAAGAAAAATATTTATACAAATCTGGTCAAAAGTTGTTCTATGCAACTGTAATTGATACTGATTGAAAGAACAAAATTTTTAAATGATCACCTATAGTACCAGGTTAAATTTAAGAGGATTTGATCTCCAAATCAAAACTAAAAATAATCTATCCATACGAATTACCTTTACTATCCTAAAATGTGCACTCCCCACCATGTACACAGTCATTTTCTTTTAAGACATGTGTTGCCTTCACTTATTCTATAAAATAGATTGATTCACAGCCCAATCTCATTCTAATATGTTTTTGTTGTTTTGGGGAAAAGGGCTTGATTTGTCTCAGGTTCCAAGTTCTGAAAGGAAGGTGGAGTTTCTTAGGAAAAAGAATCCATTCTTACGTTAATGAGTAAATAGGTATTCTATAGAGAAGAGTGGTTAGAAATAAGCACTAATTTGGTGTTTGTAGCTAGAAAGAATTACACCTTCTGATTTATTTACAGGAAAATAAAAGTTCACATCTCCATGATTTTAATCCAATGCAGTCTCTATGCTAATATTCCTAGTTTTCCCTTTTCCCTTTTTCCATCATTCATGAAATAAAACAAGAATTTAGGAGAACTTGGAATAAATGGTAGTCTGATGATAAGATTTTTGCTGTGTCTAGAACAGTCTCTTTCCACAGAGCCTCCTTTGGTGTTTTACACTTGCTTTGACTCCCTAATTGAACACTCTCTCAACATTTCTTATCCTTTGTTTGCTGACTTCCAACTCCCCAATGCACACTCCTCTCTTCACTATGCTTTTTTTTTACTCCCTTCTCTATATACTACGCAACTCTCTCCATATATTACGCAACCCTTCTCTATATACTACGTAGCTCCCTCTCTCAATACTCTCTCCACATGCTACGTTTTCCTGTCTACCTATGCTACATTTTCTCTTTTTTTTAATCACTGGGTTCTCCTTCCTTGCATTATTTTTCTCAAATTTCTTATATCTTTCTTCTCCTTTCTCCTTCCCAACCTTCTCTCCTCAATCTGTGAGTGCATCCTCCTCTTTATTAAACTTTTTTCTTGCATTTTCTACACCCCTCTTCCTAATGCATATCCCCCTCTTTAGTAACACCAAGAAAACTCTTCTTCATTGTCATAAACTATATTTCTCCCCCAAATTATGCCTTGATTTCCTCCTTCCATCTGACGCGTTGCCAATAATGCCCCAAATCAAGATGTTGACTTCCTATTTTTATTGCAAAAATAACCTTCTAATTAATAGTCTTCTACTCATTCCCACCAGTAAGAACATCAATTAACAGTTTCATTAAATAGAAATTAATGATACAGTCTCCCAGTCAGTTATAATCATAGTAAAATATAAATTGCCCCCCCCTAAAATCCTTCCCTTAATCAAACCGCCACATTGAGTTGTTAACTAAATTTTTGAAATCAGGCAAACACACCCAAACTAATTATTAAATACATGCAATTTAAATTGAATTCAAAAAATAAATTCTAATTTCACAGTATCATTCTAATTAATAATAAAATAATATAATAAAAATTAGCCACACCATCTATTCTTTTAAAAGAATCATATATACTCTAAACATCAACTACAACACATACCTATGCAAATGAATTGTATTTTACACATTTCAAACTATAATTTATTTCTGAAACTTTAAATGTCTAAGTGGTGTGTGATTAAATCAAACAATTCTGAACTCATCCTTATCGAGGAGCTAGGCTCCTCTACCTCGGCCAAACCCCCATCTTTCGTCCTATCCAAAATAGAGCACTGAAACCTTACATTGAAGTACTTAGTTCCCAAATTCAATAAATAAATCAACTTGAAAAACATTCATCATGAGCATAATTAATCATCAAAATAAAAATAATATTTTATAACATTTAATCCATTCTTGCATGATAATCATTAATCACATTCAATTTTTCATCTAACGAAAATATAAAATCATACATACACATTTTATTCATCAAATGAAACATATTTGGCAATGCTTAATAAACCGACTTAGGTTGTCTACCAGCGACCAAGTCAAAAGTCAACAAAAGTCACCAATTATTTAAAATAGTTATAATATTTGAAAAATCAGTTATGACATCCTTCACCTCTAAGAGAAGACATCATCCCGATGTCTTATGAAAAATACTACATATTTTCTCAAATCATAAAATAACTGGAAGACATAAAAAAAATAACATATATATATATATATATATATATATATATATATATATATATATATATATATATATATATATATATATATATATATATATATATATATGTCTATGGAAGTAAATGCGGAAAAGATCTAATCATATCTGCATCCTCCCATGTATCACTCTCAATGGAGAATTGGTCCTATTGGACATTATACTACAATATCTCTCTGTCACTCACCTTGATGGTACACTCATCAATGATACTAGATGGCTCCACTAATACCACTCCCAGATCCTATACTTGTAAAGCACACCAATCAAGGATATGAGAAGCATTTGGATGGTATTTCATTAAAGATACATGAAACACGTCATGAATATGGGCAAGAGCAGGTGGCAAGGCTAGTCTATATGCAACAGGATTGATAATCTCCAAAACATCAAAAGGCCCAACATATCTAGGTGCGAGCTTAGAAGCTCAACCAAAAGATATAGAACTTGTATGTGGCCTCACATGAAGAAAAACTTGGTCCCCTACTAAGAACTGTCTAAAAGTATGGTTCTTATCTGCATAACTCTTCTGCCTATCAACAGCTTCTTTCAACCTTTCTCAAATAAGAGACATCTGCTCTTCCATCTCCCTTAACATTTCAAGACCAACAATGATCCTGTCCTCAACTCTGTCCCAACTGATGGGTGTCTGGTAATTTCTCCCATGTAGAGCTTCAAAAGGAGCCATACCTAATGATGAATGATGTGAATTATTATAAGAAAATTCAACCAAAGGAAGACACTCTTCCCACTTGTACTGCTGATCCATGTAATACATTCTCAGTAAGTCCTCAAGAACCTGATTTACCCTCTCAGTTTGAACATCTATCCGAGGATGATAGGCTATGCTAAAGTTCAACCTTGTTCCCAAAGAAGCATTTAAGGTTGTCAAGAACCTTGATGTCATCCTTGTTTCCTTATCAAATATAATAGTTTTAGGTACTCCCTGAAGTCTAAAATTATCCTGAACAAATTTCTTGGCAAAAATGAAGGATCCATCCCTCAAACTACTTGGTATGAAATGAGCAACCTTGGTCAATTTATCAACCAAAAACAAGATTACATCATGTTTACACCTAGTCATGGGAAAACCTTAGACAAAGTCCATTGTGATAACCTACCACTTGTATTATGGTATCTCATGAGGATACAAAAGTCCAACTGGATGGACATGCTTAGCTTTAACCCACTGGCATTCTAGACACTGAGATATAGATGCTACCACATCTCTTTTAAGTCTGGGCCAAAAATACAATGGCTGCATATCAGCAAGCATCTTATTAACTCCTAGATGCCCTAAAAATGGAGGGCAATGCATCTCCTCAAAAACCAATTTCCTCAACCCATCCTTGTTGGGAATATACATCCTCCCTCAGTATCTCAAAATACCATCCTCATCAAAAGAGTAACCATCAAAATGGTGGTCTGTCAGATAATTCTGCAATGCTGATTTGACCAACTCATAATGGTCATCACCCTAGAGGTTCTACAACACCTATTCCTTTAGGTATGTTTGGGTAGTGGAAATAGCTGAAATGTGTCTCCTTCTACTCAAACCATATCAGGTACCCTATTCTCCTTCCCTTTGATATATTCAATACCAAAATCATACTCACTCAAGAATTCTATCCATCGCCTCTATCTAGCATTAAGGTTGGGTTGAGTGAATATATACCTCAAACCCATGTGGTATGTTTTCAACTCAAAAGGCTTACCTAAAAGGTAGTGTCTCCACATCACAAGTGCATGAAATATGGTAGCAAGTTCTAAATCACAAGGTACATAATTAACCTCATACTGCTTCAGCTTTTGTGACTCATAAGCCACTACTTTACCATCCTGCATAAGTACACCTCCTAAACCCTCACCTGAAGTATCAGTGATAATAGTAAAATAGCCATTAGGATTTGGTATAACTAGAATCTTTGCAGGATCCACTACAATTCACTTAGCATAAATTATATGCCCCAAATAGTGAATTTCTTTTTGATAAAATGAACACTTGGATAGTTTTCCATACAATTTCCTATCTCTGAAGTGCTACAAAACTATACGCAAGTTCTCCTCATCTTCGTCAAGATTCTTGGAATAAATTAATATATCATCAATGAAAATCTCTACAAATTTATCCAAACAATATCAGAACACACTATTCATCAAGTTCATGAATGTTACAAGAGCATTAGTCAGACCAAAAGGTAATACTACAAATTCATAATGCCCATACCTTGTTTTGAAATTTGTCTTTGCTATATCCTCCTCCTTGATCTGAAGCTGATGGTATCCAGATCTTAGGTCAATTTTAGAGAACACCATTTCTCCTTTCATTTGATCAAAAAGTTCATCAATTCTAGGAAGTAGATATCTATTCTTTATAGTTACCTTGTTAAGCATTCAGTAGTCTATATATAACCCCAAGGTGCCATCTTTCTTCTTTACGAAGATCACAGGTGCCCCCATGGTGACACACTGGGGCATATGAACCCTTTGTCTAAAATTTCCTGCAACTGAGTTTTCAACTCATACATTTCTATGGTTGTCATCCTATATGGAGCCTTAAATTGAGGTTCAGTTCTTGGTAACACATCTATAGAGAAGTCAAATTCTCTCTTAGGAGGCAATTCAGGCAGTTCTTCTAGAAACACATCTTGGAACTCTTACAAGATAGGATGATCATTTAGGCTAGAAGGAGTGTCTAAGTCTTTTTCATAAGCTACATAGATCACACACCCCTTCTTCTAAGTTTTCTTCATTTGCATTGCAGATATTAGCCTTACTTCTAAAGGCTTCTAAATACCCTTAACAACTGCAGGCATACTAGAATCATCTAAGAATTGAATTGACTTGTCCTTAAAATTTAGAATGATCTTGTGCTCAATTAGCCAATTTATGCCCAAAATAACATCATAAGATCCTAAAGGAGTGACATAAAGGTTAACTTATGTTTGAAAATTTGGAAATTCCAAATTATTGCATGCTAGACACTGTTCAACCCTGTGCTCTATCCTATTGCCATATTCAACCATCTATGGTTTAGATAAATAACCATCTCTAACAGATACTTTTGAAACAAACTTACGGTCGATAAAGCATTCAGTAGCTCTAGTATCAATTAAAATAGAAACATCATGTCCATAGATATTACTAGCTATTTGAATAGGATCTACCTAAAAATCTTCTTGGCGATGATCAACCGCTACATGAATCTAGTGTTGTACCTAAGGAGCTTTACCTTCTCTCTAAGTTGTATTCTGAGGACAATAAGAAGCATAATTATTACACCCACAATTGAACACCCATTTCTCGGTCCTTGCCTATTTTCAATTCTGTTCCTCCAGTTGTTTCCATTCCAGTTATTATTTCTGTTCTAATTCCGATTCTGAGGGTTGTTATTGTTTCTACCTCCAATCAATTGGGAAGCACCCCATAAAGCCCTAGACTATCCTGAAAGATTTTGAACATGAAAGTACTTTTCCATGGATATGATCCATGCCTAAGAATCATCCCCTATATTTTTCCCATCAAAAGTAGGTGGTGTAACCTTTTTAAGGTCCTTAGTTCCTCAGCAATCTGGTCATTGTTCAGATCTCCTACATTTGCCCCAATATCAACATGTCTCTTACATCATTCCTCAATCATCCTATCCTCTTCCTCTTTTCGAATAGCCTCAAGACTTTGAACTTCCACCTCTTTCCTATGAGCTTCATCATCCTAATGACTCTCATTCTATCTACCACTTAAGTCATCTTCAATGCAACTCATCCAGTCATTTTTCTATTACAAAATATTCCCCTATTCATCTAAGAGGACTAAAATTTCATCTAGCCTTTGATTTGGAAAGACATTTTGTTCATTACCGGTTCCAGATTGGCCACTATTTCAGGTCTACATGTTGCCAATCTATTCCTGATCCATGCACAAACACAACTTTAGCATAGAAGATCTAGGCCCTAGGGTTTAAACATGGCTCTAATACCACATGTAACGACCTAAATTCCCATAAAGAAATAAACATTTCACAAGGCTAAAATACTCAAGGTCGACAAATATTAATCCATGTATGTCATCAATGTTACAAAATTTGACCATAAATGTTAAAATACAATAATGATAAAAAGGGTTACAAATTACAACATTCAACCATATCATTGAGACATACAATCATATAAACAACATAAATACGTCATAATTATAAATTTTTTACCTTCTGTCAGTCCAACCATATAAATCATTAATTTACATTTATAAATGAAAATCTACATCTCCCAATCATCAAATTTATGGTAACATGGAACCACACTGTCAGCAATCCCTGTCTCCTAAGCCTCTAGACAGTACATCCCCATGCACATCCTGAAACGGGAGTGTGGCCTAGGCACTTTTTTCACCCAACCATGGAGTGGTTAGCTCCACTGGGGCTTACCTTGAAATTGAAAGCGCACCGATGCTGCTCGAGGAGACTAGTATCTTGACACTAATGAGTCGAAAGAATGTGATGCAACTATGATTCTAACTACTTTAAAAATCTTTAGTCTAAGTAGATATCCTAATCATAGAGTGGCAGAGAGAAAGTACAAAAATAACCAAGCATATTAATGATACATATGCGAAAAAAAATCTTTGGCCAAAGAATCTTTTTAAAAATCAGTTTCATTGACAGGTAATTACATCTAAATTACCCTTCTCTGTCTATTCCAATCACATGGTATATTGCATAAGTTTTAAGAAATAACCAATCATGTAAAACTGCCAATTATGATCTTATTTATAAACTTCCTTTAAATTGTACTATCAAATGCATCACGTACTCTTAAATTTTATTGTTCAAAATGATAACATATTTATGATACTCATGAAAACAAGATATTAAAATTTTGTTTCATTTTACTTTTACCATAATTCAAAGTAACCATCCCAAGAAGCAAAAATAGGCCTAGTTTATCTACTATTTTCTAATTGTATTCTTCCATATAATCTACTGTGTAGCCAAAAAATCAAAGAAAAATATTTATACAAATCTAGTCAAACGTTGTTCTATGCAACTGTAATTAATATCGATTGAAAGAATAGAATTTCTAAATGATCACCTATAGTACCAGGTTAAATTTAAGAAGATTCAATCTCCAAATCAAAACTAAAAATAATCTTCCCATACGAATTACCTTTACTATCCTAAAATGTGCGCTCCCAACCATGTACACAGTCATTTTCTTTTAAGACGTGCTGCCTTTACTTATTCTCTAAAATAGTTTGATTCAAATCCAAATCCCATGTTAGGAATAACAATCCACAAAACAACTGAGAGGTGGGGTGAATCAGTTGTATAACAGATTATTAAACTTTAACCTTTAAGCACCATAATATCAGATCTAATGAACACAATGAATGCCAACACAATAACACAATATTTTGGTTTTGGGGAAACCCTCTTAAAGGTAAAAACCCCAGTGGGAATTAGCACCCACAAATGATGTACTAAGAGTATAGTTATCCTTGTTAGAAGATATAGCCCTGTTAGGAGCTTATTGAAACATTATAGTACATAGTCCTTGTTAGAGGATAGACTCTATTAGGATTCAAGAAAAAAAGGGAGGGCTCACTGCCCAAGGCTTACTTCCCAAAGAAGGTTAAGTCCACCTTCAGATTTCACTATTCACAACACAAGTGTATATTAAGATATACATAATCTTTTGAACTCTTTGGCAGCAACTGTCTATGCTTGATCAGTTCCAATGAAGTCCACCAATAAACCTCTGCTCTACATACACCAGACATAAGCTCATAGGTTTTACAATCTCTCTATATCACCTTTTAATTTACATCTTTTCCAAAGAAAAGACCTTTCATTTATACCTTATTACAATTCTTATAAACAGGTCAGCCCATGAGGATTTTCTAATTACAAACAATTACATAAACCCTTGCTAAGATATAAACAGTATCTAGGACAAGTCTACAATGATTACATTACAACAATTAAGGACCGACATCCTTAATTCAATTTTTCCATCCATCATACACACTACATCTCTATATTCATCTTCCAAATAGATCACCTTCCAAAGTGCACGCCACAACTGATGTCATCCTGTATTCTGTACCTTGCATAGTTCATAGAACATTCCCCAATACTCTCTCTTTCATTTTAGAAGTTCACGTGCACTGATTCCACATCACCAGAAAGCTATACACAAAATTCAGAGACTGACTTTGTCATTTCTCACTGTCATAGTTAGTGACCAGGCTTCACCAAAACATCTATAACTCATCCAATAGGAAACATTATATGATGCGATCTTGGATATAAGATCACAACATCCTTCTAAACTCTCATCTGTCTTCACTGCATCTGGAACATCCATACTCTATGATTACTAGTCTGATTGCCTCACAGAAACATATGTTGACATCAGTGACAAAACATAAATGATAACAGTATGAGTGACCATTCAGTAATGTAGTGATTAAACATATTAAATGTCTTAATCACCCCCCCATGCATTAGCAATATCCAACAATCTCCCCCTTTGGCATTGATGGAAACATATGAGAAAATATTATCCCAAAGTTGGGTATGTGCAGGATCATGGTATGCCAAAAAGTGGCGATGTGAAAAAGAAGTCTTGATTGATAGAATCTTTGAAAAATAACTATAACTTTCAAACATTATAACATTTTTGAAATCTAAAATATACATCACATTATATGCTTCTCCTAATATAATAATAATAAACAATTCTTTCAATTTGATGAAGTTTAGACTAAGTTAAGGTGGCCAGACATGAGAGTTTTAATATTCATAAAAATTTGTATCATTAAAATCATAATTAATTATTTACTTGGAAAAAAATGAAAAAATATATACATCACATTCAGACATGAGTCTACTACTTTTATCTAGAATCTTATAAAAAAATATTATCATTTGATTTTGTTTAATGTGGTCAGACATACACCTACTTGTTATCTTTCTAGTCCTAATTAATAGACCTATTGAAATATAGCTATAAATTTCAAACTATATAACATTTTTGAAATCCAAAACATGTGTCCCATTCTATGCTTTTCCTACTACAAGAAAAATAAAAATAAAAATTCAATTTGATAAAGTTTAGAGTAAGTTAACTTGGTTAGACACGAGAGCTTTTGTATTCAGGAAAAGCTATAGAAGAAAAATCATAATTAATTATTTACTTGGAAAAAAATTATAAAAAAATGTGTCACATCTAGACATGAGTCTACTAGTTATATCTAGAATCTTGTAAAAAAAATTTATCATGTGATTGTGTTTAAGGTGGTCAGACATACACCTACTCTTTATTTTTTTCCTGAAATTTTTTTACTACTACATTGAAATTTGAAATTTTTAACATATAGAATAATTATTTTTGAAAAAAGGCCTAGTATATTAGAAACTAAATTCAATTTTCTACATATTCTCTTGTTACATATTTTTGATACAATATTTATAAATTGTTCAAATTTTTATGTCAACTTGCCTAAACCTGATTTTCTGAATTTTCATTACCACTTAAGGGCCTAGTTTGGCATACCATGATACTGCACATACCCATTTATATCAATCCAAAGTCCTGCAACCAAACAATCTCCCCATACAGTAGGGATTTTCTCATAGCAATACTCCCCCTTTGACAACAATGTAAAAGGGTACCAATAGTCATCAACTGCTTTTCAACATCTTTCTTCCATGATCACTCCCCTTGAGGAGTAGATCCCTACATCAAGTCTAGAATATGATAAGGCTCTAAAAACCCCTAGATTGATGCATCTCTGCATTATTTAATTCTGACTAGGAGGGGCCTAAACCCCCAACATACCTTTGAGATATTCAAAGGTATCTTTCGACAGTGAGATGTTTGCAATCTGTTCTTTTGTAGTGATATATTTTAATTTGATTTCCTTTTCTGCAACCTTGTCTCTCAAGAAGTGATACTTGATAGAAATATGTTTAGTTTTGGAGTGCATCACTAGATTCTTTGACATATTTATTTTACTGGTGTTATCATAATGGATAACCATAGGCTCGTCAAAAGTTATTCCAATGTCTGTCAACATTTGTTTCATCCAAACAATCTATGTGCAGTTTATAGCAGAAGCAACATACTTTGATTCAGTAGTAGATTGTGCTATACAATCTTGTTTCTTAATTATCCAAGAAACCAACTTTTTCCCAAGGAAAAATGCACCACCACTAGTACTTTTTTTGTCATCAATATTCCTTGCCCAATCAGCATCAGTATAAGCATGAAGTTAAAAGCTATCATTTCTATCATACCATAAGCCATAGTTTATGGTTCCTCTTAGATACCTCAGTATCCTTTTTATGAAAACTAGATGTGTTTCTTTAGGTTCTTCCTGATATCTAGCCACAATTTCAACAACATTAGCAATATCTAGTTTGGTGTGGGTCAGATATTGTAGACCTCCAACCATTGATCTATACAAGGTCTGAAAAACACATTTTGATTCATCATCAATTTTTAGCTTGTTACTAGTCACCATAGGCATTCCTATTGGTTTACAATCTTCCATTCCAAATTTTTTAAGTAACTATTTGAGATACTTGGTCTGAGAAATAAAAATAGCATTCTCATTCTAAGTTATTTGTAATCCAAGAAAAAATATCATTTCACCTATCATGGACATCTCAAATTCACTTTCCATTTATTTAGCAAATTTCTTACATAAATCATCATTACCTCCAAAGATAATATCATCCACAAAGACTTCCATTATTAGGATTCCATCTTCACTAGTTCTTAAGTACAAATTATTGTCTGCATTACCTTTTCTGAATTTAAGTCGAAGTAGATACTTGTCTAACCTTGCATACCAAGCCCTAGGAGCTTGCTTCAGCCCATACAAAGCTTTCTTCAATGTACACACCATGTGTTTATCCTCCCATAGAGGAAATTTATCTAGTTTTTTTTATATAGACTTCTTCAAGATCTCCATTCAAAAATGCAGATTTCACATCTATCTAATACACCTTCAAGTTTTTATGTGTAGCTTAAGCCAAGAATAATCTTACTGCCTCTATTCTAGAAACATGAGAAAATGTTTCTTTAGAGTCTATGCCTTCTTGCTGTGAGTAACCCTTACACACTAGTCTTTCTTTGTTCCTTACAATAGTTCCTTCTTCATCCATCTTGTTTCTAAAAACCCATTTTATTCCTATTACATTTTTGTTTTTGGGTCTAGGAACCAGTTTCCAAGTATTATTCTTCTTTATCTAATCTAACTCTTCTTTCATAGCATTTATCCAAGATTCATCTTTAAATTCATCATTTGTGGTTTTAGGTTCAACTTGAGAAATCAAACAAATTTCTTCTCTAACCTTTGATCTAGTTAGTACTCCCTAATTGGTATTGCCAATAATTTGATTTTCAAGATGGTTATTTTTTACATACCTCAATGTTTTAGGAGTCTCAGTAGACTTACTTGTGCTAGCATCACAAGCCTCTTTTTCACTTTCTACCTGAACAAGTTCTTCTCTTTCTGCAGTAGTAGTAGTTTCTTTTATCTCTAAAATTTATTACTATCATACATCCTTTCTTGTATCTGAAACTTCTCATCTATTCTTACATTGTTACTTTCAATCATCTTCCTTAATCTCAGATTGAAACATTTGTAAGCCTTTCTTTTAATAGAGTAACCAAGAAAGATTCATTCATCACTTCTAGCATCAAAATTCCCTATCTCATCACACTAGTACATTTTGTCTAGTTTTTCTACCAATATTTTCGACCAAAAAATTAGAAGTTTTTGCTTGGTCGGATTATAGAAGGAAAAATTTGTTTTTTTTTAATTTATGCTCATGTTTGTCGAAGTGAAAAATTCCATGGTGGTCTAAATTTTGACAAACACAGGCATAACTTTTTTTAAAATGGTGAGTTTCATTTCTCATTTCATTATTTCATTTGCGAAAAAAAGAAGGGTAACATGCGCGTGAAGGAGATACGTCCCAACTTGACATCGTGGGGTAGTATCAGGAGCTTGAGCTGAGTCTTTACATAAGGTATGTGGTAGAGGATTATTAATTCATGCATTCTTATTTTCTTTGCTATGTATTGAACAAGGGCTTCCTTAAATGTTCTTATTTTTGGGTGTTAAAAAGAATGAAGGGTTTGAGATCCTGTGCTCATCTATGGGTTTATGCATAGGATTGTGGCATTTGGCTTTAGACAGTCAAACATGAAATTAATAAGTAGCTTTTGACTATTATAGAAAGTTTCATTATGTTCAAAACCGGATTCAAAACCCTTGTTCTTGGCTCTGTCATGAAGTCAGAGCCCTAATTTGTATCTTCTCCACAGGATTCCCAATGCCACTAGATGAAAAGAAAATTAGGGTAATGTATTTTAATACATCCAACACTCAGAATTTGGAAGATGGTTCCACTGCTTCAAGGCTGATTCCCTAAGAAAATCTCTATCAATAGACTTAGAGGAAATAATAATAGTAAATCTTTGTTCCATGGGCAACAACTAATCCTTTTATCCTTGGTCTGAATTAGATTAGCTATTGCCCATCAAACCTGTCAATAGATTTAATACCTGATGGATAGCATTATTTTGAATAAGAGATTACCTTGGAAGCATATATATAAATAGATTTGTAATGAATAAGCATAGTTGGTCTTCTAATGAATAAGAAAATTCGATCTTGTAATGAATAAATAGACTTAATATCTCTGCAAATTCATTTATGCATTTACAGGTATTGAAGTTCATTTTCGATGCATCCACGGTGTTTGGTGTTCATTTGATTAGTTTTTGTGTTTCCATTATACACAGTCTACTATGAAGGGACTAGATGAATTAGATCTCACAACAAGTTCACTTTTATGCACATTTATGTTTTAGAGTTTCATTTTGATTAGAGTTTGTTTAGTTCTACATGGGACAATCAATTCCTTGACAGACCGAGTTTGACAAAATCTCCAATTGGCTCTGTTATGGATTTTAGACCTTAACTTGTGACTCCTCCATGGGAATTCAATGCCATTGGATGGAAAGCAAGTTAAGGAGATGTACGTAAAGATTCGAAACACTTAGAATCTGGAAGATTGTTCCAATGCTTCAAGGCTGATGCCCTAGGAAAAATATGATGAACTACAACTGATTTAGAATATAATTGAAGATCTGTGATTAGAGATCACCAAGTTGTTGATAAGATATGTAATATGATAAAATTATTAATATGTTGTCATTGATGTCAACTAGTTTGACAACACTTATCTTGTAAGTTACTTAACCTAAACATCTATAGAAAAGGAGTAAGAGAGATAAAGAGAAGCAATATCTATATGAGGAAGATGCATATGACAGATGAGGATAAGGAATATATTGGGTAACTTGTCGATGTGTCTATGACCTTATGTTATTGACTTGACTATGTTTCATTCATCTATTCAATGAGGAAAAGAGATGAAAGACACAAGGCAGTGTGGTTGGCTGATGAAGCATTACAGTATACACTGAGTAGTGTAGTGTATATCGAGCATAGTATAAACTGAGCTTGTGTTTATCGACACATCAGCCAAGAAAGGTTTAAGTGGAAAAATGGACGAAGGAGATCAGGTAAAAAAATCTATTGGAAAAGAAAATGGTTTACTTGTCTATTTAAGAGACTAGATTTTTGTTATGAAAAAATGTCTGAAGAAGGAGACTATAAAATTATCGCATGAATAAGCTTCATGTATGCCTGATCAGACTAGTTAAGGAGAACTGAACTACAGAGTTTACCAAGCATCAGAAAGCTATCATCGAGTGACAAAAATTCATTGTTTATTATTGATACAGAATTGATATATAGATCAGAGGATGTGAATGAGCATAATATAGATTTGAACATCTACAATTGAAGTTGTATTGTAATCAGATCACCTACTATTATAGTTTAACCATTATATACAGACAAATCTCTTAACAAATTGGACTAGAAAAGTATTATAAGTATCATTCATAGAATGAACATTGTTATCCTGTCAACCCCATAATGAATGCTGGTTGGACGATAATGGTTGGTCTAAAATCCTCTAACAAGGTCACACATCACAGTGTGTTTGTAACCTTTGATAGGGTTGGGTCTTCACTGACCTCACTTCAGAAGGGTCGACAATTTTGGGTTGCCAGTCCCAGGTGGTTTTTCCCTTCACAGGGTTTCCATGTTAAAACTTTTGTGTTATGTGTTCATTGTGGTGATTGTTTGTTATCATAATTTGCATATTACATGTTAGATTTGATTGGTAATCATTATATGTTATTGACTGGTAATCGATAAAAGTATAGAGAGTATAGTATTTTATGTTACCAAGCTACATAAGTTTAAGTAAATTGTTTTGGATTATACATTTTGATTTGGGACTGTGGATAACTGATTCACCCCCCTCTCAGTTATTCTAACAATTTGTATCAGAGTTGTGGTTTCTTGGAACATATTTTTAAGGACTTTAGCACAAAGGTCTCAAAATTTTTAAGAGGGAAGTTCCAAAGCTAAGCAAGGATAACTTCACAATATGGTAAAGTTGAATGAAGCTGCATATATCTGGGATTGGGAATTCTTCCCTAGATCTGATGGAGAATGGATACCTTGCACCGCCCACTGGTCCCTTGACCCTTGATCAACTAAGAGACATGCATGAACATAATGTTACTATGATGGAGATTGCTGCTACTTGTTCAGATGATGAATTTGAAGACATCAAGGAATGTACTACTGCTAAGAAAATGTGGGATAAAATTGCACAAATTTATAGTGGTGATGCGAATGTCAAGAGAGCAAGAGTAGAAAGCTTAAGTGGAAGATTCAATGACATGAAGATGAAAGAAGGTGAAAACATTGTGCAGTACACAAACAAAATAAAGGAGGTAGTTCATGCTATTAGAGCATTGGATGGAGTTATTGATGAAGACATTGTGGTAAGAAAAATTCTAAGGACCTTATTGCCTATCTATGCCATCAAAATATCTACAATTCATGAAAATGGGTCAGCACCTAACAACACACTCACTCTTGATAATCTGATTGGAAAGCTTACAACATTTGAACTGAATAATTATGATACTAGTGTTGTACCGAATGTTGAATCCTCTTTCATGACTTCTCTGAAGATTGGTAAGTCTAGTAGTAGAAATAATAAGAATGATGATAGTGATAGCAATACTAATGATGAGCCTGATAAACTTGAAGCTCTTATGGCTAGAAGGTTACCTAAAGGAAAAGGAAGATATAGAGGCAAGTTACCTCTAGCATGCTTTAACTGTAAAGAAGTTGGTCACATTATTGCTAGATGTCCACACAAGAAAGATGATGATAGAACCAAAGACCGAATTGAAGGAAGCTATGGGAGAAGATATAATAGAGGCTACCGACACTACAATAGAGACAATCAAGACAATAATGATAAAGGCAAGAAGGTATGCTACATTGCTAAGGAAGAAGTTATCACTGATCTTGACACTTATGATGATGTGAAGGTAGTATTTGTGGCAGGGTATGTGCAAGATCATGAGGGGCCAAAAAGTGGCAATGTCAGTTCAAAACTTTGACAATGTAGTTGACAACTTTTTTTTCACCTGAATTTGATAAAACAAAAAGGGTATCTTAACGAGATTATCAGCTTTCTATCGATATAATTTCTGTCAAAATTTGAATTCGGTAAGTAATTATTAGTTATTTTCAAATTGAGCTACCTCTAAAGTGCTGATTTATATACTGATTGAAAAATGACTATAACTTTCAAACGGTATAACATTTTTGAAATCCAAAAAATGCATCAAATTCTATGCTTCGCCTACTATAAGGAAAAAAAATAAAAATTTGAATTTTCTAAATTTTTGAATGGGTTAAGGTGGTCAGACATGGGAGTTTTTTTATTCTGAAAATGTTGTAGAAAAAAATTTATAATTAATTATTTTTTTGGAATAAAATTATAAAAAAATATGCTTCACATCCAGGCATGAGTCTACTACTTATATATAAAATCTTATAATAAAATATTATCATTTGATTATGATTAAGGTGGCCATACATACACCTACTTCTTATTTTTTTCCTGAAATGTTTGTACTGCTGCATTAAAATCTATACTTTTCACCAATTATACTAACTTTTTCTCAAAAAAGGCCTAGTATTTTAGAAACTACATTCAATTTTCTATAGATTCTATTCTTAAAACCTTTTGATATTAGGTTCATAGCTAGTTGAAATTTTCACGTCAAGTTGACTAACCCTGATTTGCTAATTTTTCATTACCACTTAAGGGCATAGTTTGGCCCCTCATGATCTTGCACATACTCGGCAATGAAGGATGATTCAAAAGAATATGAAAGGTATGTCAAGACAACACTTATCTCTAAGGTAAATAAAAAGGATAAGTGGATCATAGATAGTGGTTGTACACATCACCTGACTAGTGATGAAGAAAAAATTGATTATCTTGAAGAATAAAATGGAGGATCTATAAGAATGGGTAATGATGCACCTTGTATGGTAAGAGGTAAAGGATCCCTGATGATAAATGATAGATTAAAATGTGAAAATACTTATTGGGTAAGAGAATTAAACTATAACTTGCTAAGTGTGACACAATTGAATAATTCAGGCTACCGAGTTGAATTTGAGAGCAAAAAGGTGAAAATATTTGATGATGGAGGGAGACTTGTTGGAAATGGTACACAATCTAGAGGTAATTTGTTTTATCTTGATAATGATCAATCTTCTTGTTTATTGATGAAAGATGAAGATGCATGGTTGTAACATAAGAGGTTGTGCCATGTGAATTTTGATAACATGATTAAGATAAGTAAAGAGAAAAGAGTTAGAGGTCTGCCTAACTTGTCAAAGCTTGATCATGTTATGTGTCATGAATGTCAAAAAGGTAAAATGACTAAGTCTAGTTTCAAAAGAAAATATTATTTAACAAAGAAGATACCTGAGTTGGTTCATACCGACCTATGTGGTCCTATGAGAACTCAGAGTTATTATGGAGATAGATATTTTATTCATTTTGTTGATGATTATACTAGGCTAATGACTGTCATGTTTTTAAAATAAAAATCTGAGGCATTCAAGATGTTCAAGTGGTATAAAGAAAAAGTAGAAAAAGTGACTGGTAAAGAATTGAAATGCGTAAGATCTGATAGAGGAGGTGAATTTATCTCTGATGAATTTACTAATTTTTTTAATGAGCATGGTATTAAAAGATAGGTGTCTACACTGAGGACACCACAACATAATGGCATTGCTAAAAGGAGGAATAGGTCAATTATTGACTAGACAAGGACATTAATGATAGAAAAGAATGTTGCACAGACATACTAGAGAGAAGGTATCAGCACAGCTGTTTATGTTCTGGACCGATTACAACTGAAGAAGGACACTAATAAGACACCCTATGAGTTATGGTTTGGACACAAACCCACTATAAGTTATTTCAAGATTTTTGGAAGCAAATGTTTTATTCTGAAAGATGAAAGAAATGGAAAGTTTGACTCAAAAGGTGAGGAAGGTATATTTCTAGGATATTCTAGTAAAAGTAAAGCATACAAGTGTCTGAACAGAGTTACTAATAAAATGATTGAAAGTACTAATGTTCGAGTTGATGAGTTTGATGATAAGAATGCAGAGGAAAGTAGAAAGGAACCTGAGGACTATGGTAGATTCACTTACATTAAACAACTTGAGTACCTACCGACATAGCAGATAGTGACAACCGGTCAGCAAGAAAACAATACCAAGGAACAGGAAAAAGAAACTGACGAGCAAGAAGGACCTACCGAGCAAGAAAATGAACCTGCACAAGATGAACACAAAAGAAGAAATTAGATACTAGCAAGTTTTGTCAGAAGACGTCATCTTGAGACACAAATCATTGGAGACAGACAAGCTGGCATGCAAACAAGGAGTAAGACAAGACAAGGTACATGTCTATTTTGTGAATATGAACCGAAGAATGTAAAAGTTGCATTAGAAAATGATGAATGGGTTAATGCAATGAAAGAGGAAATAGAACAAATAGAGAAGAACAAAACTTGGACCTTAGTACCTAGACCTAAAGATAAAAATGTTATCAGTACTAAGTGGATATTCAGAAATAAGCAAAATGAAAATGGAGAGGTAACAAGAAATAAAGCTAGATTGGTATGCAAGCGATATGCACAGGAGGAAGGAATTGATTATGGTGAAACATTTGAACCTATTGCTAGATTAGAAGGATTTAGAATGTTACTTGGATATGCTACATAGAAAAAGTTCAATGTTTATCAAATGGATGTCAAGTCCGCATTTTTGAATGGAATACTTGAAGAAGTCTACATAGAACAACTAGAAGCATTCGTTGATCCAGAAAAGAAAGATATGGTCATAGTAGATTACATAAAGATTTATATGGTTTGAAGCAAGCACCGAGAGCCTAGTATGAGAGGTTGCATACTTATTTGTTAAGTATTGGATTTGTTAGAACAAGTGAGAACAACAATTTGTATATGAAAGGAGATACGATGATACTATTCTTATTGCTGAAATATTTGTGGATGACATTACATTTGGAGGACAAGATCAAATCTATAAGGCATTTGCTGATGAAATGAGAAGTGAATTTGACATGTCCATGTTTGAAGAGATTAAGTTATTTCTAGGACTACAAGTGATTCAATAGAATGATGGTATAGTCATCACACAATCTAAATATATCAAGAAATTATTGAAGACATTTGGCATGGAAGATGCTAAAGCTATGGGAACATCGATGGCTACTGGATGTAAACTAAATAAGGAATCTGAAACTACAGAAGTGAACTAGACACTGTACCGATCTATGATTGGTAATTTAATGTATGTAGTGCATAGTAGACCAGACATAGCACATGTTGTGGGAATTGTTGCAAGATTTTCTACAAATCGTAGGGAGTCACACATGGTTTCTACAAAGATAATCTTAAGGTACCTGAAGAAAATAGAAGATTATGGACTAAGGTATCCTAAGGATGGAAAATTTGAACTCAGATTCTACATCGATGCTGATTGGGCTGGAAATGTGGATGACAAAAAAAGTACCATCGGAGGAGCATTTTTCTTTGGTGAAAGACTTGTTACATGGACAAGTAAGAAGCAGGCTTGCATTTCTCAGTCCACAGCCGAAGAAGAGTATGTTGTTGCTGCTACAAACTGTTCAAATATTGCATATATTAAGAAAGTGTTGGAAGTTATGAATGAGGTAATCACTGAGCCAGTGATTATATATTGTGACAACACCAGTGCAATAAAAATTTCAAAGAATCTAGTGATGCATTCTAAAACAAAGCATGTATCTACTAAGTATCACTACTTAAGAGAATAAGTACATGAGAAGAAATTGAAGCTAGACTTTGTTACATCTAAAGAACAACTTGCAGACATATTTAAAATGCCTCTATCGAAGGATACATTTGAATACTTGAGGACAAGACTTGGGGTCTGTCCCCTATCTACCGATCACTAATGTGATCTAGATATTGCATCAACCTAATATTATCAGAAGATCATTCATGTTGATGTAGCATACTTCACACTTTGGATCATGTCTAAGGTTGTGAAAAGTTTGGAGAACCAAAACAGATTGGCATATTAGTATATAGATATACAAAGTATGCACCGGACAACAAAGAGTTACATGGCTACTACAGAGCTGTATGTTTATTTGTTTGTTTGGCATTGTTGTCAAAGGGAGAGATAAACAATATGAAAAAATATACACCGATGAGAACACTGAAACATCTATCTAAGGGAGAGCACTGATGATCAGTTACTGAGAATCCGAGAGCTGAAAAGATCATATCTATAGAATGTCAAAGCTGCATTGATAATGTTGTTGAGTAATGTAGTGATTAAACATATTAAGCTAGGGAGAGCTTGTACAACATTTGTTTACAGAGTTGTAGAATACATGTTTGGTATGTGTATGGTATATTTCATATTTCTTGAGTTGCCAACAATGCCAAAGGGAGAGATTGATGAAATAAAACTAATTTAGAACCTAATTGAAGATCTATGATTAGAGATCACCAAGTTTCTGATTAGATATGTAATATGATTAAATCAGTAATATGTTGTCATTGATGTCAACTAGTTTGACAACACTTATCTTGTAAGTTACTATACCTAAACATCTATAGAAAAGGAGTAAGAGAGATGAAGAGTAGAAATATCTACTTGAGGATGATGCATATGATAGATGAGGATAAGGAATACATTGGGTAACTTGCTGATGAGTCTATGACCTTATGTTATTGACTTGATTATTTTTCATTCATCTATGATGAGGAAAAGAGTTGAAAGACACAAGGTAGTGTGGTCGATTGATGAAACATTATAGTATACACCAAGTAGTGTAGTGTATACCGAGCATAGTATAAACCAAGCTTGTGTTTACCAACATATTTCTTTGTTAACTGAGAAAGAGAAAGGAACTAAATGATTAGTTTAGCCAATAAGATTGATGAGCTGTAAAGTACCTCATGATAGGAGATGTTGATAAAGTTTATTACTAAGATCGATGGCTAACAAAATTCAAGGAAGATCTAAAGGGTGGAATCAAAATGTGTTACTGACACATCAGCCAAGAAAGGTTTAAGTGGAAAAATGGATGAAGGATATCAAGTGAAAAAATCTAATGGAGGAGAAGAAAATGGTTTACTTGTCTATTTAAGAGACTAGAGTTTCGTTATGAAAAAATGTTGGAATAAGGAGACTAGAGAATTATTGCATGAACAAGCTTCATGTATGCATGATCAAACTAGTTAAGGAGAACCAAATTGTAGATTTTACTGAGCGTCAGAAAGCTATTACCGAGTGATAGTAAGTCATTGATTATTGTTGATACAGAATTAATATATTGATCAGAGGATGTGAATGAGCATAATATAGATTTGAACATCTGCAATTGAAGTTGTATTGTAATCAAATCACCTACTGTTATATTTTAACCAGTGTATACAAACAAATCTCTTAATAGAGTGGACTAGGAAAGTCTTATATGTATCATTCATAGAATGAACATTATTATCATGTCAACCCCATAGTGAATGTTGGTTGGCTGATAACGGTTGGTCTAAAATCCTCTAACAAGGTCACACCTCATAGTGTGTTTGTAACCTTTAACAAGGTTGGGTCTTCATCGACCTCACTTCAGAAGGGTGAACAATTTTGGGTTCCTAGTCCTAGGTGGTTTTTCCCTTCACAGGGTTTCCATGTTAAATCTTTTGTGTTATGTGTTCATTGTGGTGATTTTTTTTTATCATATGCTTTGCATATTACATGTTAGATTTGATTAATAATCATTATAGGTTATTGACTGGTAATCTATAAAGGTACAGACAATATAGTATTTTATGTTACCAAGTTGCAGAAGTTTAAGTAAATTGTTTTGGATTATACATTTTGATTTGGGATTGTGGATAATTGATTCACCCCCCTCTTAGTTATTATTATACATTTTGATTTGGGACTATGGATTACTTGTGTTATGGGACTCCTCCATTGGAATTCAATGTCATTGGATGGAAAGAAAGTTAAGGTGATGTAAATTAAGATTTGAAACCCTCAGAATATGGAAGATTGTTCCAATGTTTCAAGGCCGATGCCCTAAGAAAAATATAATTCATGTATTTAGCCAGTGGAAGAAATGAATGTTTGTAGCAGCCATTTGAAAGTGTATTAGTTTTGAAGACTATCTAATTCAGGATCCTTGAAAGTTATTGAAGACAATAACATCAGTCTCAACACCCACCTTCAAGCCATTCCAATCGACCCTAACCTAACTTGATCAACTAGGTTAGAGTGTCCTGAGACCGATTGAAGGCACTCGATAAGACTGATTGCTATTGCCTTATGGATCTGAGATAGACACAAAGATCAGTAGGAAACCCATGCTAAGTAATTATGACTAAATCTATCAATAGATTTGCAGGGAAGAGTATTGTTGTAGAGTAACTGAGAAGTAGTAAAATTTAGAGTATTATATGTTTGGCAGTTGGAAGTGCCTTATAGGTTTTTGAGACTATAACCTAGGAAGTATAAACAAGATTGTAATACTTGTTAGAAGTTATGAATTGATTAAAGAAAGGTATGCTATTGATACTGGTGAGAAAGAGAGAAACAATGTTACTTAAAGATTTTGCAAGTTCCATTCAAGGAGATTGATAGTTGAAAGAATCATCCTATGGTAATCTCTTGTCAAAAAAATTGACAAGGAAAATAAATGAGGTATCTATATAAGTATGGGGATATTGAAAGTATGAAAACATAATAATTGATAGCAGAGAAGGAAGTGATTATGTTCATTAAAGATAAGACAAGTCATCTGAGATCATGTTATAGTCATTTATGTTGGTCACAAATACCCAATTCTAGTCAAAGGAAAACCCTACAAGGAAAATGTATAAAATGGTTGTGTTAAGATCCTTCTTGTAGTTAAAATATAGTTATCAACATTGAAAAAACACTCTTGATAAAGATAGTGAATAAGTCACAAAACCAGTCCCAAGTATGAATGATAATGGAAGCCTTGACAACAAAAAATTGATGATATTAGGATACACAAAAAATGAAGTGGTATTGACTGTGACAAGAAAATAATGAGAGTAATTTTAAGTAAATCAATAGTATCACTAGGAAAAAAATCAACATAGTCTCGAAGAAGTGGGTGATATCAAGAGATGCTCCAATTCACCCAACTTCAAATCTCCAACTGAAACTACAAACTGACATGCCAACCTCAAAGAATAGAATCACCTATGTAGTTAAAATCCAACCAAGCATCATCACTTGACATGTTTCCATAAAACCATTATTGACTGTTATAAATGGATCACAATCAGAAATATTGATGAAGAAAAAAGTTTGAGCACAATCATATTCAGAAGTATTTATTATACCTATGAATTGTGCAAATCTGATAGATCTTGTCATAAATAGATTAAAAGAACTGTTAAAAATAAATTGAGAAGGTTTAAAATAGATCGAACAAGTTTAAATAGCATATTATGTTTTGATTGGTAAGTTATTCAGTTGAAAACTGGGCAAGCCTGAACAATACATTCTATGTTTTGATTTGTTTATGTATGACAAGCGTAAATAGTAAATTCTATGCTTTGATATTGATATGTCTATGTGATTCATCTGAAATAATCTAACATGAAACTAAATTTTTTACATGAACATTAAAATACATAATATTCCAATCAACCATATATAAACGACCAAAAAAAAAATCAAATTTTCAAGGTTCTTCAAGGAGTTAAGTATGCAACCACTGAATACTCTTGTAAAACACCTTAATTTGTTAATAAATTGCATTTAAATTCAATATCCATTGAAAATTAAAGAACTTATTTTGGTAAAATACATTTTCAAGGCTTGAACTTCCTCTACATAAAGGTAAAACACCAATTTTGACTTGAACATTTCAAAATTCTATTGATCGCTATCATCAAATTTCCTTCAACTACTCACCCTAAAAATTATGGGCTTGCACTATACCATGTCTATCTGACAACGTCTCTTATTTGACCTCATTATGAATTTTCCCTGCCATATAAACAAGCCACCATACAAAAAGTTTTGAATTCCACAATATCACTTCTCCAACAAAACAGAAATCTCCTTTTAATAATTTATTAAAATTCAGTTTTAGAAGAACCATCCCAAGAAAAAGATCACCAACTATCTGTATGCACCCTAAAATGGTCACCTAGACTTTGGGCCCCATTTTTCAATTTATCAAATCCCTGAATCAATATTTTCAAATATCAACATTTTATCAATTATATCAATTTCCTTGATCAAATCATAATCAATTCAATATTTCCTAAGGTTTGAGCCTTATTTAATTTAAAAGAGAAAAAAATAATATAAAATCTTATTTAATTAAGAGAACATGCTCCCTTTTAATTAATTAAAAATCATTTTTAATTAAATAATAAAATCACTTTATCCTAAGCCTTTATTTAATTAAAAGGAATTTCCTCCCCTTTTATTTAAATAAAAAATCCCCACTTTTCTTCTTATCTTATGTTGCACAAATAAAACATTATTCTTATTTTTTAAAAAGAGAAAAAGCACTTTTGTCTCATATGGAAATTAAAGTCAACTCCTATTTTCTTATTGGAGGATATTTGTGCACAAGGATCAAGCTTCCATTTTTCTCCACCGTTGATTAAGTCTTTTGCCTCTTAATCTCAATGGTCCATTTTCATCTCATTTACTTATTTTTCATTGTTCAATGCATGATATGAGTTATCATTTGGATTATTTGCTAGCTATTATTGCTCCTAAAAATTGATTTTTAGATCTAACCCTAGGGTTTGCATAAGTTGGATATACATTGCATATCTTGTTTGCTTGTTTTCTTGTCTTGTTCATTTGAAGGTGCTCTTGCTTTCATGAAAAATGCTTAAAACAAAGTGTTGGACTTGAGGTACTTTGTTCCATCTCTACAACATTTGGATTTTGGGATTAAAATTGGACCTCTTATGTGTTTGGCTAGAGTGTTTACATGCTTCCATAGAACACATTTCAATTGATGCTCTTAATGAAAAATGAATGAACATAGATTTGCTTTCATATAAGTTTGTGTAAGTGAATGCTTGTGTTTAAACCTTAAGTAATTCTTGGTTCCAATATCAAATATCTCATTGAGTGATTGAGGGCATGGATTCATTCCTTGTTTACATAGGGAGTTAAATGCACCACTTTGTGGACTCACTCTATGTTTGCTTAGAAAGTTGAATATTCCATTGATTCAACCCTTTGTCATTTGTGAGTAGTATTGATAAGCAACTTTAGATTACTTTTGATTGATCTTGTTAGCTAAATTGGGTGTTGGACTTGCTTATTTCTAATCATCCCTCATTACTGCCCTTTGGATGCAAGGGCAACATTCATACGTAGGGGAGGGGTCTACTTGAAAAGAGCGTTAAGTGTTCCACAAAGTTTCCCCCTTTTTATGCTTTCTTGATCTCATTAGTTTTCTAAGGTGTGGAATCACTTGGAGTTTGAGTGAGGAGTCAAATATTCCACTTTTGGACTCACTTTGAGTTTGTGTGAGGAGTTAAATGTTCCAGTTTTGGACTCACTTTGAGTTTGTGTGAGGAGTTAAATGTTCCACCTTGTGGACTCACTTCACATTCACTTGAAGAGTTAAATGTTCCACTTTTGGACTCACTTCACATTCACTTGAAGATTAAAATGTTCCACTTTTGGATTCGCTTCACATTCACTTGAAGAGTTAAATGTTCCACTTTTGGACTCACTTCACATTTACTTGAAGAGTTAAGTGTTCCACCTTTAGCACACTTTAAATACTTTTGATAGTGAATTACTTTATTTTATTTTTAGAAGGCCTACTTGGGGACACACCACCTCAAGGGATGACCTTAACTCCCATGTTCCGATGAAGTATAAATAGCAGGTGGTGAATCGAAAGACACCTCTCTTGGGAATTGAGTTTGATATCACTCTTGGCTAAGCCTCAAAGAACTTTATACCTTTGAGAAGTGAAGGAGGAGATTTGGGTTACCGTCTCCCCCTGGCTATGTGATTTTGGATTCTTCTCATCTACAGATTTAGGCCTCACGTATCTTACGTATATCGAGGACTCCTTTTAGAAAGCCATGTATATCCTTGTAGATAGCTTGATAAGGTGTTGTTGTGTTCTAAGTGCCTGCTAAAATATCTTCAAGAACATACACAAGTAGAACCTTTAAGGAGTAGGAATACTAAGTCACTATCTCTGTTCATGCACAAGGTTGCTTTGTCCCTTGCCCATTGTTTGAAGACTATTTGCTTGAACTCCTTGATTGTTGTCTTATGTGCCTGTTCAATGATGAAAATCTATTGATGTACTTACTTGATCTTTTAAAACAAACTGAGTTCCTAAGTTGAAACACCAACTTTTCACAACTTGCTTGATTTCCTACCTTGTCATTAGAGACTTGTCTTGATTGTAAATTTCTGATTTTATCCTTCTAGGGATCATCTCAATTGATTTATAAGGTTACCTTGAAAATAATTTATCAAGTTAGAGAGATATTCCTAGTGAACAGTTTGTCTTTAGAATTGTTGATTACACCCTTGGGGAATTCTGATCGTACTATTGTCCAAATCATTTTTCATATATCTCAATTTCAATTTAAATTTTGGCTAAGTCCAACCTCCTGATTCAAAAGTGCAAGAGTATTCACCTTTTGATTTGAAGCATCTCTTTGATAGTGTTGGTGATGCCTTTTATTTTCTATCTTTTTATTTTCTCTTTGGACAATAGAGAATCCTAATTATCCTAGGTTGGCATTGACACTTTGAGAGATTGACTTATCACCTAGATTTTCTTTATTTCATGTCAGTTACAACAAGATACCAAGTTAGTCAAGGGAAATGACCTCCAGTTGTCAGATTCTAGGTGCTGTCATGTTGCTCAACATCTCAATGAACGTTATGGTATCAATTAAACAAGATGACTCTTAGTCTTCTTCTTCCTTCTCCATTTCCCATATTCTTCTAAAGTCTTCTATTCCTATGGGAAATTCTTCTTCTTCTTCTTGATTCTTTTCCTCTTATTTTCTAGTCTACCTTCTCCTATTCATCTATTCATTTCTTCTACGCTTGATTCCTCCTCTTCTAGAACCATGAATTTCAACTATCTTGTTAAGGAACCTCTCTAGAGAATAGATGATCTTGAGCTCATTGCTCAAGTTGAAGAGTATCTTTATTCCTCCAATAGTCCTTCCAAATATCTCATGGGTGATAAACTTATGGAAAAAATAAAGGAAAATATGATTAAATCAGATGCCTTTGCTAGGATCATAAACATGATCATACCACAATCTCCTTCTTCTAAACGTTCTTCATCATCTAAGTTTTTCTCATTCTTCCTCATCTTCCAAATCTTACCGTGACTCTTCTAAACATTATTTACATTCTTCATTATCCAAGTCTTCTTCTTCCACTAAGTCTTCAATTTCCTCTTCTTCATGATCTCATTCTTCTTCTACTTCTCCCAAGAGTCTTACTTCTCTTTAGAAGACACACCATAAAGAGCAACATGATAGTCCTTGTGATGTCTCTTCCACAAAGAGTGACACACCTACCTTTGATGACTATGATGACTATGATGATGGACAATGTAGTGATGCCCATGAAACTTCTATTCCTAAGCGTCATCCTCATGGTACACTTGTGATTTCTAAGGGGGAGTCGTATTGGGTAGACTGTGATGGTGATCCATATGACTCTAAATTTGAAGAATTATTTGATAATTTTTGCAAACAATACAATATTCCTACTGAGGAAGAGAAAATCTACTGCGCTGATTTCAAACGTCAAAAGAATCTCTCCTCTAAAAGTTCTAATGCTGAAAATAAAGGTTGCGCTCTCAAGCAAGATCATATTAATGTTGAACCTTTGTCTTGTGATGGTTCCCTTCCATCCTCTACTTCCTCTAATACCCACACACTTCCTAAAGCTTTCGATTCTTCCAAATATTTCACAAATCCTTCATCCACCAAAGATCCTAATAGTTTTCATGCAGTTCCCTACAGTTATCCTCAAGGGCTACCTCTTAAAGAAACTCAAGCTCACCTTAAATTTGCTGCAAATACTTCTAATGATGCTAAAATGAAATATCTTAAGCCTTCATATGTTATACTACCTACTTCAGCTAATTCTTCACCATCTCTTCTAAAGTCTTCTATACAATCCCAACAAGCTTCCTTATCCTTAGAAGTGGCTCCATGTCAAGAGGACTTTAAAAATGATAAAGAAAAGAATATAAAAAAAGATCAAGATCAAGAACCCTCCATGTCATCCAATTATTTTCATGATGTCTCTGATCTGTTTCATGGTTCCTTTGATCCTCTACACTCTTCTACATTAATTCCACCATCTCCTAAGAAAGATCAAGCTACTACTTGCACCATTAAGCTTATTGATGATCAAAATAACCTTACCAAACGTGCACTTTCCAAAGATGATGTTTCCATTAAGGTTATTAAAAATGGTGTTGTTACTACTAATGTTAAGCCTATTGAAGATCAAGAAGCAAATTCTGCACTTGTGCTATCCAAAGGTCCTTGTCAAGATCAAAGTCTTCCATCTTCTTGTTCTACCGCTCCATGCTCGCTTCCGCTTTCTACTCTTCCTAAGTATTTGTAAGCTTTAAACAATCCTATCAAAGAAGATGCTCCTATTCAAGCTGTCCATAATTCTATTAAAAATTCCAATGCTCACTCCAAAGATGTTGATATCCTTGGTTGTCATATAGACTCTGCTGAACTTATTGATTATCCTTTTGCATCTTCCACTTCCATCCTTGGACCTCTCCCACCACTGCTAAGGGCTTCATGTCTTCCTTCCATCTTGGGTCCTTATGTCCCTTCACTTTCCCCTCCTAATTCTCCTAATTCATCATCCATCTTGGGTCCTTACGTCCCTCCATCTCCTATCTTTCCTCGAGATCAACATAGATACATACCCTTGAATCCTTTTCATCCATCCATTCATCTAAACCAGTCATATCATCCTTCTTCTTCCACAAGTCCTAAGTCTTTTGGAAGTAACTTGAATGTTCAATACAAGAAAAAGAAGCAATACAAGAATCCATCAAAAAAAGAAGATCGCCATGTCTCCTCTAATCGACATGAAGGTACAAAGTCAAAAGAGATATCTAAGAAGAAACCTACAAGACAAGTATGGGTTCCAAAATCTATCATTGAAGATATTCTCTCTAAATCATCAAAAAGAAATGAAAAGCCTATGGCTATATGGATTCCAAAGTCTCTCTTAAGAGAGTCTTATGTTGAACAACAAGTGAAGTTGACATTCAATCTTTCAAAGGCTTCCACTTCATCTTCTTCCAAAAACATTCTTCCATTCCATGCACCTGAACTACAACCTCTGCTAAACATTCACCATATTCCTTCTCATATTCCTTCATTCACATTTCCTCCATCCTCTCATCACCCTTCAAGGTGTGTGTTGATGTTGATCTTGCCTTCCTTTCTATCTACCCTTTCACAATCCTTCCATTCATTATCCTTCTACCTTCTATCATTTTTCCTCATTTGTCTATTCCTCCTATCTTCCAACCTCACTCGCTTTACATAAAACCTTATCTTCTATTTTTCTCTTCCATCTCCCTTTCCCTATTAGCATCTTTGAGCATATCATTTTGAATCCTTGGCATATCATGGTTTATCCTTTCAAGGAGCATTATGTAAAAAGCTTGCCTTCTTCCAAAAAATAGAAAATTAAAAAAAAATAGAAAAATTCAAAAAGAACAAAGAAAAAATTAAAAAAAAATTTAAAATGTGCCTTGGTGAAAACCTGAAAACAAGCGCCTTGGTAGAAAAAGTAAAGAGAAATAAATTCATCCTATGGTGAAAACCACTCTCTTGTGGCACCTTGGATAAGTACCGTGATGAAAACCTAGTAATCAGGCATCGTGCGTAGTTCTTCTACATATTTCATCCATTCCATCTTCTGCTCTTTGATCTTGACAATGTTGAACTATACATGAACATTTGGCTATCTTGTGAGCTATCTTACGATGATCTTGCTTTCATTCCATTCATGTTTAGCCTTTATATCTATTTTTCTCCCTTCATTCTAGCCTTTCACTTTATTTTTCCCCCTTGGTCTTGATCTAATAAAAAGAGTAAAATATAATGCTCTGAAGTCTCTTGACATGTCTACCCTCTTTAGACTGCATCCTTTCCTTCTTTTCCATTATGCTTTTGTGACTTATCCTATGCTAGCCTTTCATTGCTTATCCAAATGTGCTTTGCATGATAATTTTTTTCCTAGCTTGGGTACTCTTGAGGAGTTTGACCTTGAGAATTTCTTCCCTCCATTTGCCTTCATTCTCCTTTCCTCCATCTCAATCACCAGCTTCCTAATCCCTCTTGTTCCTCACCTTGCTAGACATTGGGACTACACGATGTGATCTTGCTTGGGAGTTTGATGCCCATTATGTTTGGGGGCATCTTTTGTACATATTTTATGATCTTGAAAAAATACCAAAAAAATTGATATATGATGCTGAAAAAATCCTAAAATGCATAAAAAGTCCTAAAAAAATATAAAAAAATAAAAAAATAAAAAAATTCAAAAAAAATAGAAAAAGTGCCTTGGTGAAAACCTGGAAACAGGTGCCTTGGTAGAAAAAATACAAAAATTAAAAAAAATAAAAAAAATGAAAAAAGATTCCAAGTGGTGAAAACCTAGAAACAGACGCTACTTGAGGCCTTTGCACTCCTATTTGTTAGCATGCATCCTCGACACTGAACCTTTCTCCATCATGCCTTGACCTTATTTGACTTGGTCTAGAATTGGTCTTTATTTTTTTCTAGGGGGCATACCTGTTAGCATAGGTCCTTTAGATGCATTTGTCTCTTGGGGCATTTCACAAATAGGTGTTTTTCAACACCACCCCAAATAGTGTTTTTCAACACTACCCTTGCGTCGATTGTTTCTTAACACTTATCAGATGTCTTACCCAATAGTTTAATTATGATGCGATATTTCTCATTGGTAGATGTGATAACCAGAGTCTGACTCTATGACCAACACACACGCACTTAAACAATCAACTCGCTTGAGATATGTTGACTTTATTTTTTCTTTGTGTGCTGTCTATGAGGATTTCTTTGATGAGTGGTCTCTCCCTGATAATTTTTTGATGATTGAATAGCTAGAAGACTGAGGGTATGAGAACATGTTTTCTTTCTTTATCTGCTTATGGGTATATTTTTTTGATCCTAACTATCATGATCATTTATGCTGGTCTTGACACTATGGATTGACAAGGTATTATCCTTGACTATTTTGCAAGTCCATGCTTCTATTTGTCCTAACTTTCATGTGTCTTGATACAAGCATAATCTCGCCATATCAAACTTAGGTAATCTCACTGCATTAGTCATCTTGACCTCCATGTCTTTGATGCCTAGGTGGGATTTCCACATTTCTATCTAATAAAGATCATATTCATATCCACATAGTTATGCTAGTGTGCATTGTATGATCTTACGACACTACCAATAATGCTCGATGATGATAATTAGATGTCTATAGGCATTGTGACCTTGCAAGTCAACCACTTTCATAGTATCTTGCATTCTTAGGTTCATCATAGTTTAGTTTTTGCATCTTGCATATGGAGAGAGCTCTCCTTTTTATCATCTATGGACTAGTTGGTCAACTATGCTCATTTTTTTATTCTTCTCGATCATATCTTTCATTTCTGGTCTTTCATATCACATCATTTTCTATCCATTTTCGGACTCAAAATCAAAATCGGAGTCATGTTTCCAAGTTTTCTCATTCTTCTATGTAGTTGACTGACCTTTTGAGGCATAATTTTTTAATCTTTGATGGAATTTCTTCCTTTTCATGTCTTTCAAACTTCTAATCTTCCATTCACCCCACTTCTTTTCTTCTAATTCATCATTGGGGCATGTTTTCACTGCCTAATGGTTATCCTGTTATCATTTATCTTCGATTGTGATTTCATTATGATTTGATCACCTCTTTATCAGTTTGCTATTCCTCTCTACCTGATTTTGATTTCAATTCTGAGGGGGCCGTACCTATTGGATTTTAATCCTTGATTCCTTGATTTTCTTGATTTAGCTATTTTTCTGTGAGCTTTCGCTCAAGCTTGAGATTCTTATCTCTTATTTTGGATATGATCCCGAATCAACCTCATGTCCAGAATCCTTTGTCTATGTTTGTTCGGATGTGATCTCAAATCGATCTCACATCTATGTTGTTTTGTGATCCCAGATTGATCTCCCATTTTAACTTCATTCTTTGACCACATGTGATCCCAAATCAATCTCACATTAGTCAAAGAGGGGCAAATGTATGCACCCTAAAATGGTCACCTAGACTTTGGGCCCCATTTTTCAATTTATCAAATCCCTGAATCAATATTTTCAAATGTCAACATTTTATCAATTATATCAATTTCCTTGATCAAATCATAATCAATTCAATCTTTCCTAAGGTTTGAGCCTTATTTAATTTAAAAGAGAAAAAAATAATATAAAATCTTATTTAATTAAGAGAACATGCTCCCTTTTAATTAATTAAAAATCTCTTTTAATTAAATAATAAAATCACTTTATCCTAAGCCTTTATTTAATTAAAAGGAATTTCCTCCCCTTTTATTTAAATAAAAAATCTTCACTTTTCTTCTTATCCTATGTTGCACAAATAAAGCATTATTCTTATTTTTTAAAAGAGAAAAAGAACTTTTGTCTCATATGGACACTAAAGTCAACTCCTATTTTCTTATTGTAGGATATTTGTGCACAAGGATCAAGCTTCCATTTTTCTCCATTGTTGATTAAGTCTTTTGCCTCTTAATCTCAATGGTCCATTTTCATCTCATCTCTTATAAAAGGAGAGCTTTCTCCTTCATTTTCATATCTTAGGTTTTTATGCTAATGTTATGCTACAAGTTTTCTAGGTCATTTGAAGCTCTTTGAAGACATTCTTGCATTCAAGCTTTGAAGACATTGTTGTTGCATTTCATTTAGGTTGTTTTCTTACATCATAGTTGCATAATCATGGCATTTTTAGTATAGATTTCCTTTATGCATTAGATTAATCTCACATAGCTTAATATGAGGATTTGTAACACTTGTATTTTCCTTTCATAGCATAGCTTGCATCTTTCATTCTCATAGATTAGTTTGCATTGCATTGCATCCATATTGATTTCATTGGAGATATTGGCATTGTTTCCCTTGTCTTTGATTTGGAATCTCTCATTGTGTGGTTGACTAGCAAGGTCATGAGTTTATAGCTCTAGCTGAGAGCAATTTTACAAATCTTGCAACTCCATGCATAGAGAGCTATGGATTGATTTGTGAGGGCTCATTGTTGAGTTTTCTTGCATGTAAGGATTCATAGAAGTGTGGTCACATTTTCACCATACACTATCCTCTTTTGTCAACCTTCATTTTATACTTAATTGATCTTTGATCTTGCATATTTCCCAGTAGAATCAATGAATGAACCATTTCTTCAATTTAGTAAAAAATGTCACAAAGAAAACTACATATCTGTAGATCTTTTCACAAGGCCTTCTTGTATACAAATTTGAGAAGAAATCTAATTATGTGGTAAAACAACTATGGTAAAACAACTTCTAAAAAAAGAGATGAATCTTTTGACCATGATCAATAGAGTTCATCACATCTATTTTTGATCATCCATACCATGTTCCAAAGCTCCCATTTTGGCACACACTGGAAGTATGCTAACAAAGGTTATGGAATTTGGCTTTACATCTGCCAATTACAATTGCTTAAAAGTTTTAAAAGCCTTTTCAACAAATCTAGTTTGAATATATCCTGCAATCATGGCATTCCATGAGACCTCATTTCTTTGAGGCATTTTGTGAAATAGTTCACATGCCTTGTCTATGCTTCCACTTTTGGCGTACATGTCCACCAAGGAAGTTGCAACCACAACATTTGGAGAAAATCCTCTATCCTTTATGCTTTGATGGATATATATGCCCTATTGTAGAGTGGCACTGGCTACGGTGCAACATATTTGCACCCATAGAAAATTATGCCCTATGTCCCATGCGATGTGATGCCTCCTCCAATGCATCATGTCGTACAATTTGTATGCAAAATCAATTTATTTTGACAAAATGAATATAAAAACTATATTAATATTAAAATGAAGGGACTTTTCTCCTTTGAACTCATGTTGCCTTTCTTTTTTTCACAAATGAAATAATGAAATGAGAAATGAAATTCACCTTTTTTTGTTTTTACTTAGCAAGATTATGTATAATCAAGATTATATTTTATACTTAGCAAGATCTTGCTAAGAACATTAATATTAAAATCTTGCTAAGTATAAAATATAATATCTTTATATCATCTTTGAAAATTATGTAATAAATACTCTCTGCATAGGCACAACACACGGTTTGACTACTGCAGGGTGTATGACATAAACATTGAAGGAGGCATGGCATCCCATGGGACATGGAGGCATAGTTTTCTATAGGTGAAAATGCCTATAACTAACTTTCAAACTAGTTTCCCATTAGTTCCCTTATTCTTGTTAGAATAACTGAGAGGGGGGTGAATCAATTATCCACAATCCCAATCACAAAATGTATATCCAAAAACAATTTACTAAAACTTCTGTAGCTCGGTAACATAAAATAGTATTGTGTCTATGCTTTTACTGATTACCAATTAAGAACATATAGTGATTACCGATCAAATCCAATATGCAACATGTAAAGTATGACAACAAACAATCATCACAATCAACACATAACACAAGATATTTAACATGGAAACCTTGTAAAAGGAAAAACCACTTGGGACCGGTAACCCTAAAATTGTTCACTCTTCTGAAGTGAGGTCAGTGAAGATCCAACCCTATTAAAGGTTACAAACACACTGTGAGGTGTGACCTTGTTAGAGGATTTTAGAACAACCATTATCGTCTAACCAACATTCACTATGGGGTTGACAGGATAACAAATGTACACTCTATAAATGACATTACAAGACTTTCTAGTCCATTCTGTTAAGAGATTTATCTGTTTACAATGATTAAAAATGTAATAGTAGTTGATCTGATTACAACACAACTTGAATTGCAGATTATCAGATCTAAATTAAGCCCATTCAAATCCTATGATCAATATATCAATTCTATTTCAATAAATATTTAGTAACTTACTATCGCTAGGTTATAGCTTTCTAATGCTCAATAATCTTTGCAGTTCAGTTTTCCTTAACCAATCTGATCAGGCATGCATGAAGCTTGTTCATGTGATATCTTTGTAGTCTCCTTCCAGAATGATTTCATCATGAAGTGCTAGTCTCTTAAATAGACAAGTAAACCATTTTAATTCCATCCATCAGATTTTGCCGCTTAATCTCCTTTGTTGATTTTGCCACTTTGACCTTCCTCGGCTGATGTGTTAATAACACATTTTGTTTCAATCCCTTAGATCTTCTTAGAATTATGTTAGCCATCGATCTTTGTAATAAACATTATATCTAACTATGATTACAAGGTACTTTACAACTCATCAACTTCCATTAGCTAAACTAGTCATTTAGTTCTTTTCTCCTACTTGATTAACAAAGAAATGTGTCCGTGAACACAAGCTCAGTTTATACTATGATCGATATACACTATACTACATTGGTGTATACTGGAATGATTCTCTAACCGACAACACTACTTTGTGCATTTTTCTCTTATCCTTCATCATAGATGAATGCAACATAATCAAGTCAATAACATAAGGTCATAGACCCATTCATAAGTTACCCAATGTTTTCCTTACCCTTATCTGTCATATCCATCTTCCTCATGTAGATATATCTATTCTTCATCTCTTTTCTTCTTCTTTCTATAGATGTTTGGGTATAGTAACTTATAAGATAAGTATTGTCAAAACTGGTTGACATCAATGACAACATATTACTAATTTAATCATCTTACATATCTAATCAACAACTCAGTGATCTTAAATCACAAATCTTCAAGTTATAAAATTTATTCAAATGAGTTTTAGTTCATCAATCTCTCCCTTTGGAATTGATGGTAACATAAGCAATATGAAATATCCCATACACATACCAAACATGTATTGTACAACTCTATCAACAAATGTTGTAATGGTACAAGCTTTCCCTAGTAGATATGATCTTTTTAGCTCTCAAATTTTCTTCTATTCTTAGTAACTAATCTTCAATTCTCTCCCTTTTCTGTATCTCTCTCCCTTTGTCTTCGGCTTCATTTTCTTCATATTGATCTCTCTCCCTTTGACAGCAATGCCAAAGAGCAATAAAAACATACAGCTCTATAGTAGGCATGCAACTCTCTGTTGTCTAGTGCATTCTTTGTATCTCGATATACTGATGTGCAAATATGTTCCAACACTTCAACCTTTCACAACCTTAGATATAAGTCCAAAGTGTGAACTCTGCTACATTAACATGTATGATCTTCTGATAAGATTAGGTTGATGCAACCTCCAGATCACCTTAGTGACTGGTAGATAGGGGACGGACCCCAAGTCTAGTCCTCAAGTATTCATATGTATCCTTTGGCAAAGGATTTTTAAATATGTCAGCAAGTTATCTTTTGATGTAACAAATTCTAGCTTCACTTGCTTCTCCTATACTTGTTCCCTTAAGTAGTGATACTTAATAGATCTATGTTTTTTTTTAGAATGCATCACTAGATTATTTGAAATATTAATAGCACTAGTGTTATTATAATATATAATCACCGGTTCAATGATTACCTCATTCATATATTCTAACACTTTCTTGATATATGAAATATTTGAACAGTTAGTAGTAGCAACAACATACTCTGCTTCAGCTATAGACTAGGAAATGCAAGCATGTTTCTTACTTGTCCATGTAACAAGTCTTTCACCAAAGAAGAATGCTCCTCTGGTGGTACTCTTTCTATCATCCAGATTTCCAGCCCAATCAGCATCAGTGTATACCTTTAGTTCAAACTTACCTTTCTTAGGATACCATAGTCCATAATCTTCAATTTTCTTTAGGTATCTTAAGATTCTCTTTGTAGCAACCATGTGTGACTCTCTAGGGTTTGCAGAAAATCTAGCAACTATGTGCTATATCAGGTCTACTATGAACTACATACACTAACTTACCAATCATGGATCGGTATAGTGTCTGGTTTACCTTAGTAGTTCCATCTTCTTTAGTCAGTTTACATCCAGTAGCCATCAATGTTCCCACAATTTTAGCATCTTTCATGCCAAACATCTTCAATACTTCCTTTATATATTTAGATTGTGTGATGAATATACCATCATTCTGCTGAATCACTTGTAAGCCTAGAAAGAACTTAATCTCTCCAAACATAAACATTTCAAATTCACTTTTCATTTCATTAGCAAATGACATACAAATTTGATCTTGTCCTCCAAATATTATGTCATCCACAAATATCTCAACAATCAAGATAGTATCATGAGAATTTTCTTTCATGTACAGATTACTATTCTCACTAGTTCTAACAAATCCAATACTCAACAAATAGTTATGTAGCCTCTCATACTAGGCTCTCGCTGATTGCTTTAAACCATATAAATCTTTATGTCATCTACATACTATATCTTTTTTTTCTAGATCAACAAACCCTTCAGGTTGTTCTATGTAGACTTCTTCTTCAAGTATCCCATTCAGAAAAGAAGATTTAACATCGATTTGGTAAAATTTGAACTTTTTCTATGTAGCATATGCAAGTAACATTCTAACTCCTAATCTAGCAACAGGTGCAAAATTTTCACCATAATCTATTCCTTCCTCTTGTGCATATACCTTGCATACTAACCTATCTTTGTTCCTTATTACCTCTCCATTCTCATTTAGCATGTTTTTGAATATCCACTTAGTACCGATAACATTCTTGTCCTTAGTTCTGTGTACTAAACTCTAGGTTTTTTTCTTCTCTATCTGTTCTATTTCCTCTTTCATTGCATTAACTGATTCATCATTTTCTAATGCAAATTTTACATTCTTCAATTCATATTCACAAACTAGAAATGTACCTTGTCTTGCTTTAATTCTTGTTTGCATGCTAGCTTTTCTGTTTCCAATGATTTGAGTCTCAGGATGATGTCTTTTGAAAAATATTGCTAGTATTTGATCTCTTCTTTCTTGTTTATCCTGTGTAGGTTCATTTTCTTACTCGGGAGGTGCTTCATGCTTGTCAGTTTCTTTTTCCTCTTCCTCGGTATTGTTTTCCTTTTGATCGGTTGTCACTGTCTGCCGCATCATTAGGTACTCTAGTTGTTTGATGTAAAAGAATCTATCGTAGTCTTCTGATTCCTTTGTGCTTTCCTCTGCATTCTTATTATCAAACTCATCAACCCAAATAGTAGTACTTTCAACCATTTTGTTACTTACTTTGTTAAGACACTTGTATGCTTAAATTTTAGTGGAATATCCTAGAAATATCCCTTCATCACCTTTTGAGTCAAACTTCCCATTTCTTTCATCTTGCAGAATAAAGCATTTACTTCCAAAAACTCTGAAATAACTTATAGTGGGTTTGTGACCAAACCATAACTCCTAGGGTGTCTTATTAGTGTCCTTCTTCAGTTGTACTTAGTTTAGAACATAAAAAGCTGTGCTAACTGCTTCTCTCTAGTATGTTTGAGGAATATTCTTTTGTAACATTAGTGTTCTCACATAGTCAACGATTGACCTATTCCTCCTTTCAGCTATTCCATTTTGTTGTGGTGTCCTTGGTGTAGAGACCTATCTTTTAATACCATGCTCATTACAAAAGTTAATAAATTCATCAAAAATAAATTCACCACCTCGGTTAGATCTTAAGAATTTCAATTATTTACCAATCTATTTCTCAACTTTTTCTTTGTACCACTTGAACATCTTAAATGCCTTTGATTTTTCCTTCAAGAACATGAATGTCATTAATCTAGTTCAATCATCAACAAAAAGAATAAAATATCTATCTCCATAGTAAGTTTGAGTTCTCATAGGACCACATAGGTCGGTATACACTAACTCAGGTAATTTCTTCGTTGAATAATCTTTTCTTTTGAAACTAGATTTTGTCATTTGACCTTTTTGACATTCATGACACACAACATGACCAGGCTTAGATAAGTTAGGCAGACCTCTAACCTTTTTGCTTTTACAGATCTTAATCATGTTATCCAAATTCACATGACATAAACTTTTATGCCACAACCATGCATCTTCATCTTTCATTATTAAACAAGAAGAACGATCATTATCAAGATAAACAAAATTACCTCTCGATTGTGTTCTAGATCTAATAAGTCTTCCTCCACCATCAAATATCTTCACTTTCTTTCTCTCAAAAGCAACTCGGTGTAGTGAATTGTTCAACTGTGCCACACTTAGCAAATTATAGTTTAGACCTTTTACCCAATAAGCATTGTCACATCTAATTTTATCATTTATCATTAGGGATCCTTTTCCTCTAACAATCCAAGGTGCATCATTACCCATTCTAACAGATCCTATATTTTGTTCTTCAAGATGATCAAATTTTTCTTCATCACCAGTCATGTGATGTGTACAAACACTATCTATGATCCATGTATCATCTTTATTAACCTTAGAGATAAGTGTTGTCTCTACATACCTTTCATCTTCCTCTGAGTCATCCTTCATTACAACAAATACTACCTCCACATCTTCATCAGTATCGGTATCAGTGAAATTTTCTTCTGCAATGTAGCACACATTCTTGCCTTTATCACTATTGTCACGGTTGTCTCTGTTGTAGTGTCGATAACTTTTGTTGCCTCTTCTCCCATAGCTTCCTTCATCAGATCGATCTTTTTTTCTATCATCATCTTTCCCGTGTGGACATCTAGCAGCAATATGACCTACCTCTTTACAAATAAAGAAGCAATATGGCCAACCTCTATACCTTCCTTTACCTTTAGGTAACCTTTGGGCCATAAGAGCTTCAAGTTCATCAAGCTCATCATCAGTATTGCTATCACTATCATCATTTTTATTTTTGCTACTAGACTTACCAATCTTCAGAGAACACATAAAAGTAGATTCAATAGATGGTACAACACTATTATCAAAGCTATTTAGTTCAAAGGTTGTAAGCTTACCAATCAGATTATCAAGAGTAAGGTTGTTACTAGATGCAGACCTAGTTTCATGAATTACAGATATTCTTGTTGAACTACAACTGATTTAGAATCTGATTGAAGAATCTATGATTGCAAGATCACTAAGGAGTTGCTGATTAGATATGTAATATGATTAAATCAGTATTATGTTGTCATTGATGTCAACTAGCTTGACAACACTTATCTTGTAAGTTACTATACCGAGACATTTGAAGAAGGGTGAAAAAGATGAAGAACAGAGAAATCTACATGAGGAAATATGTACATGACAAATGAACATAAGGAACACATTGAGTAACTTGTTGACGAGTCTTTGAGTTGATGATATTGACTTTATTATGTTGCATTCATTTATGATGAAGTATAGAGCTGAAAGATACAAAGTAGTGTTGTCGGTAAATGAAGAATTTCTAGTATACACTGATGAAGTGTAGTGTATACCGATCATAGTCTTAATTGAGTAGTGCTCACTGACACATTTCTTTGTTAACCAAGTGGAATAGAATGAATTAAATGATTAGTTTAGCTGATAAGATTGGTGAGCTGGCAAGAGTATAAGATCGAGGTAACAGATAAATTTTTTTACACAGATCGACGACTAACAAAATTCATGGAAGATCTAACAGAGAAGATTGAAATGTGTTATTGACACAAATACCAAGAAATTTTGAAGCGGCAAAATCTATGAATGAGGTTAAGCAAAAAAATTTGATGGTGGAGAAGAAAATGATTTACTCGTCTATATAAGAGAACATAATTTCTTTATGAAAGATGTCAGAAGAAGAAGAAGCTACAGGATTATCATGTGAATAAGGTTTTCATGCATTCTAATCATACTGGTTAGTAAGAACCGAGCTGCAAAGAAATTACCGAGCTATAGAGAGCAATTACTGACGGATAGTAAGTTGATATAATATTAAATCTAAAGTGAAATACTGATAAGAAGGATTTGTATGGACTAAATATTGATATGTAATGTGCAATTGAAGTTGTAATAAGGTAGGTCATTTACTGTTACATATTTAACCATTGTATACAGTCAAAATCTCTTAACCGAGTGGACTCTGAAAGTCTTATGATGTATCATTTGTAGAATAAACATTGTTATCATGTCAACCCCATAGTGAATGCTGGTTGGATGATAACTTCTAGTCTAAAATCCTCTAACAAGGTCACACCTGACAGTGTGTTTGTAACCTTTAACAAGGTTGGGTCTTAACCGACCTCACTTCAGAAGAGTGAACAATTTTGGGTTGCCGGTCCTAGGTGTTTTTTCACTTTACAGGGTTTCCACGTTAAATCTCTTGTGCTATGTGTTGATTGTGATATTTGTTTGTTATCATTCTTTACATGTTACATGTGTTATACACTGAATTTGTGCCTCTAATCTCAAGCTCTATTAGTCTTGATAATCTAGTATAACATGGGAATCATCTCAAGGTTGTGGGACCTTTGCTAACCGAGATGAGACCTCCAGATTCTAGGTTGGTTCCTCTTGGATAGTTAGCTTGATTTGCTCTTAAATAGGAAAGTAAACTTGAGGGGAAAAGGGATAGAAGGAATGCATGAAAGGGAAATGATAGAAAGCAAATCTATCCTACCAGGTGATGCACCGAACTAGGGTTTGGATCTCGGTATAGAGGGATGAAACCAATGATGAAAATAGGTCTAGGAGATTGCAACTTACTAAATAGGCTTGCATAAGTGTTTCATGGAGGGGTCTGCAAACAAAAGAGGTTGTTCAAGGAAAGAGAAAGATTCTTTGACAATGACAAAGCTCTCAGGATTAGACATCAATCCATGACCTGCAAGCAGACATTCACTCCTATAGCTCGGTGTAGGATTGAGACAAGACTGTTAGGGGTTGAAATATACCCACAAAACCTCTAAATCAGATCAAACACAATAACACACACAACTAAAAAAAGTAAGAGGAATCAGGGAACCTAAGATACCACTGAAAGCATTCATAAACTCAATCCAATAAGAGATAAGCCAAAAGGAAAGCATAAGGATAGGAAAAAAATGTCACAGAATACTTTGCAAAATCTACATTATCAATGAGAACTTACAAAATGTGGGAAAAATAGAGAGTAGGGAGAAATTCTATAGATGGTTTTCCAAGAAAAGAGCTTCTCTTTTTACAAAATGTCCATTCTGAGCTACAGAGGCTCCAAAAAAAAATTATATACATCTCTGCACGCAAGCAGGAATCAAAATATCTCCTTAGGGTTACAGAGGTTTACAATAAAATATCCAACCCTAAATCAATCCAATCTGGCCATAAATGTACATGAAAATATCCCAGCCGATTAGATCTCTGCCTTGTGTGCCCATGCCTGAATTGATCATGCCTACCGACAAAACCTCATCCATCTATCTCCCTGTAAGCTAGACTCTGTCATGAATGCTCAAATCTGATTAGATACTGGAAAAGATTGAGAAAAAGCTGCCTAAAAGATCTCTGCAAATTCTTAACTGCAACCACCTCTAAAAAACATCAATTTCTTCATCTACCCACACTTGCAAAAGCTCACTTTGGAAGAAACCCCATGAAAAATGGCTGCACTTCTTGAAAAAACCAATGGTTGCATGATCGCATGTGGCTAGGAAAGCCCATGAAATCATGCGAGAAGCTCTTTGAAACTAGCCGCTGCCTTGCCATGAAATGACACCTGGGGCCCTCGCAAAAGCTGCCACCTGCCAAGCCTTTGCCACATGGTCCAACCAGAACTGACCACATGCCTTGAGAAGTCAACGGTCGCATGATCGCATCAGCCCCCGAAAGGCTTCATGGAATCATGCGACAACCTTTGAAAATTGTCACTCCCATGCAGGATAGCTCAGCCCCGCAAGACCACACCACAAAACTAACTTAACATTTACCTCTGGTTCCAATTTTCCTTTAGTCACAGAATTGTTTAATATTTTAGCTGACCCCGATTAAGTCTAGCGAACGTGAGATACCCCTTTAGTCACTGAGTCATGGAATATATCTAACCCTGGGTCCACCTTGGGTTCACTTCTTAATATTTTCCAAGTCGCGGGAACCTCTCCTTAACCCTAGGTCTATCTGGCAACTGCGAGAAACCTCTAACCACGCACCTGTGAACTTGTCGGGCCCACACTACTTTGAAAAGGTCAGCAGTCGCATGATTGCATGTGGTTAGGAAGGTTGCATGAGATCATGTGAAAAACTTTGAAAATGGCCACCATTCCTCAAAATGCTCAGGCCCACAAGATCTACCATGTGACACATCCTCATTCATCCCGACCGCCACCAAGCAAACAACTTGACACCCCTGGTACAAGACCCACCGCAACTGCAAGATTCCAATCAGACGGTTGTCACATGATTGCATGGGATCAGAAGATCCCATGTGAACATGTGACCACCGTTGATCTTCATTGCACTTGCGCCGGTTCTTAGAAACCTCGGGCCCCACCTCCAACTGCACAACTATGAGCCACCACCACCAAAACTACTAACAGTTTGCCACATGGTTGCATGAGCTTGGGAGAGCCCATGCAATCATGGACCAAATTATGTGATGCTTGTCACTGACTGTAAACCACCCCCGTGGTTGACTGCTAATTGGAGATTACCGCATCAATAGCTATCACGTTATCTCATGGGATCGGGAGATCCCATGTGATCATGTGACAACCATCAAATTAGGACTGTACTGGAATGGCCATATGCACTGGGACCCACCCGTCGGTGTTGCACGCTTAGGATCAAAACATAGAGGATGGCAAAAACACAGAGGGTTTTCAAGAAAAGGCCAAAAACACACTGACTTTTCATAGTGGAGAGGTCGAAAACACACTAGGTTTTCGACACAAAGGCAGAAACATCCCGAGCCTACAAAGAAGAGGTCAAAAACACACTAGGTTTTTGACATTTGAGCTGAAAACACACTGGACTCTCGACACTGAGCATTTCTTTTGGAAAATAGGAACCGTGGCTAAAAATGAATTAGAGGGAAATTTTTGGGTAACATTTTGGCGAGCTCTATGGTATGTCAGCCTGCTAGACATAGACCAGTTTCCTTGACTCAATCCATTAGGCATGGGGTCATCTCTTTTGAGCACAAAAACTTGACAGGGACAAAAGCTGAGCTGGGAAGATGAACCTGTGCATGCGCACTTCTTGGAAAATAGGAAAACTAAGCTAGAAAGTTGGGAGAAAGTAGGAAAACTAACCTACCCTAGACTAACTAGTGTAGAGACCTGGTCAAACAAAGCCATTCACTGGCATGTTGAAATAGCTACCCCTCCTCAATAAGACATTTTGCACTGAACACATGAAGATAGCTACAAGGACGTGAGTCATACAAAAGATTGGCAAATGGTTATGGACCGCCTCTGCAAAAACCAGGTCAAGATCACTCACCTCAAGTAGATCATATGGAGGTGTCTCAGTGAACTCCTTCTGGGCCAAGTATCTGATGGGGCAGCCTCTTAAAAGTCTGAAGGTAGGACCTTCATTACTGGTTTCTTCTTTATCTTTATGGTTTCCTTCCATCATGGATAGCCAGGTCAACTCCTCATCCATGGACAGGGGACTATCATCTTCTTCCTTTAAACCAGCCAAGAGCTCATCAAAGCTGTCAATATCTTGAAGATTTGGAACTGATTCCAAATCCTGCTCATGTAGTAGCTCCTTGTGAAAAGGGCAATCCAAGATGAGGCCCTCTTCAATAGGCATATGACCTTGAACCTCCACTCCAAGGAATACGGGTTCAACATCCAATTTGGCACAAAAGACCTCTATGATATTGGAAAAATCATACTCTTCTTCAAGGCTTTTGTCTATGTCCTTTTCTTGGAAAGCCTCTCCCATGGCTTCATCATTCTGCTCCATAAAACAAGGTAGCTTACTCAACAAGGGCATAGCATCCTCTTCTGTACCGACTTCTTGTTGATAGTGGACCTACTATTCTGGTTGACCTTTAGCCATAGGCAATGGTATGGTCTCTTTTTCATTATCAACAAAAAGAGGGAGCTCATTATACAAATCACCCAAGAGCTTAGGCTGGGCATCGACTTCCACCTCCCCACCTTGCTACTAATTTTCACCATAGTCATATCTCTACACTGATACCTCAGATTTCTTCTCCTCCTCATCACATGAAAGTTCATTTACCACAGGCCCTTGCTCAGACACCAGACTAGTGTCCTTGAAAAGACTTGGCATTTGACAGCCAGGAGGAAGAGTCCATTGGGGTATCCATATGACTTTATCATCTTGAGAAACTAGGGGGGCCTCTTGGGATGAAATTTTTCTTGAATAGATTGTTCTTACAAAGTGGTAGGCTGAATCTCAAGCATAGGCTCTTGAACAGAATTTTTTGCCTTAAAACTTGGGATGTGAAACTGAGGGAGAGAGGGGGGAGACAAAGAAGGCATAGCAGCTTTAAAGCTTGGAAATGAATGCTTTTTTGTCTCTTCATGTGTAGGCTCTTGAGGCAAATGGGCCCTCTAGCTTGGAATCTTAGGCCTAGGAGCCTCTTATTGAGAAATCAGTGACCTCAACCTTGCTGTCTCAATGTCAGTTCGACGCCTAATCTCCTCTTGAAACTGCCTTGCTTGCTGCTCATCAACAAGAGTCTTTGTCGCTTGGTAAGGAATGAACCCTTGCTCATAATTTTGAGCCTCCATCTCCTGGTAGGGAGCTGACTCCTCTTCATAATAATTTTGAGCCTCCTACTCTCTGAGCTCCCTGAGTTCAGACACTTGCTTAACTAGATCAAGCAACAGACTCTTTGTCTCTTGCATCTTCTTGAAGCCTGAGCTCAGAGTCTGCATCTGCTACTAAATAGGCTGAGAAGCATGATGGGAAAGTTGGCCTTGCATTTGTTGTTGTGCCTCTTGTGCCCATGATCCACCTTGCCTAAGAGCCTGATCATAACTTTGCACAAGGGAAAACTTATTTGGGGCATATTGGATATACTGATACCCTTGAGAAGTATAATAGCTTGGGGTAAAAGGAGGCTTTGGGTGGCTTTGGTAAGGCTGAAAACTAGTTGGCTGAGCATTACTCTCACAATAGGGTGGTGAGTAACCTGACTGTCCATAATAACTTGACATGTCTACTCATGCAATCAGTAGGAACTTGAATATGAAGATTGAAAACATACCAGCACTTGACCTTTGAAACTAGTAGACTTTCTAGAGTCACCAAATATGCAGCTAAATGACCTCTTCTAGGTCTGTAATATGTTATTAACATATCAGAGATACCATATCTTGAACATGAATCTGAACTTCAGTCCCACCGGGCATGTCAAAAATGTAATACACTGAATTTGTGCCTCTGATCTCAAGCTCTCATAGTCTTGATAATCTAGTATAACATGGGAATCATCTCAAGGTTGTGGGACCTTTGCTAACTGAGATGAGACCTCCAGATTCTAGGCTGGTTCCTCTTGGATAGTCAGCTTGATTTGCTCTTAAATAGGAAAGTAATGTTGAGGGGAAAAGGGATAGAAGGAATGCATGAAAGGGAAATGACAGAAAGAAAATCTATCCTACCAGGTGATGCACCGAACTAGGGTTTGGATCTCAGTATAGAGGGATGAAACCAGTGATGAAAATAGGTCTGTGAGATTAAAACTTACTAAATAGGCTTGCATAAGTGTTTCATGGAGGGGTCTGCAAATAAAAGAGGTTGTTTAGGGAAAGAGAAAGATTCTTTCACAATAATAAAGCTCTCAGGATTAGACATCAATCCATGACCTGCAAGCAGACATTCACTCCTATAGCTTGGTGCAGGATTGAGACAAGACTGTTAGGGGCTGAAATATACCCACAAAACCTCTAAATCAGATCAAACACAATAACACACATAGCTAAAGAAAGTAACAGGAATCAGGGAACCTAAGATACCACTGAAAGCATTCATAAACTCAATCCAATAAGAGATAAGCCAATAGGAAAGCATAAGGACAAGAAAAACATGTCACAGAATACTTTGCAAAATCTAAATTATCAATGAGAACTTAAAAAATGTGGGAAAAATAGAGAGCAGGGAGAAATGCTATAGATGGTTTTCCAAGAAAAGAGCTTCTCTTTTTACAAAATGTCCATTCTGAGCTATAGAAGCTCCAAAAACAAATTATATACATCTTTGCATGCAGACAGGAATCAAAATATCTCCTTAGGTTTACAGAGGTTTACAATAAAATATCCAACCCTAAATCAATCTAATCTGTCCATAAATGTACATGAAAATATCCCAGCCGATCAAATCTCTGCCTTTCATGCCCATGCCTGAATTGATCATGCCTGCTGACAAAACTTCATCCATCTACCTCCCTACAAGCTGGACTCTATCATGAATGCTCAAATCCAATCAGATACTGGAAAAGATCAAGAAACAACTACCTAAAAGATCTCTACAAATTCTTAACTGCAACCGCCTCCAAAAAACATGAATTTCTTCATCTACCCGCAATTGCAAATGCTCACTTTAGAAGAAACCCCGTGAAAAATGGTTGCACTTCTTGAAAAAACCACTGGTCCGATGATCACATGTGGCTAGGAAAGCCCATGTGATCATGCAACAAGCTCCTTGAAACCAGTCGCTGCCTTGCCACGAAATGACACCTGGGGCCCTCGCAAAATCTGCCACCTACCGAGCCTTTGCCATGTGGTCCAACTAGAATTGACCACATGCCTTGAGAAGTCAGTGGTCGCATGATCGCATGAGCCTGAAAGGCTTCATGTGATCATGCGACAACCTTTGAAAACTATCACTCTTGCACAAGATAACTCGGCCCCGTAAGACTGCACCGCAAAACTAACTCAACATTTACCTCTGGTTCCAATTTTCCTTTACTCACGAAATCATTTAATATTTTAGCTGACCCTGGTTAAGTCTAGCAAACATGAGATACCCCTTTAGTCACTGAGTCACAAAATATATCTAACCCTGGGTCCACCTTGGGTTCACTTCTTCATATTTGCCAAGTCATGAGAACCTCTCCTTAACCCCAGGTCTATCTGGCGACTGCAAGAAACCTCTAACTGTGCACCTACAAGTTTGTCGGGCCCACACTACTTTGAAAAGGTCAGCGGTCACATGATCGCATGTGGTTAGGAAGGCCGCATGAGATCATGGGACAACCTTTGAAAATGGCCACTGTTCCTCAAAATGCTCGGGCCCACAAGATCCACCATGTGGCACGTCCTCATTCATCTCGATCGCCACCCTAGCAAACACCTCGACACCCCTGGCATAGGACCCACCACAACTGCAAGATTCCAATCAGACAATTGTCACATGATTGCATGGGATCGGAAGATCCCATGTGAACATGCGACCACCGTTGATCTTCATCACACTTGCACTAGTTCTTAGAAACCTCTAGCCCCACTTCCAACTGCGCAACCGTGAGCCACTGCCACTGAAACTGCTAACGGTTTGCCACATGGTCTCATGGGCTTAGGAGAGCCCATGCAATCATGTGCCAAACCACGTGATGCTTGCTGCTGACCGTAAACTACCCCCGTGGTTGACCGCTAATTGGAGATTACCACATCAATGGCTATTGTGTGATCTCATGGGATTGGGAGATCCCATGTGATCATGCAATAGCCGTCAGATTAGGACTATACCGGAATGGTCATACACACTGGGACCCACCCATCAGAGTTGTGCACTTAGGATCAAAACATAGAGGATGCTAAAAACACAGAGGGTTTTCGAACAAAGGCTAAAAACACACCAACTTTTCAGAGCAGAGAGGTCAAAAACACACTAGGTTTTTGACACAAAGGCAGAAACATCCCGAGCCTACAGAGAAGAGGTTGAAAATACACTGGGTTTTTGACATTTGAGCAAAAAACACACTGGACTCTCGACACTAAGCATTTCTTTTGGAAAATAGGAACCATGGCCAAAAATGAATGATAGGGAAATTTTTGGGCAACAACATGTTAGATTTGATTGGTAAACTATTATAGTATTTGACTGGTAATCAATAAAAGCACAAACAATAAAAGTTTTATTATTTATCGATGAGAAGAAATTGAAGAAGTTGTTTTGAATTATACATTTTGTTTTGAGACACTAGATAACTAATTCTCCCCCCTCTCATTTATTCTAACAATTGGTATCAGAGTTGTGGTTGCTTGGAATAGAGTATTAAGGACTTAAGCATAAAGGTCTCAAGATGTATGAGAGGGAAGTACGGAAACTGAACAAAGAGAACTTCATAGTATGGCAAAGCAAATTGAAGCTACACATATCTGGAATTGGGAATTCTACACTAGATCTAATGGAGAATGGCTACATACAACCGCCCACTGGTCCGTTAAATGTTGATCAACTGAAGGACAAGGATGAACACAATGTTACTATGATGGAACTTGTTGCTGCCTATACCGATGCTGAATTTGAAGATATCAAGACATGCATGACTTCTAAAGGAATGTGGGATAAATTAACACAAATCTATAGTGGAGATTTGAATGTCAAAAGATCCTGAGCTAAAAGTTTGATGCAGGAGCATCCTGGGCGTAAGAGCAATCTTGCATCCTCCAAAAATATTTCTATTTTTGTATTCAATAAGGGCTATCTTGTGTAGAGCTTCTATTTATGGAAACTTGCTATTTTTAGTAAGTTGGTCATACAATCTTAGAATGTTTTGATTTCACAGTTGGAGGTTCATCTTAGTCATATCAGCTTGCCTGTAAAGTTGCATTGCTAGATCAAGTCTGGTTTTGAAGATATTGAAACTTTTCAGTTTTGGAAACATAGTATAGAAACTTTGAACTCAATTTTGAAGGCTTTAGAGGCCCTGGATGAGGTCAAATTTGTAGCTAAATGAAGTTTTCTTGATTCAAGCATTGTAGAGCTCCTTGTGCCCTTTCTGAAATGGGGTTATAATAGTCAATTAGGTCAACGGGTGATGACTTATGGTCTCCAGAAGTTGGGCCACCTGAAATGGCAGAAAATAATTTTCCTTCAAAATTTTTGTTCAAGTTTCAAAATTTATTTTGAGCCGACTTTGATGTAATAAAATGAAAAATAAAATAATTCTAAGTTTGGTCTGCCCTTAGGGCTAAATTTCTGGAACCTTCTCAGGCAATGGAACCTGCCTATATAAAGAAGGCCTATAGTGTTGTCTAGGTAGTAGGTCTGGGTATTGATTCGAGGCTTTATCCTACAGAATATTGTAAGTGAATGCCCATGTGGCTTTGCATATTGTAATTTTGAAAGTTTGTAATTCCACATTTGTGGAGATAATAAGAAGCCAATTTTTTATTCTTGCATATTGTTGTTGTTTCTTTGTTTCTATTATGTGTTTATGGTATTAAGGGGAGCACCTTCTCCTTTATCTATCTTTCTCAACTCAGATGTGTTTCTTGGACTACATCCATATATAATCTGGAATGGTGATTTACCAATGCTCCTTTTGACAGAATTATTGTATGCAAATTCTGCTTGTGGTAAAATCAAATCCCATCCTGTTGGCTTCTCTCCAACCAAATATCTTAGTAAATACCCCAAACTCCTATTCACCACCTCTGTCTGTCCATCAGTCTGTGGATGATGTGATGAATTGAACTTCAAATTTGTCTTCAACTTCTTCCACAATGTACGCCAAAAATATCCAATGAACTTGGTGTCCCTATCCGAAACTATACTCTTTGGCAAACCATGTAGTCTCACTACTTCTCTGAAAAACAATTCTACTACATGAACAACATCATTAGTCTTCTTGTAGGGAATAAAATGTGCCATCTTTGAAAATCTACCAACTACCACAAAAAATGAATCATGTACCCATTGTGTCCTTGGTAAACCAAGAACAAAGTCCATACTGATATCCTCCCAAGACTTCTCTGGTATAGGTAATGGCTGATACAACCCTATATTCTACTTCACTCCTTTCACAATCTGACATACTCTGCAACTTTGTACAAACTTCTTGACATTTTGCTACAACTATGGCCAATAATAATTCTCACTAACCAAAGCAAGGGTTTTATCATGACCAAAATGTCTAGCCAATCCTCTGCTATGCTTCTCCTTGATGAGATTCTCCCTCATAGAACTTCTTGGAATGCACAACTAACTCCCTTTGAATAGCATGTCATCCTGAATGATGAAATCCAGCCACTTCATTCTGCCTAGAGTAACAGGTTCTTTACAACCTTTCCAAGCTTCACCAAAATTAGGATCCTCCAGATACAAATTCTTGAGTTCCTTGAACCCAACCACCTCAATCTGCATCTCTATCAGCAATAGTTGTCTTCTACTAAGCACATTTGCAACCCTATTAGACTTTCCACTTCTGTGTTTCAAAACAAATGTATAACTCTGCAAAAACTCAACCCATTTCAAATGCCTTTGATTCAACTTTCCTTGACTATTCAAATATTGCAAAGCCTGATGATCACTATACAAAACAAACTCTTTAGGAAGAAGATAGTGTCTCCTTTTCTTCAATGCCTGAACTATAGCATAAAATTCCTGATCATAAACATAATATTTTCTCCTGGCATCATTTAACTTCTCACCAAAATAAGCAATAGGTTTACCTTCTTGGCTCATAATAGCTCCTATTGTAGTACCACTACCATCACAATCTACTTGAAACACCTTATTAAAATCTAGAAGTGCTAAAATAGATTGTTCTATAACTTTTTGTTTCAACAATTGAAAACTCTTTTCTACCCCATTAGTCCACTTAAACTCTTTTATATCCCCTCTCATTGTTTCAGCTAAGGGACCACAAATACTGCTAAAATTTTTGATAAAATTTTTGTAAAAACTAACTAGACCATGAAAATATCTTACCTCAGTAGCACTCCTTGGAATAGGCCATTCAAGGATAGCCTATACCTTCTCTAGGTCCATTTTTAGACCTTCTGCTGAAACTACAAATCCCAAATACACTAACTCTTTCTTCACAAAACTACACTTCTTCAAATCATTCAACAATTTCTCTTCTCTTAGGTTCTCAAATACCATACGAATATGCATCATATGCTCTTCCAATGTCTTACTAAAGATCAAAATATCATCTAGGTAAATAATGACAAACCTACCCAGAAATTCTTTTAGAACCTCATTCATCAGCCTCATGAAAGTGCTCGGTGCATTGGTTAGCCCAAAGGGCATGACTAACCACTCATACAATCCTTCTTTTTTATTGAAGGTAGTCTTCCATTCATCTCCTTCTCTGATCTGAATCTAGTGATATCCACTCTTCAGATCTATCTTTGAGAAATACACTGCTCCACTCAAATAGTCCATAATATCAACCATTTGTGGCAATGAAAACTTTTACTTGATTGAGATCTTATTTATTGCTCTAGAATCTATACAAATCCTCCACTCTCCATTCTTCTTTGGTGCAAATACCGCTGGTACAACACATGGACTCAGGCTCTCCTGAATCAATCCCTTCTATAACAACTCATGCACTTGTCTGTTCAACTCTTCACTTTTTGCTGGTGTCATTCTGTGTGCTACCTTGTTTCGCAAACCTACTCTTGGAATCAAATCCATCTAATGACTAATCTTCCTTACTGGTGGTAATCCCTCAGGTACATTATCAGATACAATATCCTAAAACTCATTCAATGAATTTGCAACCTCTACAGGTACATCCTCTACTTCCTCTTTACCAGCTTTTGGAATTAAAACAAAACACACATGCTCATGCCTCATACCATCTAGGAATTTTCTTTCATCAACAAAAGTTATTCTTACATTACCACATACCTTTTCTTCGGTCTCTTTCAATGGCTTTAGCTTATGTCGCACTTCATCCTTTGTCAGGGAATAGGTATTTGCACGACCATCATGTACGACACATCTGTCAAACTACCACAGCCTACCCAACAACATGTGACATGCATCCATAGATATGATATCACATAGTACCTCATCATGGTACCTGCTCATATTGAACTTTACTAGGCACTATTCACTGACCATGACCTTGTGGTCATCCTGCACCCAGGCAATTTGATATGGATGTGGGTGTTTCTATCTCTTAAGTTTCAACTTTGTCACCATATCTTCTGACACCAAATTGTCAGTGCTTCCACTATCAATAATCACATCACAATATTTACCCTCACACTTGCATCTAGTGCGAAACAGGCTCCTCCTTTGTTCAGGTTCATTCTCACCACTCAGTAGGACTCTTCTATTAATCAATGTTTCTCCTTTTTCAACATCTTTAGAATTTGATGATCTGGCATCTGATGGAATATGGATGAAGTGACTGAGAGGGGGGGGGGTGAATCAGTCAACCATAAAAACACTTCACAATTAATTCTTTCCAAATCCCTTAGGATATCTTAACAATGTTATCTATTTTAGCACTCGGTAAATAGATTGTAGTCACTTTGAAGATGCAGAAAGTATTAGCAATATTATCTTTATATACTCATCAGCACATGTATATGATTGAGGAAGCAATTAAGAACACAAGAGACACAAGATTTAACGTGGAAACCCAATATGGGAAAAACCACCAATGTATCTAGATACTGATTTTCACTTTTCTGAAGTGATGCCCGGTTAGAAGCCAACCCGGTAAAAGGTTACAAAACACACTATTAGGTGTGACCTTGTTAGAGGATTTAAAACACCCTGCTAGGAGTGGCCTGGTAAGAGGTCTTGAAAACAATTCAATGGAATTGTCACCTTGTTAGAGGATTTACAATATGGTTGTTAAACCAACTCGGTTAAGAGATTTAGAATTCACTGTTACAATGATAAGAAGGTAACAATGAAAAAATGACCTGTATAATAATGCAACTGTCTTGCTGATTACAGATCTCTGTTCTGCATAATTTTGATCCTTTCTGATTGAATAAATCTCTGCTGCTCCTCAAGGATATCTGAACATCCTTCACCAATTCGCATATACCTTTCCTTCTTTTCTTCTGTAAATCTTCTACTGTATATATTTATTTTTCACATTTGACCTTTTATTTATATGATTTTGGATTTGTCAAATCGACATTATTTAGTATAACAGTCGGCTAAAATAAGCAAACTCTATTTGAAAAAATCCTTCAAGGGCCGACAGTGCTCGGTGACCATAACTTTCTATAATCTTTTGGAGACCGAGGGAACTCGGTAAACACCGACAATCTTTTACCTTCGATAACCGACTGAACTCAGTAAACACTAACTTTTCCTCGATGACCGACTGAACTCGGTAAACACTAACTTTTCTTCGATGACCGACTGAACTCGGTAAATACTAACTTTTCTTCGATGACTGACTGAACTCGGTAAATGCTAACTTTTCTTCGATGACCGACTGAACTCGGTAAATACTAACTTTTCTTCGATAACCGAGTGGACTCGGTAAGCACTAATATTCCTATCTGGCAGACCGACTGAGCTCGGTAGAAACTGATTGCTGCGGACTATGACATTGTGTGACATCAAAGACAATACATAATTGAGTAGCAATTTCCTTCAGACAATTGTTTCCAACAGCATCTTCATCTACATGTGCAACTCTAACCTGACCTTCATTCCTCCTATCTATCCTTCCTTAGCGTTGAGGACATTCAAATGCCCTATGACCTTCTTCTCCATAGTGAAAACATGTTCCATGGAAGCCCCCTCTTCCTGAACTTTGTCCTCTTCCTCTTCCTCTCTAATCTCTATTGTTCTAATCTTGTAAATGATTGGAATTGTTTCCTCTCTGATTTTTATTGCTACTAGCCTCATCCTTCTTTTTTGGATCTTCATTTTGGCCTCCATATGACCGTTCACCAGATCATCCACCGTGACCTCTTCCATTTTGTCTGCTCTCGAACTTCTTGTTCAGCTTTTCCTCTACTTTTAGGGAAAACTAGTATGCCTCTTCAATACTGTTCATTCAAACCAGATTCAACTCCTCCTGAATGCTTGGCCTCAACCCATTAAGGTAATGAGAAACTTTCTCATTATCAGCTTCCGCATGGCCTATTCTAATGATGATTCAATAGAACTCCTCTATATACTCCTGAATAGATTATCCCGCTTGCTTCAAACTTTGCATTTTATTTAGTAGGTCAAGTTCATAATCAATAGGAATGAACCATCACTTCAATTTATCCACCATCCAGTCCCATCTTGTGATTTTATCTTTTCCTCTTCTATTTCACTCCAATTGAATCTCTTGCCACCAAATCTTTGCATGACCTTTTAGTCTGGCCTTCGCGAACTTGACCCTATCAAGATCCTCAATATCTTCATACTCAAAATATTCTTCACATTCATTGATGTAGTTGATCAACTCCTCTGGGTTAAGATTTCCTAAAAATGCAGGAACCTCAATCTAAGGTCTTTTCTTGATCTTGGAAATGGCCCGAAAAAGTCTTTCTTCCTCTTGGTTCACAATTTTGACTTCTCCTTCTTGATCTTCTCCATCTTCATCCTCGCTTTCATCTTTGACATTAAGATTCATTCCTCTATGAATCTCTTCTTGAAATTCTTGCACTTGTCTCTGGAGCGCTCTAACCTCAGGTGTTACAACACCAACTCTTCCACCACGTTCCCTTCATGGAGGCATTTTCATGATGCGTGCTGAAACCCTAACCACGGTCTCGGTGCAAACTACCTCACAGTCGATGATCTATTTACACACTCAGGAACTCTTGCTCTGATACCACTTGATGAAGGGTGCTCTCCTTAATACCACAAACACATAACAAAAATAGAGAAACAACAACAATATGCAAGAACAGAAAATTGGCTTCTTATTATCTCCACAAATTTGGAATTACAAACTTTTAGAATTACAATATGCAAAGCCACATGGGCATTCCCTTACAATATTCTGTAGGAAAAAGTCTCAAATCAATACCCAGATCTACTATCTAGAACTATCTAGACAACACTACCAGCCTTCTTTATATAGGCAATTTCCACCACCCGAGAAGGTTCCAGAAATTTAGCCCTAAGGGCTGACCAAACTTAAAATTATTTTATTTTTTATTTTATTACATCAAAGTCAGCTCAAAATAACTTTTGAAACCCAAACTAAAATTTTGAAGGAAAATTATTTTTCACCATTTCAGGTGGCCCAACTTTCGGAGACCATAAGTCATCACCTGTTGACCCGATTGACTATTATAACCCGATTTCAGAAAGGGCACGAGGAGCTCTACAACACTTGAATCAATCAAGCTTCATTCAACCAAAAATTCAACCTCATTCGGGGCCTCTAAAGCCTTCAAAATTGAGTTCAAAGTTTCTATACCATGTTTCCAAAACTGAAAAGTTTCAATATCTTCAAAACTAGAGTTGATCTAGCAATGCAACTTTACAGGCAGGCTGATATGACTAAGATGAACCTCCAACTGTGAAATCACAACATTCCAAGATCGTATGACCAACTTACTAAAAATAGAAAGTTTCCATAAATAGCAGCTCTACATAAGATAGCCCTTATTGAATACAAAAATAGAAATATTTTTGTGGGATGCAAGATTGCTCTTATGCCCAGGATGCTCTGCATCAAAGTCGAGAGGCTGATTTGATGTTATGAGAATGAAAGAAGGTGAGAACATTGTACAATATTCAAATAGACTCAAAGAGGTGGTACATGCTATTAGAGCATTTGATGGAGTAATTGATGATGAAACAGTGATTAGCAAGATTCTGAGAACTTTGCTACCGGTTTATGCAATCAAGATTTCTGCAATTCATGAAACAAGAGCTACATCCAACCTTACTCTTGACATTTTAATTGGTAAACTTACAAACTTTGAATTAAACAACTATGATAACAGTGTTGTTCCTTCTGTTGAATCCACTTTCATGTCTTCTTTGAAGATCAAAAATTCTAGCAGGAATAGTAAGAATTGTGATAGTGATGATAATACCGATGATGAACTTGATCAGCTTGAAGAACTTATAGTGAGAAGATTTCCCAAAGGAAAAGGAAGGTATAGAGGTAAGCTACCTTTGGCATGCTTTAATTGTAAAGAAGTCAATCACATCACTGCTAGACGTCCTTAGAAGAAAGATGATGATAGATCCAAAGACCGATCTAATGGAAGCTATGGGAGAAGAGTCAACAGAGGCTACCGACACTACAATAGACACAATCGAGATGAAAAAGGAAAAAAGGTATGTTACATAGCCAAAGATAGTGAAACTGAATCTGATTCTGATGATGATATAGAAGTTGTATTTGTTGCCATGAAAGATGACTCAGAAGAAGAAGAGAAACATGAAGAGAGAACACTAATCTGTAAAGTAAGTAGAAATGATACATGGATCATAGACAGTGGTTGTACACATCATATGACTGGTGATGTAGAGAAGTTTGATCATCTTGTTGAATATAATGGAGGATCAGTGAGAATGGGAAATGATGTACCTTTTATGGTAAGAGGTAAAGGCTCACTGATGATCAATGATAGATTACAATGTGAAAATTCATACTGGGTAGATGGACTAAACTATAATTTGTTAAGTGTGGCTCAACTGAACAATTCAGGCCACTGACTGGCTTTTGAGAGAAAAAAGATGAAGATCTATGATGACAGAGGAAGACTTGTTAGAATTAGTACAAAATCTAGAGGTAATCTATTATATCTTGATATGGATTAGTCTTCTTGTTTGTTAATAAAGGATGAAGATGCTTGGTTGTGGCATAGAAGGTTATGCCATGTGAACTTTGACAACATGATCAAGATTAGTAGAAAGAAAAGAGTTAGAGGATTGCCTAACTTGACAAAACCTGATCATGCCATGTGTCATGAATGTCAGAAAGGTAAGATGACTAAGTCTAGTTTTAAAAGCAAAGACTATTCAACAAAGAAGATACTTGAGTTGGTTCATACCGATCTATGTGGTCCTATGAGAACTTAGAGCTATTTCAGTGATTGATATTTTATTCTTTTTGTTGATGACTATACTAGACTAATGACTATTATGTTCCTAAAAGAGAAATCTAAAGCTTTCAAAATGTTTAAGTGGTATAAAGCTAAGGTAGAGAAAGAAACTGAAAAGGAAATAAAATGTTTAAGATCTGATAGAGGAGGTGAATTTATCTCTGATGAATTTACTAATTTTGTAATGAGCATGGAATAAAAAAGTAGGTATCTGCACTGAGGACACCTTAGCAAAATGGCATTGCTAAAAGGAGGAATAGATCTATAATTGACTGTGCTAGAACATTGCTCAGACATATTGGAGGGAAGCTGTTAGTACAGCTATGTATGTTCTTAACCGAGTACAACTAAAGAAGGACTCCAATCGAACACCTTATGAATTATGGTTTGGACACAAACCTACTATAAGTTATTTCAAAAATTTTGGAAGTAAATGCTTTATTTTGAAAGATGAGAGAAATGGAAAATTTGATTCTAAAGGAGATGAAGGGATATTTTGGGGATATTCCACTACAAGTGAAGCATACAAATGTTTGAATAAGACTACAAATAAGATAGTTGAAAGTACTAATGTTCATTTTGATGAGTTTGATGATAAGTACATAGAGGAAAGTATAAAGGAATCATAAGACTATGGTAGATTCACTTACATTGAACATCCAGAGTATCTACTGACACCGCAAACTGTGACAACCAGTCAGCAGGGAAATAATACAGGACAATAGGCAACACAAACTAAGGAATAAGATGGAGCTACCGAGAAACAAAATGACCTTGAACAAGATGAGAAAGAAAGGAGAAATCAAGTTTTGGCTAGTTTTGTTAGAAGACATCATCCTGAGACACAAATCATTGGAGACAGATATGTTGGAATGCAAACTAGAAGCAAAACAAGACAAGGTACATGTTTAATTTGTGAATTTGAACCTAAAACTGTGAAAGTTGCATTAGAGAATGAAGAATGGGTTAATGCAATGAAGGAGGAAATAGAGAAAATAGAGAAGAACAAAACCTAGTCCTTAGTACCCCAACCAGAAAATAAGAATGTTATCGGTACTAAGTGGATATATGGGAATAAATTGAATGAAAATGGTGAAGTCACAAGAAATAAAGCTAGATTGGTATGCAAGGGATATGCACAGGAAGAAGGCATTGACTATGGTGAAACATTTGCACCTGTTGCTAGATTAGAAGGAGTTAGAATGCTACTTGCATATGTTGCACATAAGAAATTCAAAGTCTATCAAATGGATGTGAAGTCAGCATTTTTGAATGGTATACTTGAAGAAGAGGTTTACATTGAACAACCTGAAGGATTTGTTGATCCCAACAATAAAGACATGGTATGAAAATTACATAAAGCATTATATGGATTGAAGCAAGCACTGAGAGCATGGTATGAAAGACTACATACTTACTTGTTAAGTATTGGATTTATTAGAACAAGTGAAAAAAAAATTTGTATGTGAAAGGTGATACTGATGATACTACTATCGTTGCTAAAATATTTGTTGATGACATTATCTTTGGAGGCTCGGATCTTGTTTGCAAAGCGTTTGCTAATGAAATGCAAAAGGAATTTGAAATGTCTATGCTCGGAGAGATTAAGTTCTATCTTGGACTACAAGTGATTCAGCATAGTGATGGAATATTCATCACACAATCTAAATACATAAAAGAAGTACTGAAAACATTTGGCATGGAAGATGCTAAACCTATGGGAACACCAATGGCTACTAGATGAAAATTAACAAAGGAGGATGAAACTATAGAGATAAATCAAACACTTTACCAATCCATGATTGGTAAATTAATGTACGTAGTTCACAGTAGACCAGATATAGCACATGATGTGGGTATAGTTGCAAGATTTTCTACTAATCCTAGAGAATCACACATGATAGCTAAAAAAGGGATCTTAAGATACCTGAAGAAAATAGAGAATTATGGATTATGGTATCCTAAGGAAGGGAAGTTTGAACTGAAAGTTTACACCGATGCTGATTGGGCTGGAAATGTGGATGATAGAAAAAGCACCACCGGAGGAGCATTTTTCTTTGGTGAAAGACTTGTAACCTGGACAAGTAAAAAGAAGGCTTGTTTTTCTCAGTCTACAGCTGAAGCAGAGTATGTTGCTGCTACCACTAACTATTCAAACATTGTATATATCAAACAAGTGTTGGAAGGAATGAATGAGGTAATCACTGACCCGATGATTATATACTGTTACAACACTAGTGCAATTAATATTTCAAAGAATCCTGTGATGCCCTCTAAAATAAAGTATATATCTATTAGGTATCATTACTTAAGAGAACAAGTGAAAGAGAAGCAAGTAAAGTTAGAATTTGTCACATCCAAAGAACAACTTGCTGATATTTTTAGAAAGCCCCTACCCAAGGACACATTTGAATACTTGAGGACTAGACTTGGGGTTCATCCCCTATCTATCGGTCACTAAGGTGATCTGGTTGTTGCATCAGCCTACTTTTATCAGAAGATCATTCCTAGTGATGCAGCATAGTTCACACTTTAAATCATGTTCAAGGTTGTGATTAACTTTAAGTAGTTGAACCGATTGGAATATCACTATACACAGATATAGAGGAAGACATACTTATTTATTTATTTGTTTCTTTGGCATTGCTATCAAAGGGAGAGATAAACAATATGAAATGAAAAGGGGAGAGATGAATAATATGAAAAGGAACAAGCAATGATGAGAATAATCTAAGGGAGAGACAATCTGAATAAGATAGAGTATTGAAGATCAGTTACAGAGAACAGAAGCAGGAACATGAGAACTGAAAAGATCACAACTACAGAATGGTAAAGCTATATTATCTAAAGCTGATTTAGTAACGTAGTGATTAAACATATTAAGTCTATTCAACTTACAACATTTTGTTCACAAAGTTATAGGATGTATGTTTGGTATGTGTATGGTACATTTCATATTACTTGAGTTGCAATCAATGCCAAAGGGAGAGATTGTTGAACTACAACTAATTTGGAATCTAATTGAAGAATCTATGATTGCAAGATCACTGAGGAGTTGCTAATTAGATATGAAATATGATTAAATTAGTATTATGTTGTCATTGATGTCAACTAGCTTGATAGCACTTATCTTGTAACTTACTATACTGAGACATCTGAAGAAGGGTGAAAAAGATGAAGAATAGAGAAATCTACATGAGGAAAGATGTACATGATAGATGAGGATAAGGAACACATTGAGTAACTTGTTGATAAGTCTATGACTTGATGATATTGACTTTATTATGTTGCATTCATCTATGATGAAGTATAGAGCTGAAAGACAAAAATCAATGTTGTCGGTAAATGAAGCATTTCTAGTATACACCGACGGAGTGTAATGTATACCAATCACAGTATTAACTGAGCAATGCTCACTGACACATTTCTTTGTTAACTGAGTGGAACATAATGAATTAAATGATTAGTTTAGCTGATAAGATTGGTGAGTTTGCAAGAGTATAACATTGAGGTAATAGATAATGTTTGTTACACAGATCAATGACTAACAAAATTCAGGGAAGATCTAACAAAGAAGATTGAAACATGTTATTGACACAAGTACTGAGAAAGTTTGAAATGGAAAAATCTTTGAATGAGGTTAAGTGGAAAAATCTAATGGTGGAGAAGAAAATGATTTACTCGTCTATATAAGAGAACATAATTTCTTTATGAAAGATGCCAGAAGAAGAAGAAGCTATAGGATTATCATGTGAATAAGGTTTTCATGCATTTTGATCATACTAGTTAGTAAAAACCGAGCTGCAAAGCAATTACTGAGTTACAAAGAGCAATTATCGACGGACAGTAAGTTGATAAAGTATTAAATCTAAAGTGAAATATTGATCAGAAGGATTTGTATGGACTAAATATTGATCTGTGATTTGCAATTGAAGTTGTATTAAGGCAGGTCATTTACTATTACATATTTAACCATTGTATATAGTCAAAATCTCTTAATCAAGTGGACTCTGAAAGTCTTATGATGTATCATTCATAGAATGAACATTGTTATCCTGTTAACCCCATAGTGAATGCTGGTTGGATGATAACTTCTAGTCTAAAATCCTCTAACAAGGTCACACCTGACAGTGTGTTTGTAACCTTTAATAGGGTTGGGGCTTGACAGACCTCACTTCAAAAGAGTGAACAATTTTGGGTTACTTGTCCCAGGTGGTTTTTCCCTTTACAGGGTTTCCACATTAAATCTCTTGTGTTATGTGTTGATTGTGATATTTGTTTGTTATCATTCTTTGCATGTTACATGTTAGATTTGATCAGTAAACTGTTATAGTATTTGACTGGTAATCGGTAAAAGAACAGACAGTAAAAGTTTTATTATTTACCGACGAGCAGAAATTGGAGAAGTTGTTTTGAGTTATACATTTTGTTTAGGGACACTGGATAACTGATTCACCCCCCTCTTAGTTATTCTAACAATTCTAATTGCATAGATTGGCAAGAAGGTTCTAAGAACTTTGCTTACCACTGTCTCTTCATCAATAACACTATTAGATGCTCTAATAGCATGGACTATATCTTTTAGTCTATTTGTTTACTGCATAATATTTTCTCCTTCCTTCATCTTCATATCATCAAATCTTCCCCTTAAGCTTTAATCTCTAGATCTTTTGACATTCACATCACCACTATAAACTTAAACAAGTTTATCCCACATATCTTTAGCAGTAGTGCAATTTTTAATATCCTTAAAATTGGCACCTGTATAGGCACCAATAATCTCCATCATAGTAACATTATGTTCATGCCTGTCTCTTAGTTGATCAAGGGTCAAAGGACTAGTGGGTGATGCAATGTAGCCATTCTCCATTAGTGTAAGGGCAAAATTCCCAATTCCAGATACATGCAGCTTTATTTGGCTTTTTGATACTGTGAAGTTATCCTTGCTCAGCTTTGGCACTTCCCTCTTATACACTTTGAGATCTTTATGCTGAAGTCCTTAAAACTCTATTCCAAGCAACCAATGCTCTGATACCAATTGTTAGAATAAATGAGAGGAGGGTGAATTAGTTATCCATAGTCCCACTCACAAAATGTATATCCAAAAACAATTTACTAAAACTTTTGCAGCTCGGTAACATAAAATAGTATTCTGTTTGTGCTTTTATCGATTACTAGTTAATAACATATAGTGATTACCAATCAAATCCAATATGCAACACGTAAAGTATGACAACAAAAAATCATCACAGTCAACACATAACACAAGAGATTTAACGTGGAAACCCTGTAAAGGGAAAAACCACCTGGGACTGACAACCCAAAAATTGTTCACTCTTTTGAAGTGAAGTCGGTGAAGACCCAACCCTGTTAAAGGTTACAAATACTCTATGAGGTGTGACCTTGTTAGAGGATTTTAGACCAATTGTTATCGTCCAACCAGAATTCACTATGGGGTTGACAGGATAACAAATGTACACTCTAGGAATGACATTACAAGACTTTCTTGTCCACTCTGTTAAGAGATTTATCTTTTTATAATGGTTAAAATGTAATAGTAGTTGATCTGACTACAACACAAGTTCAATTGCAGATTATCAGATCTATATTAATCTCAAATCCTTTGATCAATACATCAATTCTGTTTCAATCAATATTTAGTAACTTACTGTCACTCGGTTATAGCTTTTAGATGCTCGCTAATCTCTCCAGTTCGGTTCTCCTTAACCAATCTGATTAGACATCCATGAAGCTTGTTCACATGATATCTCTGTAGTCTCCTTCTTTCGGCATGATTTCATCATGAAATCTTAGTCTCTTAAATAGAAAATTAAACTGTTTTAATTCCATCCATCAGATTTTGTTGCTTAATCTCCTTTGTTGATTTTGTTGGTTTGACCTTCCTTGGTTGATGTGTCAGTAACATGTTTTTTTTCAATCCCTTAGATCTTCTTCAAATTATGTTAGTCATCGATCTTCATAACAAACATTATCTTCAACTATGATTACGAGGTACTTTACAGCTCATCAACTTCCATCAGCTAAACTACTCATTTAGTTCTTTTCTCCTGCTCGCTTAACAAAGAAATGTGTCAGTGAAGACAAGATCAGTTTATATTGTGCTTGGTATACACTATACTACGTCCGTATATACTAGAATGCTTCTTTAACTGACAACACTAATTTGTGCATTTTGCTCTTATCCTTCATCAAAGATGAATGCAACATAATCAAGTCAATAACATAAGGTCATAGACTCATTCATAAGTTATCCAATGTGTTCCTTATCCTTATCTATCATATCCACCTTCCCAATGTAGATATATCTATTCTTCATCTCTTTTGCTCTTCTTTCTACAAATGTTTGGTTAGAGTAACTTACAAGATAAGTATTGTCAAAACTAGTTGACATGAATGACAACATATTACTGATTTAATCATCTTACATATCTAATCAACAACTCAGTGATCTAAAATCATAGATCTTCAAGTTATACAATTTATTCAAATCAATTGTAGTTCATCAATCTATCCCTTTGGCATTAATGGCAAGACAAGCAATATGAAATATGCCATACACATACCAAACATGTATTCTACAACTCTGTCAATAAATTTTGTAATGGTACAAGCTCTCCCTAGCTTAATATGTTTAATAACTACGTTACATAAAAGCATTCGCAAGTGCAGACTGACTTCTGCAGATATGATCTTTTCAACTCGTAGGTTTTGGTCTTTTATTAGTAATTGATCTTCAATACTCTCCCTTTTCTGTATCTCTCTCCCTTTGATAGCAATGCCAAAGAGAAATAAAAACATACAGCTCTGTAGTAGTCATGTAACTCTCTGTTGTCCAGTACATTCTCTGTATCTCAGTATAATGATGTGAAAATCTATTCCAGTACATCACCTTTCATAACCTTAGATAGAAGTCCAAAGTATGAACTTTGTTGCATCAACATGTATGATCTTCTGATAAGATTAGGCTAATGCAACCTCCAGATCACCTTAGTGACTAGTAGACAGGGGATGGACCACAAGTCTAGTCCTCAAGTATTCATATGTATCCTTCAATAGAGGCTTTTTAAATATGTCACCAAGTTATTCTTTTGATGTAACAAATTCTAGATTCACTTGCTTCTCCTATACTAGTTCCCTTAAGTAGTGATACTTAATAGATATATGTTTTATTTTAGAATGCATCATTGGATTCTTTGAAATATTAATAGCACTAGTGTTATCATAATATATAATCATCGGCTCTGTGATTAGCTCATTCATACCTTCTAACACTTTCTTGATATATACAATATTTGAATAGTTAGTAGCAGCAACAACATACTCTCCTTCAGCTATAGACTAGGAAATGCAAGCTTGTTTCTTACTTGTCCATGTAACAAGTCTTTCACTAAAGTAGAATGCTCCTTTGGTGGTACTCTTTCTAGCATGCACATTTCCAGCCCAATCAGCATTGGTGTATACCTTCAGTTTAAACTTACCTTTCTTAGGATACCACAGTCCATAATCTTCAATTTTCTTTAGGTATCTTAAGATTCTCTTTGTAGCAACCATGTGTGACTCTCTAGGGTTTGCAAAAAAATTTAGGAACTATTCCAACAACATGTGCTATATTAGGTCTACTATGAACTACATACATTAACTTACCAATCATGGATCAGTACAGTGTCTGGTTTACCTCAGTAGTTCCATATTCTTTAGTCAACTTACATCTAGTAGCCATTGGTGTTCCCATGGGTTTAGAATCTTTCATGCCAAATGTCTTCAATACTTCCTTTATATATTTAGATTATGTGATGAATATACCATCATTTTGTTGAATCACTTGTAAGCCTAGAAAGAACTTAATCTCTTCAAACATAGACATTTCAAATTTACTTTTCATTTCATCAGCAAATGACTTACAAATTTTATCTTGTCCACCAAATATTATTTCATCCACAAATATCTCAGCAATCAAGATAGTATCATCAGAATTTCCTTTCATGTACAGATTATTGTTCTCACTAGTTCCAACAAATCCAATACTCAACAAATTGTTATACAGCCTCTCATACCAGACTCTCAGTGCTTGATTTAAACCATATAAAGCTTTATGTAATCTACACACCATATCTTTGTTTTATAGATCAACAAACCCTTTAGGTTGTTCTATGTAGACTTCTTCTTGAAGTATGCCATTCAGAAAAGTAGATTGAACATCAATTTGGTAAACTTTGAACTTTTTGTGTGCAACATATGCAAGTAACATTCTGACCCCTTCTAATCTAGCAATAGGTACAAAAGCTTCGCCATAATCTATTCCTTCCTCCTGTGCATATCCCTTGCATACTAACCTAGCTTGATTCCTTGTTACCTCTCCATTCTCATTTAGCTTGTTTCTGAATATTCACTTAGTATCGATAACATTCTTGTCCTTAGGTCTGGGTACTAAACTCTAGGTTTTGTTCTTCTCCATTTATTCTATTTCCTCTTTCATTGCATTAACCCATTCATCATTTTCTAATGCAACTTTTACATTCTTCGGTTCATATTCACAAATTAGACATGTACCTTGTCTTGCTTTACTTCTTGTTTGCATGCCAGCCTGTCTATTTCCAATGATTTGAGTCTTAGGATGACGTCTTCTGACAAATCTTGCTAGTATTCAATCTCTTCTTTCTTGTTCATTCTATGCAGGTTCATTTTCTTGCTCGGTAGGTGCTTCCTACTCGTCAGTTTCTTTTTCCTATTCCTCGGTATTGTTTTCCTATTGACTAGTTGTCACTATCTGCGACGTCGGTAGATACTTTGGTTGTTCAATGTAACTGAATCTATTGTAGTCTTTCTATTTCTTTGTGCTTTTCTCTGCATTCTTATCATCAAACTCATCAACCTGAACATTAGTACTTTCAATCATTTTGTTATTTACTTTGTTAAGACACTTGTATGCTTTACTTTTAGTGGAATATCCCAGAAATATCCCCTTATCACCTTTTGAGTCAAACTTCCCATTTCTTTCATCTTTCAGAATAAGCATTTAATTCCAAAAACTCTAAAATAACTTATAGTGAGTTTGTCACCAAACCATAACTCATAGGGTGTCTTATTAGTGTCCTTCAGTTGTGCTTGGTTTAGAACATAAACAGTTGTGCTAACTACTTCTCTCCAGTATGTCTGAGCAACATTCTTTCGTAACATTAGTGTTCTCACATAGTCAATGATTGGCCTATTTCTCCTTTCATCGATTCCATTTTGTTGTCGTGTCCTTGGTGCAGAGACCTATCTTTTAATACCTTGCTCATTACAAAAGTTAGTAAATTCATCAAAAATAAATTCACCACCTTGGTCATATCTTAAGCATTTCAATTCTTTAATAGTCTCTTTCTCAGCTTTTTCTTTATACCACTTGAACATCTTAAATGCCTCTGATTTTTCCTTCAAGAACATGACTATCATTAATCTAGTTTAATCATCAACAAAAAGAATAAAATATATGTCTCCATAGTAAGTTTGAGTTCTCATAGGACCACATAGGTTGGTATGCACTAACTCAAGTAATTTCTTTGTTGAATAATCTTTTCTTTTGAAACTAGATTTTATCATTTTACCTTTCTGACATTCATGAAACATAACATGATCATGCTTAGATAAGTTAGGAAGACCTCTAACCTTTTTCTTTTTACTGATCTTAATGATCTTATCAAAATTCACATGACATAACCTTTTATGCCACAACCATGCATCTTCATCTTTCATCATTAAAAAAGAAGACTGATCATTATCAAGATAAAACAAATTACCTCTCAATTGTGTTGTAGATCCAATAAGTCTTCCTCTGTCATCAAATATCTTCACTTTCTTTCTCTCAAAAGAAACGTGGTGGCCTGAATTGTTTAGCTTTGTCACACTTAGAAAATTATTGTTTAGACCTTTTACCCAATAAGCATTATCACATTTAATTTTATCATTTATCATTAGGGATCCTTTTCCTCTAACCATACAAGGTGCATCATTACCCATTCTAATAGATCCTTGATTGTGTTCTTCAAGATGATCAAATTTTTTTTCATCACCAGTCATGTGATGTGTACAACCACTATCTATGATCCATGTATCATCTTTATTAACCTTAGAGATAAGTGTTGTCTCTACATACCTTTCATCTTCCTCTGAGTCATCCTTCATTGCAACAAATACTACCTCCACATCTTCATCAGTATCGGTATTGGTGAAATTTTCTGCTGCAATGTAGCACACATTCTTGCCTTTATCACTATTGTCTCGGTTGTCTCTATTGTAGTGTCGGTAATTTATGTTGCCTCTTCTCCCATAGCTTCCTTCACCAGATCGGTCTTTATTTCTGTCATCATCATTCCTGTGTGGACATCTAGCAGCAATATGACCAACCTCTTTACAATTAAAGCAAACTAAAGGTAATTTATGTCTATACCTTCCTTTACCTTTAGGCAACCTTTGGGCCATAAGAGCTTCAAGTTCATCAAGCTCATCATTAGTATTTCTATCACTATCATCATTTTTATTTCTACTACTAGACTTACCAATCTTTAGAGAAGATAGAAAAGTAGATTCAACACATGGTACAACACTATTATCAAAGTTGTTCAGTTCAAAGGTTGTAAGCTTACCAATCAAATTATCAAGAGTAAGGTTGTTACCATATCTAGACCTAGTTTCATGAATTGTAGATATTCTGATTGCATAAACCGGCAATAAGGTTCTGAGAAATTTTCTTACCACTGTCTCTTCGTCAATAACACAATCAAATGCTCTAATAGCATGGACTACCTCTTTTAGTCTATTTATGTACTCCACAATATTTTCTCCTCCCTTCTCATGTTCATATCATCGAATCTTCCCCTTAAGCTTTCAGCTCTAGCTCTTTTAACATTCACATCACCACTATAAACTTGAGAAAGTTTATCCTACATATCTTTAGTAGTAGTGCAATTTTTAATATATTCAAATTTGGCATTTGTACAAGCAACAATAATCTCCATCATAGTAACATTATGTTCATGTCTATCTCTTAGTTGAACAAGGGTCAAGGGACTAGTGGGTGGTGCAATGTAGCCATTCTCCATTAGTGTAAGTGTAGAATTCCCAATTCCTGATACATGCAGCTTCATTCAGCTTTGCCATACTATGAAGTTATCCTTGTTCAGCTTTGGCACTTCCCTCTTACACATTTTGAGATCTTTATGTTGAATTCCTTAAAACTCTATTCCAAGAAACCAACGCTCTGATACCAATTTTTAGAATGACTGAGAGGGGGGTGAATTAGTTATCCACAGTCTCAATCACAAAATGTATATCTAAAAACATTTACTAAAACTTTTGTAGCTTGGTAACATAAAATAGTATTCTATCTATTCTTTTACTAATTACCTATTAATAACATATAGTGATTACCGATCAAATCCAATATGCAACATGTAAAGTATGACAACAAACAATCATCACAGTCAACACATAACATAAGAGATTTAATGTGGAAACCATGTAAAGGGAAAAGCCACCTGGGACCAACAACCCAAAAATTGTTCACTCTTCTAAAGTGAGGTCAGTGAAGACCCAACCCTATTAAAGGTTACAAACACACTATGAGGTGTGACCTTGTTAGAGGATTTTAGATCAACCGTTATCATCCAACCAGCATTCACTATGTGGTTGACATGATAACAAATGTACACTCTATGAATGACATTACAAGACTTTCTAGTCGACCTTGATAAGAGATTTATATATTTACAATGGTTAAAATGTAATAGCAATTGATCTGATTACAACACAACTTCAATTGCAGATTATCAAATCTATATTAATCTCATTCAAATCCTCTGATCAATACATCAATTTTGTTTCAATCAATATTCAATAACTTACTATCACTCGGTTATTGCTTTTTGATGCTTAGTAATCTCTCCATTTTGGATCTCCTTAACCAGTCTCATCAGGCATGCATGAAGCTTGTTCACAAAATATCTCTATAGTCTCATTCTTCTGACATGATTTCATTATGAAATCCTAGTCTCTTAAATAGAGAAGTAAATCATTTTAATTCCATCCATCAGATTTTTCCACTTAATCTCCTTTATTGATTTTTCCACTTTGACCTTCCTCGGCTGATGTGTCAGTAACATGTTTTGTTTCAATCCCTTGGATCTTCTTTGAATTATGTTAGCCTTTGATCTTCACAACAAACATTATCTTCAAATTTGATTACGAGGTACTTTATAGCTCATCAACTTGCATCAGCTAATCTAGTCATTTAGATCTTTTCTCCTACTCGGTTAACAAAGAAATGTGTCGGTGAACACAAGCTCGGTTTATATTGTGCTAGGTATATATTATACTATGTCAGTGTATACTAGAATGCTTCTTTAACCAACAACATTGCTTTGTGCATTTTTCTCTTATCCTTCATCATAGATGAATGCAACATAATCAAGTCAATAACATAAGGTCATAGACTCATTCATAAATTACCCAATGTGTTCCTTATCCTTATCTGCCATATTCATCTTCCTCATGTAGATATATCTGGTCTTCATCTCTTTTCTTCTTCTTTCTATAGATGTTTGGGTATAGCAACTTACAATATATGTATTGTCAAAACTAGTTGACATCAATGACAACATATTGCTGATTTAATCATCTTACATATCTAATCAAAAACTCAGTGATCTTAAATCATAGATCTTCAAGTTATACAATTTATTCAAATCAGTTGTAGTTCATCACTTCTTGCATTTTTTGGCACAAAAATTTGTAAAAGTTGTCATTGCAACTTTGACAATTTTGTGCATTTGCTAACAACTAGACTCCAATCTTTAATCTAACCCCTAATACGTTGTTAATGGTTTAGGTCTCATTAAGACTACTTTAATTTATTCCTCTTTCAAACATGAAATTCCATTGGCATTAAGTGTGACAGATCATAGCTTCCATCAACAAAAATATTTTAGATTGATAATGGACAAGTCTTATTTCAATGACAATTATCCTTTGTTTCAGAACTCAATGAATTCTAACCAAAATCAGCTCATAAAATCTTGATTGTATCTGTGTGCACCCAACAAAACATGTACTATTGTGAAAATCATATCACTAGGAGCTTACCAAGTAACACATCATTTAAAACCATTACTGGTCATTTGCCAATCCCCTAACCTAAGACCAAATCATGAGAAATAAAAGGACCATTGGTTTAGTTTTATAATTTTTTTCAAGAACAATCTGGCTAGTCACTATCTACATAATACCAATTACTCCTTTGGTATCACAAACAACAAAAACAACAAAGTTCTTGCATAAACAACAAAAATAAAAAAGTTCTTGAATAGACCAAGAAGTACCAAATGATGAATGCTCAATTGTTGTAATGGCAAACCAATATTAGAACTGTCCATTTCTAGAACTTGATTTTTCTATAGTCCTAATGATTTTTCTTATTTCTTGTTTGGGCTTGGTGACAGGATTTTGAACATTGTTGACATACTTAAATGGAATACACAATACCAAATGATGAATGCTCAATTGTTGTAATGGAAAAGCATAAGAACCGTCCATTTCTAAAATTTGATTTTTTATAGTCTTAATTATTTTTCCAGAGTCCTAATGATTTTGAAAATTGTTGACAAAGAGTGTTTATTTTTTTATTGTAGTATAAATGATTTTTCTATAGTCATAATGATTTTTCTTATTTCTTGTCTTTTGTCCCTTTTTGATTTTTTATGTCTGTGCTTCGTGACAGGATTTTGTCACCTTCTTTTGATGGTATATTTTATTCACTCTATGTGGAATACTATTTTGTTCACTATTTTATTTCAGCTTGATATTTCTTTCATTTTTCATATACACAGAGACTACACATGCCGATAAAAAAATGAGCTTTTTGATTTAGGTTTACTTTTCATTATTGTAAATGGTTAATATTTATGATGGTACTCCTTGGTGTATTTCATACAAAAATAATAAATGTAGTAATGATGGTACAGTGCATTATTGATATAGGCTCGATGACTCTTGTCAATGTGCCAAACTATCAATGTGGTGGTGGGCAATGTGTGTTGAAGACTTCACGGACACTGAACAACCCTGGACAACTCATCTGCATCTATCCGCCCATCTCCACTTATCCACAATGAAGTATTTGAGTGCAAAATGTGTCAGGCTAGGGAAAATGCTAAAATTATATTTTTACGATGCCTTCTCTGTATTTAAATCACGTATCTTTGTTGCAACCATATGCGGAGATGAGCTCAAGAATTAGTTAGTTTTGTATTTTCATATTGTAACTAATATTTTAATATGGATATGGCATAACTTTCTCTTTGCCTCAAATGCGCATATATATGGTTTACATTTTTTTTTACAATAATTCTTCATGTTTATGGCTCAGGTGAGCCCCAATCTTCTATCAATCACATGATTTAACGTATAGTTTTTTCTTGGTTATTCCATTTGTTCCTTGATACATCAATTCGACCACACCCACTCCACTTCACAATAGCTAAGAAACATAACTGTAGGCATCATGGTCACAATGTTTTGGAGACAACATAATTGAGATGTAGACCCAGACGATTACATTGTCTGGGTATACCACACAACTTAAATCTATTGTCTGGGTATACCACTCAATTACATTGTCCTTGAGAGATCAATCAATTGGGATGAGTGGATGAGGATAATGAGATGGGGAAGCTCTAGCTACAATTAGGAAGAAGAAGAAGATGCTTATCCTCTAACATTGATTGAAGAAGAGTACTATAGAGAGCAGGCCTACCGTACCAAGGAAGTTTGACAAGAACAAGAAATATGGCTTAAATAGAATGTAAAGACATCTTTCTAGCCTGGGCTTGGATCCTTCAAAAATTAGCTTGATAATAAATGAAGCAGATAAGAGCTGCAGAATTAGCTCATCTATCATCTTTTTCATTATTATGAAGCTAATTGCTAAGGGATCCAGGCACAGGCTAGAAAGATGTCTTCCCAAACACATAAAAAATATGCACATAAACACGACAGCTGAGAAACCTAAATGTAGATTTCACAATAGCTGACAAACATAATTGTAGGCATCATGGTCACAATTTTTTGGAGACAATTTAATTGAGTTGTATACCCAAACAATGGAGAGCAACTTTTGCTCCTTTGCTTCCAAGTTGACACTGCGGGATCCAAAGATCATAGATAAGGAATAAATTTAGAGAGTGAAGGAGGGCTATAACAACCAAAATAATATAGGATGAACCTCAAGTTAAATGAGGCAACTGCAAACATTTTAATAGATTTTTATTATTGAATAATTAAATTTGCATATACTAGTGTTCTAAGCCCCCTCATTACATGATTTATTATTGTAAGCCCCCTCTAACTTACACATCTAGAAAATGAAACTACAACCTATTGGGATTGAGACAAACTTTATAGAACAACAAGAACTAAGAAGGATCACTTGCCAACATTTGTTGAATACATCTGTTGCTCATGAATACAAGGTCCTCTAACAAATGTATTCAACAGATGTTGGCAAGCGATCCTTCTTAGCTATTTTTGTTCTATAAGGTTTTTCTCAATCCAAATAGGTTTTAGTTTCATTTTCTAGATGCATAAGACAGAGGGAGCTTACAATAATAAATCATGTAATGAGGGTTCTGAGAACACTAGTATATGCAAATTTCATTATTTAATAATAAAAATCTATTAAAATGTTTGCAGTTGCCTCATTTAACTTGAGGTTTCTCTTGTATTATTTTTGTCAGTATGGCCCTCCTCCTCTCTCTAAATTTATTCCTTATATATGGTCTTTGGATCCTGCAGTGTCAACTTGGAACCAGAGGAGCAGAAGTTGCTCTTCATCGTCTGGGTATACCACTCAATTGCATTGTCTCCAAAAAATTGTGACCATGATGCCTACAATTATGTTTCTCAGCTATTGTGTCCCAAGACCCCTTATGACCCTTTATGACCATTTACAATCCCTAAGAATACATCTTAGAGGTCTTAAAATGTCATAAAGGGTCATAAGAGGCTCCTAGGAGGGGCTAGATGAGCTTCCACCTTCACGTGGTTAGCCCTATTAAGTAGAGAATGTTATACTCTTCTCAAAACAAAGAGAAGCTCAATAATTTAATGTCTCAGTCCATAGACAAATTAAATTAGAATTACTATCCAAATTGGTACATTGATGAGAATCAATGATGGGATGAAGTTTTTAGATTCTGAGAAGACATATATGCACATGGTATCAAGGGTGAGAATTTTTTTGTTACAATGGAAAAGCTTATTTAATGGGAATCAGTTTATTTAAGAGGGAGAGATCTTTATTTTATGGATCCAATCTTAATGAAAAAGAATATGCTATATTACTATTTGTGTTTAGACTCAATATTGTTGTGACAAGGAGCTCTACCTTGTCATACATGGTAAGAAGTATCCTTAAGAAATGGGAATGTTAATTAAGGTGGAAATGGAGGGTGGTGGAGAGTGGTAGTCCAAGAAAACCTTTCCCAAACTATCCCACAACCCATTCACTCCTTAGAGGAACCCCACAAACAAGAAGAAGGCAAATAGCCTGGCTAATAAATTGGGAGATTGGTTTTAGATATAATCTTTAAGTATTATTTTTGGAATAGTTGTAGATTGTTTAGTCATCTCCTATGAATGTCATTGAAATATTGTGAGGCTTATTCTTTCTTTTGTTCAGAGTCAGGAAAATATTTAGAAGTGGAAAGTTTTATTGAAAGGTTAATGACCTGGAGAAAGAACATGTTTGTGTGAAATAAGACAAAAAATGTGACTATTTGTAAACAACATCGACATAAAATTATTGTGCTTAATTTGATAATATTTTAAAAAAATAAAAATTAAACTTTATGTTACCTTTTTGATGCACATGGAATAGACATATTGACGATAGTGCTATATGTTCGACATTTATTCTGATGATGTGTTGTCACAATATTGACCAACATTCATCGTAGAGATAAATGGTACAGGTGATAATTCTTCCAGGTTGAAGCAATTATTTCGATGTTGTTGCTATCGATAATTCAACCATTGGTGAAATCACACTTTCGACGAAGGTGTGATGTGTCGTATTATCGATGAAAAAAATTTGACAACCGTTATGGTTGATTGTTCAACCAATAGCCCTCTAATAATTGACTAAACCTCATTGAAAAACAAGCTAAAATTTAGTACTGTCATCTCTTTTGATATAACACTTACTACCAAATATTCTAAAATATTTTATAGTAGGAATATGATCAAACCATATTTCATAGGGAGTCTTACTTTTACCTTCTCTGATTTGAATTTTGTTCAGTGTATATACTATTGTTCCAACAACCTCTCTCCAATGTACATGAGATACATTTCCTTCAATCAACATTGTCCTAGCAGCATCAAGTATAGTCATGTTTCTTCGCTCTGCTATCCCATTCTGTTGTGGAGTCCTAGGAGAAGATGTTTGTCTATTTATCCCATGCTCTTCACAGTATGAATTGAATAAGTCTGAAGTAAACTCTACACCTCTATCCAACCTTAAACACTTGATCTTTAAACCTAATTTACTTTCTACTTTTTCTTTGAACAATTTGAATTTATCAAATGCTTTTGATTTTTCTCTTAAATAGGTAACCCACATCATTCTAGAAAAGTCATCACCAAAGAGTATAAAATACCTTTCACCATAGTATGAATTTTTTCTTGTAGGTCCAAATATAGCTTTATGTACCAGATCCAACTTTCCTTTTGATGTATATGCTTTTTTTTTATAACTGCTTCTAGTCTGCTTTCCCATAATGTATTCCTTGCATACAGTGTTAGATGGTTTCACAATCTTCAGCAGATCTCTTACTACATTAGCCATACTTGCCTTCATAATGTTATCAAAATTAACATGACAAAATATCCTATGCCATAACCAACTATCATCTACCTTCGCAACAAAGAAAGAGGCTCCATATGTGTTTAGTTCAAATACATTACCTCTAGATTTGAATCGGTAGCAATCATTTTTCCTTCCTTACTTCTAATAAAACATTTACCATTAACAAAAATTAATTGAAATTCTTTATCCACTAACTATCCAACACTCAATGGATTATGTTTTAGTCCTTCAACAAGAAGTACATTGTATGTATTGGTCTTTCCATCCAGAGTAATAGATCCTACTCCTATAATAGATTTAGGGAGACTGTCCCCAAACCTTACAACACCTCCATCATACTTTACTAATTTAACAAACTTTTTCTTATCACCGGTCATATGATGAGAACAACCACTATCAATTATCCATTCAGTTTTCTTGTCAACATGAGATATTAAAGCTTTTTCTTCATGTAGTAGTTCATCTCTAATAGAAACAAATCCGATCTCTTCATAATCTAAATCATCATCATCAGAGATTCCTTCGCTTGCATAATAACATTCTTTGTCCCTTTTAATATTTTTATAATTAGGTTTGTACTTAGAAACTCTTGTAGGACATATAGATGCCAAATGACCTACCTTATTGCATGAAAAAAATTTCAAGGGTAACTTTCCCTTACCTATTTTTTATCTTCTAGAAATCAGTGCAACAAGTTCATCCATCCTTCTTTCTTCTGTCATTATCTGTTCCCATTCCTCAACATACTCACCAAGCTCTTCTTTTAGGTCTTCTTTTATGGTGCTTGGAAGTGCATACAATTTCTTGTCTATGGATGCCTTATATGCAGATTCAACTTTAGGTACAACTTCTCCTAATTCTATAGCTTCAAAACTAGTTAACTTTGCAATTAACATCTCTCTACTAAAGTTCAAAGTCAGAGGTATAGTTTCTTCAATAGACATAGCCTTGAACTTGTAAGTAGGTGTTA
>BSBK01007491.1:352500-355000 GCA_027943335.1 Chamaecyparis obtusa | reverse complement strand
GGAAGTAGATAATGTCTCCACTGCTTTAATGCCTCAACTATAGCATAAAATTCCTAATCATAAACAAAATACTTCCTCTTGGCATCATTTAACTTCTCACTGAAATACGCAACCGGTTTATCTTCTTGGCTCATAACAGCTCCTATTGCAGTACCACTAGCATCACAATCTACTTGAAACACCTTATTATAATCTGGAAGTGCTAAAATAGGTTGTTCTGTAACTTTTTGTTTCAACAATTGAAAAATCTTTTCTGCTCCATTAGTCCACTTAAACTCTTTTCTATCCCCTCTCATTGTCTCAGTCAAGAGACCACAAATACTACTAAATTTTTTGATAAAATTTCTGTAAAAACTAGCTAGACCATGAAAAGATCTTACCTCAGTAGCACTCCTTGGAGTAGGCCATTCAAGGATAGCCTGTACCTTCTTTGGGTCTATTTTTAGACCTTCTGCTGAAACTACAAGTCCCAAATATACTAACTCTTTCTTCACAAAATTGCACTTCTTCAAGTTAATCAATAATTTCTCATCTCTCAACTTCTCAAACACCATACGAATATGCATCATATGTTCCTCCAATGTCTTGCTAAAAATCAAAATATCATCTAGGGAAACAATGACAAACTTACCCAAAAATTCTTTCAGAACCTCGTTCATGAGCCGCATGAAAGTGCTCGGTGCGTTGGTTAGCCCAAAAGGCATGAATAACCACTCATATAGTCCTTCCTTTGTCTTGAAGGTAGTCTTCAATTCATCTCCTTCTCTGATCTGAATCTGGTGATATCCACTCTTCAAATCTATCTTTGAGAAATACACAGCTCCACTCAAATAGTTCATAATATCATCCATTCGTGGCAATGGAAAGCTATACTTGATTGTGATCTTGTTTATTGCTTTGGAATTTGTACACATCCTCCATTCTCCATTCTTCTTTGGTGCTAATATTGCTAGTACAGTACATGGATTCAGGCTCTCCTGAATCAATCCCTTCTATAAAAACTCATGTACTTGTCTATTCAACTCCTCACTTTCTACTGGTGTCATTCTATGTGCTGCCTTATTTAGCAAACTGGCTCCTGGAATCAAATCCATCTGATGACTAATCTTCCTTATGGGTGGTAATCCATTAGGTACATTATCAGATACAATATCCTGAAACTCATTCAACAAATCTACAACCTCTACAGGTACATCCTCTACTTCTTCTTTACTAGCTTTTGGAATTAAAGAAAAACACACATGCTCATGCCTCATACCATCTAGGAATTTTCTTCCATCAACAAAAATTATTCTTGCATTACCACATACCTTTTCTTTGGTCTCCTTCAATGGATTTAGCTTATGTCACACTCCATCCTTTGTTAGGGAATAGGTATTCGCACGTCCATCGTGTACAACACATCTGTCAAACTGCCATAGTCTACCCAAAAACATATGACATGCATCCATAGATATTATATCACATAGTACCTCATCTTGGTACCCACCGATCTTGAACTTTACCAGGCATTGTTCACTGACCATGACCTTGTGGTCATCCTGCACCTAGGCAATCTGATATGGATGTGGGTGTTTCTTTCTCTTGAGCTTCAACTTTGTCACCATCTCTTCTGACACCAAATTGTCAATGCTTTCACTATCGATAATCACATCACAACATTTACCCTCACACTTGCATCTAGTGCAAAATAGGCTCCTCCTTTGTTCAGGTTCATTCTCACCACTCAGTAGGACTCTTTTGTTAATTAGCATTTCTCCTCTTTCAGCATCTTCAGAATTTGATGATTTGGCATCTTCATCTACATGTGCAACTCTAGCCTGGCCTTCATTCCTCCTATCTGTCCTTCCTTGGCATTGAGGACATTCAAATGCCCTATGACCTTCTTCTCCATAGTGAAAACATGTTCCACAGAAGCCTCCTCTTCCTGAACCTTGTCCTCTTCCTCTTCCTCTCTGATCTCTATTATTCTAATCTTGGAAACAATTGGAATTGTGTCCTCTTTGATTCTGGCTACTACTGGCCTCATCTTTCTTTTTCGGATCTTCATTTCAGCCACCATATGACCGTCCACCAGATCTTCCACAATGACCTCTTCCATTTTTTCTGCTCTCAAACTTCTTGTTTAGCTTTTCCTCTACTTTTTGGGAAAACTGGTATGCCTCCTCAATACTGTTCATTTGAACCAGATTCAACTCTTCTTGAATGCTTGGCCTTAACCCATTAAGGTATCGGGCAACTTTCTCCTTATCAACTTCTGCATGGCCTGTTCTGATGAGGAGTCGATAGAATTCCTCTGTATACTCTTGAACAGATCTTCCTACTTGCTTCAAACTTTGCATTTTCTTTAGTAGGTCAAGCTCATAATCAACAGGAATGAACTGTTGCTTCAATTTATCCACCATCTGATCCCATCTTGTGATTTTATTTTTCCCTCTTCTATTTTTCTCCAATTGAATTTCTTGCCACCAGATCTTTGCATGACCTTTCAGTCTGGCCT
>BSBK01007491.1:335000-347500 GCA_027943335.1 Chamaecyparis obtusa | reverse complement strand
GGTAACAGGTCAATAATCTTTGGAATCTCCATTAAGATTTTGAAATTTGACGTATTTTACCAGTATATTCACCTTTAACCAGTCCGGCGTGGTTCTTCTAACGATCTCTTAATTTGCCAATGGTTATTAATTTTGAAGTTAATGAGTCGGCCTAGTTTGCCCAAAAAAATTTACATTGTACAAATGACTATTATTTTCATCAGGATTGTTATATTGACCAGGACTTATTTTGCCAACTATTTTTTAATTCTTTCAATGTGCATTGAATAGGTCGACACATTTTTCACAATACTTAAATCAATATGTTAACATGTATTTTGTAAAGCCAACAAATTCACAAAAAATAGAAATTGGAATCATGGATTAATATAAATTAAAATTGGAATCATGGATTCATATAAATTAAAATTAGTTAATCAAAAGTTTGAAAAATTGAACACAATTTCAGATGTGTTGTAGTCTTTTTGTGTCCTATTACAAAATTTTGGAGGGCCAGATTTACAAGTTACAATCTTGCAATAATAAATAGAGGATTCAACATTTCATAGAAAGTGTAAAGGACCAAGGTATAAATTATTTGTTCATAGTCGTAGTATTGCTATTAATTTTAATTCCTAGAATCCCAATGAGTCATGACTAGTGAGTAGTGAGAGGTCAAGATGTCGAACAAGGGTGACTATCCTGAGTATCCTTAGGCTAGTGAAGGTATGGATATAGTAGGGGAGGTTGAAACTTAGACTTCTCACTATTGTGATAGCACTATAGGCATTTCCATGTTAGACATGGGCAAGATAGATACTCCTTAGGGAAGTGAAGGGATTGCAAATGAAAGGCCAAGCCTAAAATTTGACAAAGCTAAGACTCCTTAGGGAACTAAAGGGATTGGAAGGGAAGACAAGGGTAAGACTCCATAAGGAACTGAAGGGATTGAAAGGCTAGACAAGGGTAAGACTCTTCAGGGTAGTGAAGGGATTGAGAGGCCACCAAAATGCCCAAAACTTAGAGATACTACCATAAAGAATTTCTTTGGAATTGGCAACATTTCTACTCCATCAACTTCTCTAATTGCAAGTGGAAAATCCATTCAAAGTAGCTCACTAATACCACCACCACAAGTTGGGCTTGTCATTGAGTTAAATGAAAATGCATTAAATGAGGATAACAATGGTGGAACAACACAAGATGTTATAAGGGATATGAAAAACTAGTTAAATGAAAATGATAGCAATAAAGATAATATCGATGTTGATAAGAAGAAAAGAAAAAGGAAAGTAAAAATGGGGTGGGAGTGGGAAATGACAAAAAATTTTTAAAGTTGATTGGGTAGAAAAGTACCAATTCATCGAACCAACCCAAAACAATGATGAACAACCAACAAAATGGAGGTGTAATATTTGTACCTGGAAAACTAAAAAAGAGAAGAAGTTGCAGCTAAAGCTTGACACTATAGAAAAGCATACTGGTAAGGTTTATGAAAAATAGACCATAGATGGACAAGAAATATCAGTAGTGAGATGGAAATTAAAGGAATAATATCTTCATATTAAGTATGCCATAGAATATGAAGAGCATAAAAAGACAGTGTCAGTAATTGCTAGTAGTGGAAATCCAATCAAGGTTGGGTTTAAACATGCAGCCAAAACCTAGCAAAGAGCATTCAGATGAGTGTTATAAACTAAACAAAGCCTTATATGGACTAAAGCAAGAACCTAGAATATGGTATGCAAGATTGAAAAAATATTTGGCAAAATTGGAATTTGCTAAAGGCACTGCAGACAGTAATTTGTATCTAAAAGAAATAGAGAATGCTTTATTAATTGTAGTTATTATTTTAAAAATATAATCTTTTGGGGAGAAGATGAAGTGAGTGATAAATTTGTTGATGAAATGAAGATAGAATTTGAGTTGAGCATGATTGGAGAAATGAATTTTTTCTTAGGTTTACAGATTTTGTAGAATAATTATAGAATTTTCTTATCTGAGACTAAGTATCTGAAAGACCTATGTGGAAGTTTAGTTTGGAAATTTGTAAGTCTGTTGATACACCTGTGGTAAGTAGCCATAAGTTATCTAGCATAGATGAGACTCCTGTAGTTGAACAAAGGAATTACAAATATATGATTGGAGGTTTACAATATCTAACTCACACAAGACCAGATATATCACATGTAGTTGGAATTGTTACGAGGTTTCAAGATGATCCTAAGGAATCACATTACGCAGATGATGATCAAATAGAGTTGATCTCATCTTTAAATAAAATCATTGGAATGAACAAGAAAGTGAAAATCTTGGAAGAAATGTTACTTGAAGTAACTAGCAAACTTCAAGGAGTTATATCAACTCAAGTTGGTGAGGTTGATCCCCAAGCCAAAGAAAAAGAGGTAACAAGAGTTTCTGACAATAAATTTACTAATCTATTAGATATTGCATTGGTAAAAGCTTAGATAGGTCATGATGCATAGTTATTTCAAGTCACTTATCAAAATATATAAGGAATGATTTGGATAATTTGGATATATGTATAAAAGAGTTAAGAAAATTCTTAGAGAGAGGAAACAAATTCTACAACTAGTGTACATTATGGGATAGCCACATATCAAAAATTTTAGAGAAGATAAGAAGAAAAGAAGAAGAGTTGCAAGCCACAATGAATGATTTGCAAAGTCCTAATGTGAAAATCGCTGATATTGAGAAGAAAATAAGAAAAATCTATGATGAGATAAGACTTCTTGAGAATGAGAAAGAAAGAAAAATGAAGATATTCGCTCTACTCAAACAAAATCTAACAATGAAGATAAGTAATGTAGAGAATCAACTGGAAGAATGTCTTTCATCAAAGACATTGTATGGTAAATTTTCATATTCAAACCTTAAGGTAGTTGAGATAGCATCCTATGGGCTATGTGCATTACTCAACATTCCTGATTAAGTCAAGAAGACATGGGACAAAGAGATTGATAATCTAAAGGCAAACTTTGCAGATTGTGTAGCAAGCCCTCCAGTCTTACAGTATTAAAGAAAAGGAGGTAAATCAAATTTTGACATACTTATACATATAATTGACACCTTTGTCATTATTTTCAAAGGGGGAGTAGTATAGTATGAAAATTGTATATATGTAATTCAGATATAAATATGCAGAATAGTATGAAGTATACTCTTAGGGGATGAACCCACAATAGTGGGTTACACTTTTTTTGAGGAAGGAAAGTGTCCTGAGAAGTGCAATTGACTAAACAATCCCTCATACTTTCAATAGAAAGTAACCCATACTTTCGATCGTAAGTGAGTAACTTCCGATCGAAGGTATGCAAAATCTATACTTTCAATCGAAAGTACTTTACTTACTTTTGATCGAAAGTAAGAATGTAGTTTTGATCGAAAGCTCCTAGCATGGAACTTTCGATCAAAAGTTATTAATTAACTATTTCCAATTCATCAACCATCACTTTCAAGTTTTTTAATTTTAATTTTTCATTATTTAAAGTATTTGATATATATATTTACCATATATGCATGTATATATATATATATATATATATATATATATATATATATGTATATTTATATATATGCATGTATATACATATATATGCATGTATACATGTATATATATATATATATATATATATACATATATATATATATATATATATATATATATATATATATATATATATATATATATATATGTGTGTGTGTGTGTGTGTGTGTGTGTGTGTGTGTGTGTGTGTGTGTGTGTGTGTGTACATGCATATATATGTGTATATATGCATGTATATGTATATATATGTATGTATATGTGTATATATACATATATATGTGTATATATGTATGTATGCATGTATATATACATATATATGTGTATATATACATATATATATATATATATGGATGTATATATATGCATATATATGTGTATACCTACATATATATATGTATGTATATATGCATATATATATGTATATATATACATATATATGTATATATATGTATATATATGCATATGTATATGTATATATATATATATATACATGTATATATGTCTACATATATATTACATTTTTATACACACATACACACACACACATATATATCTCTGTCTGTGTGTGTTCGTGTTCATATATATATGTATGTATATGTATATGCATAATTATGTATGTATGTATGTATACATCTACATATGTGTCTACATATACATGTACATATGTGTGTATATATGTGAACACACACACACACACACACATGTGTGTGTGTGTGTGTGTGTGTCTATACATATATGTGTACATATATATATATATACATGTACATATGCATGTATATATGTGCATGTGTATATATATGTGTGTAATACCCCAAAATTGGCACCTATTTAATTTCATCAATTTTGGTGCATTATCTCAATTTTACATCACCAAAGTCCTAGTTCCCTAGGAAATTTTCTCTCTCTTACCTGACTTAATTTGACTTGATGTCAATTGCAAAGACCATTAATTCCAATAATCAAACACTAAAATTAATTCCTAAGTCTCTTTGAATTTATTAGCTAAATTATCTCTATGATACATTAATTTAATTGTAAAGTCCTAAGTGCTTTATAATTAAATTAAAATCTACCCTCTTTAGCTAATTACACATAAAAAGCAATTAATTAATTGCTTGTTATTTGAATGGACACCTTTTCTTGAATTAATAATTTGAGATATTCGAAAGGTCCTCATGTGGCATTTTCCATTCTTTTAATAAAATAATTCATGCTTATTTGTCCCAAAAGGGATATGAAGGGTCAGGAGTTTCGAATCAAGAAACTCTTCCTCCTCCTCTTGGCTCTTCTATTTATTTGACCTCTTTTTCTCATTCAGGAGGAATTTTTGAGAGCATCCTTACTATAGCATTTTTTTAATCTCATATCTCATTATTTTCAAAGCTCTTTTATTGCATTATCTAGTTCAATTTCTCATATTAGTGTAATTGCATTTCACATTTAGATTAAATTTGCTTACTTGTTCTTAGTCTAATATCATCTTTATTTCAAAATCAAATAAAAATCTGCATTTCATATTTCTTTCAAAGTTTTCTAGATTAATTGCATTCATTCTTAGCTTAGTTTCATTTTGCTCATATTTGCTTTCAAATCCTCCATTGTTGAATTGGTCTCTCGGCTGTTGGCTCTCGTTCTGAGAGTATTCAATCACCCCATTCACATAGGAGGCAACAGGTCGCCTCACCATGAAATTTGGATTGAGTTCTTCATAATCTCTCCCGAATTCTATCAAGTGAATAATGACCATGTTTTTTTGTGCCTGATTTAGAGGTCACATTCAGTCACATACATTTTGGCACCCACCGTGGGGCAGAAAAGATAATTTCTGGCCTCATTCTTGATTGGTTTTTCAGCTTTACTGTTGGTTTCATGCCTTGTACGGCCATTTACAGATTGAAATTTTTTTAATATAGTAATGGATGGATATAATGATGAATCCTCTTTCTCATGCTTTTTGTTTGGTTGATTTTTATTGAGAAATGAATAAGTTATGATCATTTTGGTGAAATTGGGTATTTGCAGATTTGAGATTCTCTGAATACAGTCAGATTGAAATGTCTGGTACGGACAAATTATGAAGAATCAGGATCTCTAATAATATGAATTGGAAAGATACGTGAATCATATTTTATTTCCTTTTGGTTTGAGTTATTTTTATGCAGATTTGTGAAAGTTATGGGCATTTGAGTGAAAACTAGTTTTTAACAATCTGCATTGGAGTTGCAGGCAATAATTTATTCATAGGAAATGATTTATGAATGGGAAAAATAAATAACTTACATATTTGGAAACTATATTCACTAATAGTTAATATTAAATTGGTTTGGTTTTATTTTGATTCTTTTTGAGAAAGATATGTGATTCCCTAGGCAGGGTTTGATGTTTTAAATCTGATTTATGACAGAACAATTGCAGTCTAAAAAGGTTAATGGTTGAGGAACCAAATTGAATCATAAGACCTTATAATTTTGGGAAATGGTAGTTCTTGATGTTAGCTAAAAACTTCATTCTTTCCAAAAATTTTAATATTGTGATTTTATGGGTCAAATAAATCAATCTTTAAAGACTGTCTTGAAGATAGAAATGTTACATATCTTACGGTTTGCCATTGATTTGTCTTGATTATATACTTTCAAATGTGTGCTAAATGCTGGATTGCAGATCTTTGGACCTAAGGTGAGTTCTTAAAATCTCTATAAAATTTGAACTTTGGGATTAAAATTGAATCTCTCATGTGTTTGGCTTGAGTGTTTACATACTCTCATAGAACACATTTCAATTGATGCTCTTAATGGGAAATGAATGAACATAGATTTTCTTTCATACAAGTTTGTGTTTAAGTGAATGCTTGTCTTTTAAACCTTAAGTAATTCTTGGTTTCAAATATCAAAATATCTCATTGAGTAATTGAGGGCATGGATTCATTCCTTGTTTACATGAAGAGTTAAATGCACCACTTTGTGGACTCACTTCATGTTTACTTGGAAAGTTAAATATTCCATGATTCAAACCCTCTTGCACTTATGAGTAGTATTGATTAGCAGTCTTAGATTACTTGTGATTGATCTAGATTGCTATCTTGGGTTATTGGACTCGCTAATCGGCCAGCCCCTCATTTCCACCCTGTGGTTGCAATCCCAGCGCCACATTAAAAGGGAGGGGTCTATAGGAAAGAAGCGTTAATTATTCCACTTGGCAACCCTTTTGTGCTTTTTGGAACTCACTTGTTTTCTAAGGTGTGGACTCACTTTGAGTTTGTGTGAGGAGTTAAATGCACCACTTTGTGGACTCACCTCACATTTACTTGAAGGGTTAAATGCACCACCTTTAGTGCTTTTCAATACTTTTTGATAGAGAATTACTTACTTTTCATTTTTTAGAAGGCCTGCTTGGGGATTTCATCACCTCAAGGGATGACCTTAACTCCCATGTTCCGGCAGAGTATAAATATCGGGAGGTGAATCCAAAGACACCTCTCTTGGGAATGAGTTAGATTTCACTCTTGGCTAAGCCTCAAAGAACTTTATACCTTTGAGAAGTGAAGGAGGAGATTTGGGTTACCGTCTCCCCCCGGCTGTGTGATTTCTAATTCTTCTCATCTATGGATTTGGGCCTCACGTACCTTGCGTATATCGAGGAATCCCTTTAGAAAAGCCATGTATATCCTTGTAGACAACTTGCTAGGATATTGTTGTGTTTTAAGTGTCTGCTAAAACATTCTCAAGAACATACACAAGTAGAGTCCTTAGGGAGTAGAAATACTAAGTCACTATTCATGTTGGTGCGCAAGGTTGCTTTGTCCCTTGCCCATTGCTTGAAGACTGTTTGCTTGAACTCCTTGATTGCTGTCTTATGTGCTTGATCAATGACATAAATCTAATCTACCTTCTGTCTATGATCTATTTTTCTATTTTTCTATCGTTCACCGTCAAAAACTAGTTGTCCTGAGTTAGGAATCGATCGATCTTTTCTTTGACTCATATTGTCTCTCATTAGTCTACCTTATCTCATTGTGCTCTTGTACCTTGCGTTGCAATTTTCTTATCTCGGTTGTTCTAGCCATCTCTTTTTGACAATTCGTACCAGGTTCATCTTGCATCTTGGTTGTTCTAGCCATTTATCTCCTTTTCGTTATCTTAGAGACAGAGTCTAGCTTTATCCCAAATCTTTTCTCATTACATCTTCATCTATGACTGTCACGACTCGAAGTGGCAAGACTTATCCCATTCAAAACACTGATCAAGATCAAAGTAAACCTTGTAATCAAGACATAGGTCATCTTGAATTTTTTATGAAATCTGAACTTCGTGAGGAATTCTCCCATTCTTCGTCATTCCAAGAGTATTACAATCCATTGTTTCAGATACAGTCTAACTTACTATTTCAAGAATATTATAGCCCATTGTTTGAAGACTAGCAAGACTCTGAAGGGTCACTTTCTAAAATTAAACCTATTGATCCTTTTGAACCTATCAACTCTTTCACGATCTCTCATAATACTACCAACAAGATGGGAGATCCAAAACCTTCAAAGTTGGTTTTCAATCTCAGCTCTAACATGCCAAAACCTTCAAAGTTGGTTTTCAATCTCAGCTCTAACATGCCAAAACCCTCAAAGTCCGTCTTTAATCTTAGCTCTAGCATGCAAACAGTCAATGCCACTGAGAAGGCTACAATAGAAGCTCAACCGCCTTCCAGATTTGCTAGAAACAAACCTTGGATCCCTCACTGTGACATGATCATTGTTCCAGGGAGTGAGGATACTCCTAAACCCAAAACTCCCTTTGTCTTGCGAGGCCCTATGTCTCCCTCTTATAACTCCACACAATCTCCAGCTTGTGCGAATTCTATCCCTCGATCTCGTGCAAAGATTGTTCTCAAAGGTCCCAAACCTTCGACATTCAAACCAAAACTATCTATGGATAAAGCCCTCGCTGAGGTGAATGTCCCCAAAGATCTTGATCTCGACCAGTTTCAATCTATGGTGGGTCATTTAACTTCGCCTCACTATTTGTGCTTTTCCAAAGAAGATGATCATTCCTTAAGCCACCCGCATAATGCTCTCCTACACACTGAAGTTATGGAAGGTCTCGAGCATATCCCCCTCGTCTTCATTGACAATAGTGCTAGCCTAAATACTTGCTCTGCTAAGATGCTTACCCAAACGACAGACAACTTTGTTCCTGCCAATAGAGAGTCCATTGAGTTCTATGATGCTAAGCTCAAAGAAAATAGAAAAGACCTTGAAGATCAAAGATATTGGCATGGGGGAATATCAGATTGAGTCCGTCTTATCTTCGACAACTCTCCCTCCATCTCCACATTCCTATGAGGAACCTTCTGAAGATAGATTTGGTATTGGCTATCAGAGCGATGAGCTTGACCAATCTAGCTACAACTTTCACTCATGCAAGGATTCAGATAATGAAGAAACACAGATTCATCCTATGACACATGAAAGATCTTTGAATGTTCAAAATTCTGATTCAGACTATCAGAAAGAGTCTTATCTACCTGCTCAAGTGCTTCAGGAACATGATTTTGGTCCTCACCAGGAGGATTTTATACACTCTACTGAACAGATTTCTACTACTGCAGCTACTACTGAATATGTCACAGCCTCTAATGGCACACATACTGATTGGGAGCAACTATTGGATGCTTCCCTTATCTTTGGTATGCCTCAAGGTATGCCTATTCTAGATTGTTCTACCACTTCTACTGTTGAACAAAATCCTACTACTGCTGATTCCAATGATACACATACTGATTGGGAGCAACTACTGGATGCTTCCCTTATCTTGGGTATGCCTACTCTAGATTGTTCCACCACTTCTGCTATTGAACAGACTCCTACTATTGCCAACTCCAATGGCACACATACTGACTGGGAGAAACTATTGGATGCTTCTCTTCTCTTGGGTATGCCTCAAGATATGCCTATTCCAGATTACTTTGTTGCTTCTACTACTGAACAAGATCCTACTGTTGAAGAAACACTTCCTATGTTAGATGACAACAATGAAGAAAGTCTACCTCCAACTATGTCTCTAGCTAAATGGGACTCCATATCAGATGCTACTACAGAAATACTAGTTGATGCTATGCACTTATATGCTAGTCTTAACAACTCAGAAAGAGGAGAAAGTTATGATCCTCCAGATCAAGCTATTGATGATGATCCTTTCCACCCTCCTATGGAGATCATTCCTATGTATCCTAGGCCATCTACTCCAAGCTATACTCCTACTGCTCCAGCAAATCATGGGTATGTAAGACCCCATTCTGTTACAGCTTCATGGAATATTGGTAGATCCAAAATTGAAATGGTTCCTATTCGTGCACTCTTACCACCTGAAAGGGGACCTGACTCTTGGAATAGACCATCTTGGTTAGGCTCACATAATATTCCTCCAAACTTATCTGACTCTTCTAAGACTACTCACAATCGACAATGCTCTATGGAAGATTACTTTCCTGATCTATCTAATGCATTCATGAATGATGAGGATGATATTGATATATTTGCACTTGAGCCCATCCCATTGATTTCTCTTCCCTCTTCATCTCCTAGAAAAGTGGCCCGTCCACTTCCATCTCCATCTCTCCACCTAAACCAGTCATATAAGCTTTTTTCATCCACAATTCCTGAGTCTTTTGGAAGTAACTTGGATGTGCAACATAAAAATAAAAATAATGAGAATCCACTTATATCTCAAGGTCACCATGTCCCATCTAATCGACATGTGACTATGAAGAAAGGAAAGAAACAAAGGTGTTCAAAAGACCGCAAAGGTCCTCAAAAAGAAGAAGACAATCAAAAGCCTGAAAATAAAATAAAAAATGGATCTCGAAATCCATTCTATAGGCATTGTCATCAAAAGCACCTCAAAAGCTATGTGGATTCCAAAGAAAGAAAAAATCAAAGTTGTCATTTGAGCTTCCAAAATTCTCATGCTTCCCTCCATTCCATCACCCTTGCCTCTCATACTTTACCCTCTTCACTCCATCTTGCCTTGTCCCAAAGTGCATATCAGTATCTCCTTATTACTAATGACATGATTAAGAGAAATCCAGAATGTACTCCTCCTAAGCATTTAGAGCGTGGGAAATCTGACAAAGAGTTAAGGTGTGTCCATGAGGATATTTGTGAGTCTCACTTAAGTGATCTTTCCTTGACTATGGATCTCTTGACTGTTGGACACTACTGGTTGGATCTCCTGTTACTGCTACAACATCTGGTTCTGATTCTGCAACTTCTTAGCTGGCTACTAGTACAAATGACTGTGTTCTCAGAGATTCCTACTAAAGGAGAGAGACTCAAAGAGCCCATCAACACTCTTCATCTAAGAAGTTCTATAGCTGACATTCTCAGTATGCTCATGTACATATTTATTGATCCTGAAAAAATCCTAAAAATTGATATATTGCAAAAAATCCTAAAAATTGCAAAATGTCCTGAAAAAATGATCAGCTTAGTGAAAACCTGGCAAACAGGCACTTTGATGTATCTATTATCCTGGTGAAAACCTGGTAAACAGGCGCCTTGATAATACAAAAAAAAATGAAAAATTTCAAAAATACAAAAAAAAATGAAAAAATGAAAAATACAAAAAAAGATGAAATATCAAAAAAATACAAAAAAATAAAAAAAAAAAGAGAAAAGTACAAAAAAATTGAAAAAGAGAAAAATGTGCCATTAATGAAAACTTGGTAAACAGGCGTCATGGTAGCAAAAATAGAATCTCTGCCAAGATGGTGAAAACTTGGTAAACAGGCACCTCTTGTTTTCCTGAAGTAACATCTCATCTCAGCGTCGCTTGGCTCTTAGTTTCCTGCTTTAGTTTCCTTCCTTTCCTTCTTTAGTTTGTTTTCCTGCTTTCCTGCTTTAGTTTGTTTCCTGCTTTGGTTTGCTAGCTCATGCGCTTGTCTTTGAGTTTTCCTCAACTCTTCATAGATTGGAACTGGTTCACACTTGGGGGCACCTGCCTGGTCTAGGGGGCATTGTCCTATCGCTTTCAGAAACTCTTTTGAGCATTGGTCGCCAGTGGTTCTCACTATGCTTGCCTGCGGATACCTAGCTTTCGTTCAATCTCTCTTCTTCGGGATTTCTCCCTTTTATCAATCACCAGTGATTCTCATTACGTCTGCCTACTGTCATTATCTCATTGAGACTTCAAACGTTATCTTTCTGAATCAACTTCAATCCGCTTGAACACGAACTTAAACTAAAACTAAAACTAAATGTGTGTTCCTTTGAGACATGTTAAGCTTTGTTTTCTTTGAGTGGTTGTTTGTTTGCTTTGATCTTTTCTTTGTTTTCTGCTTGCTGGTTTAGTTCCAATGATCCAAGAAATCTACATAAGAGGGGTGTCCATCTGTAAGAGCCTCCATCTCGTATTGGATGGCCATGCATACCTCGACTCCTTTTATATGGATGCTTTGGTGAGGTTGGTTCTTCTCCTTGTCTTTTGAGTGACTTCTTTCTGCTACTGATGAAATTGAACGCTCGTCCTGTTAAGTGAACGTAAGGGTCACTGCGAGCAATCTTTGGCAAAAGAAGGAACTCCTACGTGTTTGGTTTGTCTATCGCAAGAGACATTCAGGTCATTCTAGAAAATGTGCTTTGATGCTTATGTTAACTTGCTAAATTAAAAGGAATAGGTGTTCAGGTCATTCTAGCTCCTTGTGCCTTAATGCTTCCATCTTATTCCAATAAACCTAAGACTCATGTCATATTCATATTCTCATGATAGCGATATTAGTGAGGATTGTATGACATCTTGTGATTGTCCCATGCTTAAATGAACTCAATGATGATAAATACGATGAGTCCAACAGCCGAGTTCAGAGGATTGCATTTGTTCATCCTAGGCCTGCATTTAGACTTGCATCTTTCATTCTAGGCTTGCATTTGGAGTGCTTTCTTGTTTCTCTCTTGATTGCTTTCTTC
>BSBK01007491.1:65000-330000 GCA_027943335.1 Chamaecyparis obtusa | reverse complement strand
TACATTCGTATGTACATACGTACATGTGCATGTCATATTATATATACATGTGTATATATATGCATGTGTACATATATGGATTTACATAAGTGTACATGTATATATGCATGTACATGTGTGTTTACATATGTACATTACATGTTTATTTACATTTAAATGTAATTTATGTAATTGATATTAATTTGAATTAGTGTAGTGAAATGTGCATACTTTAATTTTATTTTCAATTAAATTAGGAAAATGTATATATGTAGACTTTATTTGATAGTAAATAAAATCTTTGAGGTATAAATATTCTAGCTATCAGACATATTATTGCACATCACACATGGCATATGCACCGATTCCCCTTGCAGAACTATTTGCACGCACTAATAGAGAAATTAAACGGTTGCAAGAATTCATAAATAATCTGACTAGCTCTAGTGTCTATAAGAGCACATGTCAATCCATACTTACTAGCTTGATTAGCATTAGGGATGACATTCATGGTACCACTCCCTATGCCCCAGATGTTATAGATGTGATACTTGAGAGGAAGAGACAAGAGGCTGGCTCTGGTTTTTCTATTAAGGAGGTACAGGCTTTAGTGCCTAAAGAGACCCTGAAAAGGGAAGCTTTCCCATCTTATGTAGATTTACAGTATGCAAAGGGATATTAGGTTACTAGGTGTAAGGATCATGCTATATCAGCATTGATGTAGCCACGATTTCTAGCTACCCATGGTCATTATCCAAATAATGACCAGATTCCATTATACTTTGCACAATAGATTTTTGTTGAGGTTCGATTAGGGAGGGTTGTTAATTACATTGATTTTCCATCACATCTAGGACAGGGGCATGGAAAAATTGTTGATAGAGATTCTTTTTGTCAAGTTGATCGATAGAGGCCAATACACAGGGCCATTGTTGGTCAGAGAGCACCTGCTATAGCTCCTCCATTAAGTCCTATTGCAGATGATGTTATTCATAGAACCCAACTTTGAGGTGCAATTAATAGTGTGGGGGACATTGTAGCAGTTGTCTCATCCATATCTAGTGATCAGGTTGGTTGAAACCTGATGTCTTGATGACACTCCAAATTGTTAGGTGGAGCACCCTCTAGCAGGACCACACATGACATGTATAGTATAATAGGCATCCCTTCACTTTCTATCCTATAGGGACTTATAGGAGAGATGACATGTGTCACATTGACTAGTTTGGCTAAGGATTTGTTGGATGCATATGCATTTATAGCAGTAGAGCATGATATCCCCATATTAGATGTTAGATCTCATGTGGGTACTATCAGATATGCTTAGCCACATCCTTATCACCTAGACCATGGCCATAGTGGTAGTGCTTGTGAGGATCCACCTACTGACCACTTTATTATTGTACAAAGAGGCACAATGTAAAAACCCTTCAGTTAGTGCAAGGCTCTAGCTCTCTGATGTTGGTCTTGACAACGTTGACTTCTACATGACCACTATAGGTTATCTAGATTTTTTGATGCATGATGATACAACTTCCATGCCATCTCATTTGGCTATTCCATTGTATTCATCATTAAAGAGGTGTGTGTGGTCTACTCATGTTGCAGATGCAGAGTTGAGCTTGGACCAGAAACAACAAAATCATGATACCTTGGTTGATAGGATCGACGCTAGGTAGTTTGAGTACTATTAGTTTCCACCACCTACATAGGTATAAATCAAATTATATATATATATATATATATATATATATATATATATATATATATATATATATATATATATATATATATATATATATATATATATATATATATATATATAATGTTACAATTTAACTTATTTATTTTCAAAATTTCAATTAATATATATATGTGTGTGTGTGTGTGTGTGTGTACATGATGTATATATATGATATATTTTTTGTCTATCGGGATATGCCTCTTGTTACTCCTTTGAGAACTGATCATGTATGTCATCGGGACTCACTGGATGATGATGTTTGTAGTGGACATGTGAGCTTTTAAGTTATTTATGTGTGTATACAATTTATAACATGTTTTCTTGTACAATATTTTATCAAACTTAAGATGTGTACAATGTATTAATTTTTATCTCTTTCTTTATAGGGATCAACACATCTTTCACAACATGATAGTCACTCTAGGACTGACCTCTTAGTGAGGAGTCATCATGATGAGTCCTAGGAACTTTCATATTTGATCTAGACATATTACATATTACATAAATATATTCACATGTGTTTGAGTGAACTATATTTCATTTCTAGACTCTACAGTCGATTGATGTGTTTGATGTTATATTTCATTTCTAGACCCTTTTGATAGAATTTTTGACACATGATTGCTCCATATGTTTCATATTTATAGTACTTGATCTACATGATTGATGTTTCCTACCTGTTATATATATACTTTCACTCTATACGTGTGCATGTGTGATGAACGGGTACATACTTTCAATCTATGTGTTTTCAATTAATACATGTGTACACATGTTTGATTCTTCATGAGTTCATGTAATTTTGATATAAGTAAATTCAATTTATGTGTTTTTAAATTAGGTCCTAATTGGTCCAATTAGTCTAGAATTAAGTCTAATTAGGTCCTAATTGGTCTAGCTGAGTCTAATTGGTCTAATTGGGTCTAATTGGATCCTAATAGGTCCTAATTGGTCTAGAATTAAGACTAATTAGGTCCTAATTGGTCTAATTGAGTCTAATTAGGTCATAATTGGTCCTAATTAGTCTAATTGATCTAGAATTAAGTCTAATTAGGTCCTAATTGGTCCTAATAGGTCTAATTGGGTCCTAATAGGTCCTAATTGGTCTAGAATTAAGTCTAATTAGGTCCTAATTGGTCTAATTGAGTCTAATTAGGTCCTAATTGGTCATAATTTGTCTAATTGGTCTATAATTAAGTCTAATTAGGTCCTAATTGGTCTAATTGGTCCTAATTGGTCCTAATAGGTCTAATTGGGTCCTAATTGGTCTAGAATTAAGTCTAATTAGGTCCTAATAGGTCTAATTGGGTCTAATTAGGTCCTAATAGGTCATAATTGGTCTAGAATTAAGATAAATTAAGTCTAATTAGGTCATAATAGGTATAAATAGTACCTAATTGGTCCTAATAAGTCTAATTAGGTCTAATTGGTCCTAATAGGTCTTATTAGGTCTAATTGGGTCCTAATTGGATTAGAATTAAGTCTAATTAGGTCCTAATTTGTCTAATTGAGTCTAATTAGGTCCTAATTGGTCTAGAATTAAGTCTAATTAGGTTCTAATTAGTATAACTGAGTCTAATTGGTCCCAATTGGTCCTAATAGGTTCATATTTCAGTCCTAATAGGTCCCATTTGGTCTAATTGAGTCTAATTGGTCCTAATTGGTCTAATTAGTCTAGAATTAAGTCTAATTAGGTCCTAATTGGTCTAATTAGTCTAATTAAGTCTAATTGGGTCCTAATAGGTCATATTAGGTCCAAATAGGGAACATATTATGTCTAATTGGTCTAACTAGATGGGTCACGATGATGGATCACAGAGTGTCATCCGAAACATTGATGCTAAAAGCACACACAATCTAATCCAAAAAAACACATTCATTTAAAAATGGATTATGGAAATCTGATATTATTAATGGTCTAACTAGGTTCATATTTTAGTTCTTACAGGTCTAATTGCGTGTAATTGGGTCCTAATTAGGTCTTAGTGGGTCTAATTGGTGTATAATTGGTCGTGATAGGTCTAATTGGGTATAATTAGGTCCAAATTAGGTCTAATTGGTCCTAATAGGTCTAATTGGGTCTAATTGGGTCCTAATAGGTCCTAATTGGCCTAGAATTAAGTCTAATTAGGTCCTAATTGGTCTAATTAAGTCTAATTAGGTCCTAATTAGGTCCTAATAGGTCATATTAGGTCTCAATAGGTTCATATTATGTCTAATTAGGTCTTAGAATTAGTCTAATTAAGTCTAATTAGGTCCTAATAAGTTCATATAATATCTAAGTAGGTCCTAATTAGTCTAATTAAGTCTAATTAGTTTCTAACATGTCATATTAGGTCCTAATAGGTTCATATTATGTCTAGTTGGTCTAACTAGGTTCATATTAAGTAGAAATAGGTCTAACTAGGTGTAATTGTGTCCTAATTGGGTCTTAGTGGGTCTAATTGGGTCCTAATTGGTAGGTAATTGGTCCTAATAGGACTAATTGGGTTTAATTAGGTCTAATTAGGTCCTAATTAGGTCTAATTGTGTCTAATAGGTCCTTGTAAGGTATGAAAATGGATATGGATTGTATTGTGTTGATTCTTTAGGTATTGATGTAAAGATATGAAAATGAGGGTATGGAAAATGTTATGGATATACAAACTTAATAAAATAAGAATACTTATCTTGACAAAAGGCAGATTGGGAAATTACTATTTTCTGACGTCTGTTCTCAGTTTCGGGAGATTCTGCAACCTGATCCAAGATCCAGCTTGGAAATGCAAAAATAGAGAGAACCCAGAAAACTTTTGTCTTTCTAAGAAAGGTCGATCTTGACCTCTAGATCAGGGTAAGATCTTACCCTCGGGTATAATCTTGACCCCCATTAAAAGTCAACCTTGACCTGAAACAACTTTAATGAAAATTCTATTCACAGATCCCAGAAGTTCGGTGAAAAGGGTATCCAGATTTGTTCTTATATTCATTGTCCCACACTTGTACCTGCAAGAAAAATGCTTTTTTTTTTTGAATGAGGGGTTTTCCTTGGCCAAACCCTAGTCTGGAATCATCCTTAATCAAGGAGTTGAAATAGAGAATGTTAGTAAGTAGTAGAAGTAGATTTAACAATGAAGCTATGATATTCAATAGATATGCAATTGTATTTGAAATGTAAACAAGTATGTTGATATGAAAGCTTGTACTCAACAATGTAAATCAAAACCATCAATAAAAACCCTCTATGAATGTATTCTTGGAATCCACCTTTAAGAGTGAATAGGTATTGAAGATGAACAAAGGATCTTGAAGGGAGATCACTCTACCATGATGGATAGATCTAGGGTTTGAATGATGAATCTTGAATGCTTGAACCAAATCCCTTCAAAGGCTTGAATGCTTGAATCATTGATCTTCAATGGAGAACTTGAATGCTTGGATGGATGAAGATGACTTGAATGCTTCCTTGATTGAAATTCTTTCTTGATCTTGTAGGTCTCCTTGAGAATGCTTGAGAGCTTTTATCATGAAAAGTGGATGTCTGCTTGAGAGTGCTCGATGAATAATGGATGTGAAAATGAAGGAGGAAGGCTCCCTTTTATAGTGATCTAGGGAAAAAACTTCTAGAGGGGCCAACATTGGGGAATTAAATTATAATTAAGCCTTAACCCCTATAAATAGACCTAAATTAAATACAATTTAAGGTTTTACCATTCTGACATTCGAAACAGCCGACCTGGAAGCGAGAAAACAAATCTCTCTGAAACCCAACATCCAAAAATCATGGAACCTTAAAATTTTAACTTGGGGTCAAGGTCGAGGTTTAATTTGACCTAGAAAGTTGACCTTGACCCTGAGGTTCAAAATCTCAAGATCTCGGTCCAGAATGCCAAAAAAGTGTAGAAATCAGGTGGAGATAGGGGCAGGGTGAGAAGAAAAGCCCGATTCAAGCCAGGGACCTACCCAAGGTGTTTGACATGACCCCACACTACCTACTCAGAAGGATAAACCTATCTTAAATGGAAGTGCTTCCATTTTCCAATGATACATTTAGCCCCCACTTTAGCAAGAGTATGGATTCAATGCAAACTCTTGGTAAAGGAGAAGAAAGAAAAGATCCAAGTGGATTCACAATGAGATAGAATAATACTTAGTTGAGGATGCAAGCCCCCATGCTAAGGATCCTAACTCAACATACATACACAAGAAGAGACTAAAAATAACACAAAAGAAAGGGGGTTAGTACTAAAATAGACCCAAATCAACTAGTAGAGGAAACCTTTCTAGGAAATGTTTCCCATACTAATGTCATGTTTGGAAAAATATCATAAGAGCATAAATGATTACATAAGAAAGACAAGAGCAACACTATAAATAACATAGCTTCATGATCCAATCCTACTAGCATGAAAACAAAAAGAGAGAAAAGACAAAGTGATTACCTCACCTAGTAAGGTGCCCACCTTATAGTGAATCACCAAGGAGGGAGAGACCAACAAGTAGCCAAACCTGATAGTTCACCCAAAAACTGTGCCTTGCAATTGTACTGCATCTTCTAATGACTTCTAGAATACCTGTAGATCCACCTTCTTGTATCACTATGGAATGCATGTCTCCTGAGGATTTAGCAACTTATGTGTGTTACCTTTGGAAGATTTAGCATATTTCAAATTTAAAAAATGTGTGTCTCTTCAGGATTTAGCAACTTATGTGCATTACCTTCAGAGGATTTAGCATATTGAAAATTTAAAATGCGTGTCCCTTCAGGATTTAGCAACTTATGTGCATTACCTTTAGAGGATTTAGCATATTGAAAATTGAAAAATTCATGTCCCTTCAGGATTTAGCAACTTATGTGCATTACCTTCAGAGGATTTAGCATATAAAAAAAAAACTATAGTACAAGGGGGACCCTATATATGCCCCCCTCCTTATCATGGTTTTCTACTAGACATGATAAGGAAGAGAAAGAGAATACCTAATTCACAATGTAAGGAGATATCATGTTTAACAATAATGTATAGATAATCATGAAAATGATCCTCAAAGAAAGAGATCTTATCAACAAGACCCCCACCATAGAGGAGTACTTTTAGATAAAATATCATATTTCAAAGATAAACCAAATAGGAACAGAGATTCAATCATCAAGCCCCCTGTTACCAAGAGGAAGAGGAATCTTTGGATTGAGGGAAACAAATCTGATCACCTAAGAAAGGGCAAGAGTTTATAAAGAACATAATTTGTAAAATAAAGGAGAGGTGATGACCTAGGACAATAATCTCTCCTAACTAAGAGGTTATCCATGGTCAAAACATCTATCAGTATAATGAAATAGTATTGCTAGATAAACAAATGCCACTAAGCTAAGGAAAGTAGATCCCTAGACAAAGAGGAAGAGGGAAGAACCTTTCCCTCCATGGATGAAAGCAAGGGATACCTTTTCCAAACAAGTGTGTTTAGAAAAGCTATCTTTAATATATAATAAAATCTATGAATGATTATAAACACAATAAAAAACCATAGAGAAGAAGGGAAAAAGAGTAGAAAGAATACAAATTAAGCTCAGGATATGATATATACCATGAACCCAATGGATCCTAGAAGACTTTATTTCATGCATCTTGCCCCCCAGTCACTAGACAAGAGGATAAAATAGCTATAATATGGAAAAGTCAAGGGGTTTCTCCCTATCAAAGTTATGAAGGAATTTTAAAACTACACATGAGTGAGATATAATTCCTAAAGCAGCTCTTTCTCTAACATATAGCTTGAAATGCACACAATCAACAAGTAAATGTGTATTACTATAATGAAAAGGATATTTATACTTAGATAGATCATCTTTCACATTAGGTCTACATATTTATTTCTTGTAATTCATCAATTGAACATACACCTTCATAGCTACATCTTGAGGAGTATTAGGGTAATCTAATGTAGGTGTAGGGATAAGAATATGAAGAGGAGGGTGGTGATAAAAATTAACTATCTTGACTTGAGATTGCGAACAACAAACACCATGAATATCTTATTTAGGAGGAACATGAACTGGATATTTAATACCATGCTTGTTAAAACCAAGTCCTAAACCTTTATAACCTTGTTTAGTCAACATATTATATCATGTAAGGCTTTGATAGGAGGTGATTGTTTGTCATGTTCATGAGTAAAGGTTTTATAGGGTGGAATAATAGGTTTAGAATAACTGTCTTTACCCTTTCCTTTAATATGATAGTGGATCAGAGGAGAAGGTAAATCAAAGAACTCTTGCACATCTGCATCATTAACAGTAGCTTGAATCCCATCATAAGTATGGGAACAACTAGGATTAGCTGATGGATATTTAGGCATATTAGGCATCGGATTAGGAATGTTAGGAACCATATTAGGATTAGGAAGGTTAGGAACCTAATTAGGGATGATAAAATTGGGATTAGGAAGATTAGGAGATGGTGTATCATGTACCCAATTTTTCACATAATCCAAAAGAATAATAAGTCTGCCACATAAACCCTTAATGAAAGCTTTGAAGGTAGGAAGACTAGTATCACTCAATTTTACAAAAGCATAGGCAAGTGAAAGATGAAGGGTAACCAACAGAATGAAGTGAATGATACTCTCATAGACACCATAAGTTTGGTAAAGAGATGCTAAGAGGACAATAATAAAGAAAATAAGCACACACCAAAGCATCTTAAAAATATTCATAGTAAATGAAATGCATGCGATATTTTTGTATTTTTCGTTATATGTTTTTTTTGTGTGTGTTTTTGAAATGCAAAAGCTAGTCTAACAATAGGGCATCTAATTCCACAAAAGATAGGGGATAAGCTTGTCGGTTTCACCAAAATGTAAGGTATGAAAATGGATATAGATTGTATTGTGTTGATTATTTAGGTATTGATGTAAAGATATGAAAATGAGGGTATGGAAAATGTTATGGAAATAAAAACTTAATAAAACAAGAAGACTTATCTTGAAAAGAGGCAGATTTGGAAATTACTATTTTCTGACGTCTGTGCTCAATTTCAGGAGATTCTGCAACTTGATCCATCCTGGAAATGAAGAAACAAAGAGAACCCATAAAATTTTTGTCTTTCTAAGCAAGGTCGAGCTTGACCTCTGGATTGGGGTAAGATCTTACCCTAGGGTACAATCTTGATCCCCACTGAAAGTTAACCTTGACTTGAAATGGCTCCGACAGAAATTCTGTTCGTGAATCCTGAAAGTTCACTAAAAAGGGTATCTAGATATGTTCTTATATTCATCGTCCCACACCTATACCTGTAAGAAAAATGGTTTTGTTATTGGGATGAGGGGTTTTCCTTTGTCAAACCCCAGTTGGAATCAAACTTAATAATAGAATTGAAATAGAGAATGCTAGCAAGTAGCAGAAGTAGATCTAACAATGAAGCTATGATATTCAATAGATATGCAAGTGTATTTGAAATGTAAATAAGTATATTGATATGAAAGCTTAGAATCAACAATGTAAATCAAAACCATGAATCAAAAACTCTATGAATGTATGCTTGGAATCCACCTTGAAGAGTGAATAGGTCTTGAAGATGAACAAAGGATCTTGAAGGAAGATCACTCCACCATGATGGATAGATCTAGGATTTGAATGATGAATCTTGAATGCTTGAACCAAATTCCTTCAAAGGCTTGAATGCTTGACTTCTTGATATTCAATGGAGAACTTGAATGCTTGGATGGATGAAGATGACTTGAATGCTTCCTTGATTGAAATGCTTGCTTGATCTTGGACGTCTCCTTGAGAATTCTTGAGAGCTTTTATCATGAAAAGTGGATGTCTCCTTGAGAGTGCTTGATGAATAATGGATGTGAAAATGAAGGAGGAAGGCCCCCTTTTATATTGATCTAGGGAACAAACTTCTAGAGTGGCCAACATTGGGGAATTCAATTCCAATTAATCCTTAACCCATAGAAATGGACCTAAATTAAATAAAATTTAAGGGTTTACCATTCTGACATCCGAAACAGCTGACTCGAAAGCGAGAAAACAAATCTCTCTGAAACCCGACATTCAAAAATTATGGAACCTTGAAATTTGAACCTGGGTCAAGGTCTAGGTCGACTATGACCTAGGTCAAATTTGAGGTCAACTTTGACCTAGGTCAGAGCCGAGGTTGACGTCGACCTAGAAAGTCGACCTTGACCCTAATGTTCAAAATCTTAGGATCTCAGTCTAGAATGTCAAAAAGGTGCAGAAATCAGGTGGACATAGGGGTAGAGTGAGGAGAAAAGCCCGATTCAAGCTAGGGACCTACCCAAGACATTTGACATGACCCCACACTACCTACTTGGAGGGATAAACTTGTCTTAAATGGAAGTGCTTCCATTTTCTGACAATATAGTCCTAATTAGATCTAATTGGTCCTAATTGGTCCTAATTGGTCCTAATAGGTCCTAGTCAGGTCTAGTTAGGTCTAATAGGTCCTAATAGGTCATAGTTAGGTCTAATACATGTCCTAATAGGTCCTAATACCTATCTAGTTAGGTCTAATTGGTAGATAGTTAGACCTCTAATTGGTCCTAATAGGTCCTAATAGGTGAGGTAATTGGTCCTAATTTGTCTAATAGGTCCTAATAGGTACTAGTTAGGTAGATAGTTAGGTCTAATTGGTCCTAATTAGTCTAACAGGACCAAATAGGTGATGAAGGGTGCTCCCCTTAATGCCACAAACACATAACAGAAATAGAGAAACAACAACAATAATATGCAAGAACAGAAAATTGGCTTCTTATTATCTCCACAAATGTGGAATTACAAACTTTCAGAATTACAATATGCAAAGCCACATGGGCATTCCCTTACAATATTCTTTAGGACAAAGCCTCGAATCAATACCCAGATCTACTACCTAGAACTATTCTGAACTGCCTAAGACAATAATACAGCCTTCCTTATATAGGCAATTTTCCACCGCCTGGGAAGGTTCCAGAATTTTAGCCAATAAGGCCGACCAACTTAGAATTATTTTATTTTACATTTTATTACATCATAGTCAGCTCAAGATAACCTTTGAAACCCGAACAGAAATTTTGAAGAAAATTATTTTCTGCCATTTCAGGTGGCCCAACTTTCGAAGACCATAAGTCATCACCAGTTGACCCGCTCGGCTATTATAACCCCATTTCGAAAATGCCACGAAGCGGTCTATAGGCTTGACCCGCGCAAGCACCCATCACCCAATTTTTTGACCTCATTCAGGGCCTCTAAAGCCTTCAAAACTGAGTTCAAAGTTTCTGTACCCTGCTGCCAATACCGAAAATCTTCAATATCTTGCAATATACACTTGATCTGGCAATGAAACTTTACTGGCAGACTTATATGACCAAAATGAACCCCAAGAAAGAAATAAGATCATTCTGAGCACATACAAAAATTACCAAAAATAGTAACTTTACATAAATAGCAGCTCTGCACAAAATAGCCCTTATTGAATACAAAAATAGAAATATTTTTTTTGGTGATGTAAGATTGCTCTTACACCCAGGATGCTCCTGCACCAGACACCCGGGTTAATTTGAGAAGTGACCCTGTCACGACTCAGGTGTGCAGAGGAAAACCAAGATGGCTAACCTCCTCCTTTGTCAGCCATGATGAATCTTCAATAGGTCATCCTTTCCATTTGACCAGATATTCTTCATATGTCATGTTCCTTGTGCTTCTACCAACATGACTGTCCAGTATATCTTCTATCTCCTTAGTGTCTAAACTAGTTGCTGGAATACTCCACTGTGCTGCTGTGATCTCATCTTCAACACCTCCTTCATGATACTCTGTCAGATCTGAAATGTTAAACACTTGTGAAATATTTAGCTCAGTAGGTAATTCTACCTCATATGTGTTTCCTGAATCATGTTTCTTCAGTATCTTACATAGTCCAAACTTCTTCATTTTCAGCTTGTTATATGTACCAACTGGCAACCGCTCCTTCCGCAAATGAACCATGACTTCATCACCAACCTAAAATTTCTTATACCTCCTTTTCTCATCTACCTTAGCCTTATACTATGCATTCATCTTGGTAATATGCTTCCTCACCTCCTCATGGATGTTCTTCAAGTGTTCTGCAAAATCCTCAGCTTCAGCACTACTTATTTCTCCTTTATCTATCTTCCTCAATTCAGATGCATTTCTTGGACTACTTCCATATACAATCTGGAATGGTGATTTACCAGTGCTTCTATTGACAAAATTATTATATGCAAATTCCAACTGTGATAAAATCAAATCCCATCCTGTTGGCTTATCTCCAACCAAACATCTCAGCAAATTTCCCAAGCTCCTATTCACCACCTCTGTCTGTCCATCAGTCTGTAGATGATGTGATGAACTAAACTTCAAATCTATCTTCAACTTCTTCCACAATGTGCGCCAGAAATATCCAACAAACTTAGTGTCCCGATCTGAAACTGTGGTCTTTGGCAAACCATGAAGTCTCACTACTTCTCTGAAAAACAATTCTGCTACATGAACAACATCATTAGTCTTCTTGCAGGGAATAAAATGTGCCATCTTTGAAAATCTGTCAACTACCACAAAAATTGAATCGTGTCCCCGATGTGTCCTCGGTAAACCAAGAACAAAGTCCATGCTGATATCCTCCCAAGGCTTCTCCGGTACAGATAATGGCTGATACAACCCTGTATTTTGCTTCACTCCTTTTTCCATCTGACATACTCTACAACTCTGTACAAACTTCTTCACATCTTGCTGCAACTGTGGCCAATAATAATTCTCACTAACCAAACCAAGGGTTTTGTCACGACCAAAATGTCCAGCCAATCCTCTGCTATGCTTCTCCTTGATGAGATTCTCCCTCATAGAACTTCGTGGAATGCACAACTGACTCTCTCTAAATAGCATATCATCCTGGATGATGAAATCCAACCATTTCATCCTGTCTAAAGTAACAGGTTCTGTACAAGCTTTCCAAGCTTCACCAAAATCAGGATCCTCTAGATACAAATTCTTGAGTTCCTTGAACCCAACCACTTCAATCTCCATCTTTGTCAGCAATAGTTGCCTTCTGCTAAGAGCATCTGCAACCCTATTAGACTTTCCACTCCTGTGTTTCAAAACAAATGTATAACTCTGCAAAAATTCAACCCATTTCAAATGCCTCTGATTCAACTTTCCTTGACTATTCAAATATTGCAAAGCTTGATGATCAGTATACAAAACAAACTCCTTAGGAAGCAGATAATGTCTCCACTTCTTTAATGCCTGAACTATAGAATAAAATTCCTGATCATAAAAAAAATATTTCCTCTTGGCATCATTTAACTTCTCACTGAAATAAGCAACAGGTTTACCTTCTTGGCTCATAACAGCTCCTATTGCAGTACCACTAGCATCACAATCTACTTGAAACACCTTATTAAAATCTGGGAGTGCTAAAACTGGTTGTTCTATAACTTTTTGTTTCAACAATTGAAAACTCTTTTCTGCCCCATTAGTCCATTTAAACTCTTTTCTATCCCCTCTCATTGTTTCAGTCAAGGGTCCACAAATACTGCTAAAATTTCTGATAAACTTTCTGTAAAAGCTAGCTAGACCATGAAAAGATCTTACCTTAGTAGCACTCCTCAGAGTAGGCCATTCAAGGATAGCCTGTACCTTCTCTGGGTCCATTTTTAGACCTTCTCCTGAAACTACAAATCCCAAATACACCAACTCTTTCTTCACAAAACTGCACTTCTTCAAATTAATCAACAATTTCTCTTCTCTCAGCTTCTCAAATACCATACAAATATGCATCATATGCTCCTCCAATATCTTACTAAAGATCAAAATATCATCTAGGTAAACAATGACAAACTTACCCAAAAATTCTTTCAGAACCTCGTTCATGAGCCGCATGAAAGTGCTTGGTGCATTGGTTAGCCCAAAAGGCATGACTAACCACTCATATAGTCCTTCCTTTGTCTTGAAGGCAGTCTTCCATTCATCTCTTTCTTTGATCTGAATCTGATGATATCCACTTTTCAGATCTATCTTTGACAAATACACAGCTCCACTCAAACAGTCCATAATATCATCCATTCGTGGCAATGGAAACCTGTACTTGATTGTGATCTTGTTTATTGCCCTAGAATCTGTACACATCCTCCAATCTCCATTCTTCTCTGGTGCTAATACCGCTGGTATAGCACAGGGACTTAGACTCTCTCGAATCAACCCCTTCTGTAACAGTTCATGTACTTGTCTGTTCAACTCCTCACTTTCTGTAGGTGTCATTCTGTGTGCTACCTTATTCGAAAAACTTGCTCCTGGGATCAAGTCCATCTGATGACTGATCTTCTTAACTGATGGTAATCTATCAGGCACGTTATCAGATACAATATCCTAAAACTCATTCAACAAATCTGCAACTTCTACAAGAACATCTTCTACTTCCTCTTTACTAGCTTTTGGAATTAAAGAAAAACATACATGCTCATGCCTCATACCATCTAGGAAATTTCTTCCATCAAAAAAAGTTATCCTTGCATTACCACATACCTTTTCTTTAGTCTCCTTCAATGGTTTTAGTTTATGTCGCACTCCATCCTTTGTTAGGGAATAGGTATTCGCACAGCCATCATGTACAGCACATCTGTCAAACTGCCATGGTCTACCCAACAACATATGACATGCATCCATAGATATGATATCACATAGTACCTCATCTTGGTATCCTCCAATCTTGAACTTCACCAGGCATTGTTCATTGACCATGACCTTGTGGTCATCCTGTACCCAGGCAATCCGATATGGATGTGGGTGTTTCTGTCTCTTGAGCTTCAACTTTGTCACCATCTCTTTTGACACCAAATTTTCAGTGCTTCCACTATCAATAATCACATCACAACATTTACCTTCACACTTGCACCTGGTGCGAAACATGCTCCTCCTTTTCTCAGGTTCATTCTCACCACTCAACAGGACTCTCCTGTTAATCAACGTTTCTCCTCTTTCAGCATCTTCAGAATTTGATGATCTGTCATCTTCATCTACATGTGCAACTCTGGCCTGGCCTTCATTTCTCCTGTCTATTCTGCCTTGGCATTGAGGACATTCAAATGCCCTATGACCTTCTTCTCCACAGTGAAAACATGTTCCACGGAAGCCACCTCTTCAAGATCCTTGTCCTCTTCCTCTTCCTCTCTGATCTCTATTATTCTGATCCTGGAAGCGATTGGAATTATTTCCTTGCTGATTTTGACTGCTACTAGCCTCATCCTTCTTTTTCGGATCTTCATTTCAGCCACCGTATGACCGTCCACCAGATCGTCCATCGTGACCTCTTCCATTTTGTCTGCTCTCAAACTTCTTGTTCAGCGTTTCCTCTACTTTTAGGGCAAACTGGTATGCCTCTTCAATACTGTTCATTCAAACCAGATTCAGCTCCTCCTGAATGCTTGGCCTTAACCCATTAAGATATCGGGCAACTTTCTCCTTATCAGCTTCTGCATGGCCTGTTCTGATGAGAAGTCGATATAACTCATCTGTATACTCCTGAACAGATCTTCCTGCTTGCTTTAAACTCTACATTTTCTTCAGTAGGTCAAGCTCATAACCAACAAGAATGAACCATCACTTTAATTTATCCACCATCCGATCCCATCTTGTGATTTTATCTTTCCCTCTTCTATTTCGCTCCAACTGAATTTCTTGCCACCAGATCTTCGCATGACCTTTCAATCTGGCCTTCGCAAATTTGACCCTATCAGGATTGTCAACATCTTTGCACTCAAAATATTCCTCACATTCATTGATCCAGTCAATCAATTCCTCTGGGTTAAGATTTCTAGAAAATGTAGGAACCTCAATCTTAGGTCTTTTCCCAATCTTGGAAATGGCCCAAAAAAGTCTTTCTTCCTCCTGGTTCACAATTTCGGCTTCTCCTTCTTGATATTCTTCTTCGGCTTCATCCTCGCTTTCATCTCTGACATTGAGATTCATTCCTCTATGAATCTCTTCTTGTAATGCTCGCACTTGTCTCTGCAGCTCTCTAACCTCAGGTGTTACAACACTAGCTCTTCCGCCACGTTCCCTTCGTGGAGGCATTTTCGTGATGCGCACTGAAACCCTAGCCACGGTCCTGGTACAAACTACCTCACAGTCGATGATCTATTTACACACTCAAGAACTCCTGCTCTGATACCACCTGATGAAGTTTGCTCCCCTTAATGCCACAAACACATAACAGAAATAGAGAAACAACAACAATAATATGCAAGAACAGAAAATTGGCTTCTTATTATCTCCACAAATGTGGAATTACAAACGTTCAGAATTACAATATGCAAAGCCACATGGGCATTCCCTTACAATATTCTTTAGGACAAAGCCTCGAATCAATACCCAGATCTACTACCCAGAACTATTCTGAACTGCCTAAGACAATAATACAGCCTTCCTTATATAGGCAATTTTCCACCGCCTGGGAAGGTTCCAGAATTTTAGCCAATAAGGCCGACCAACTTAGAATTATTTTATTTTACATTTTATTACATCATAGTCAGCTCAAGATAACCTTTGAAACCCGAACAGAAATTTTGAAGAAAATTATTTTTCGCCATTTCGGGTGGCCCAACTTCTGAAGACCATAAGTCATCACCAGTTGACCCGCTCGGCTATTATAACCCCATTTCAGAAATGTCACGAAGCGCTCTACAGGCTTGACCTGCGCAAGCGCCCGTCACCCAAATTTTTGACCTCATTCGGGGCCTCTAAATCCTTCAAAACTGAGTTCAAAGTTTCTGTACCCTGCTGCCAATACCGAAAATCTTCAATATCTTCCAATATACACTTGATCTGGCAATGAAACTTTACTGGCAGACTTATATGACCAAAATGAACCCCAAGAAAGAAATAAGATCATTCTGAGCACATACAAAAATTACCAAAAATAGTAACTTTCCATAAATAGCAGCTCTGCACAAAATAGCCCTTATTGAATACAAAAATAGAAATATTTTTTTTGGTGATGCAAGATTGCTCTTACACCCAGGATACTCCTGTATCAATAGGTCTATAGTTAGGTCTAGTTAAGTCTAATAGGTCCTAATTGGTGTATTTTCCTATCTAATTGGTCCTAATAGGTCTAGCTAGGTTTAGTTAGGTCTATTTGGACCTAATAGGTACTAATACATCTAATTGGTTAGACTAACAAATCTTAATAGGTATAATTGATCCTAATAGGTCCTAGTTAGGTTTACTTGGTCCTAATAGGTCTAGTTAGGTCTAGTTACACCTCTAATTGGTCCTAATAAGTCCTAATTGCTAACAATTAGTCTTATCAGGTCTAATTAACTCTAAAATTAGGTATTACAATATCACATTTACATGATTCATTAAGACAAGTCCTGACCATGAACTTAAAATATCTAGAGAGAGACAACTTAGACATACCTTGTTTCCTATGATAATATCTTTTTCATGATTCTTCACGTAGTCTTTGTTCAGCCTCTTCTAAATAATGTCGTGTACTCTTGTTTACCCTTCTCTTTTTATTTCCCATCACAACTTACAAAATTGTTCCGTTCCAAAATGTCTTCCTTCTCCTAAATATGAATTATTTTATAGCTTTCAGGTTAATGAAATGAGAAAAATATACATTAAATATTTATATGTAATTGTTATTAACCTAAAATGACACCAAATTGGCTGACCTAGGTTTCTATCAAAAGTAAGTTAGTGATGGTTAAACTTGTCATCAAACTTGAAAGTAATTTTGATCGAAAGTCAAAAGTTTTGATCGAGAGTACTTTCTATTCAAAGTACATGGTTTAGGCCATGTTTGCAAGCTATGAAGAAATTCTAACAATTTCATGGCTTCGGGCCTCAAACTTGGTGATCAAATGGAAGAATAAGAAGACATCATTTTTCATACAAGTACTCGAAACTATCTTTCTAACGATTATATATTCGACTATTTTTTAATTTATTATGTGTATGGTTTTTGACATTAATCAAATGTAGGTTATTTATCAAATATAAACCTCTGAGTTTGATGCTAAATCAGAAATAGTAAAAAAGGGAAATTTTTTTGAAAAAGAACAATGCCCTCCGTCTTCGAGTCTACTTTCTATCAATTTTTTTTTTATAAATTTGATAAATACACAAGTTATAAGAGATGTAGTTAAGGTATGTCAAAATTATGGTTTAGTCAACTTCAAACATTAATAAAATATGCAATAATCATGATAATGTCATCAAACTAATTGCATGCCCTTTGTATGGATTTTACGAAACTAAATTCGAAAGAATTGCATTCATATCTATTTTACAAAAAATGTTATGCTCTATGAAAACAATGTTACTATTTGAAAAAGACATTTTCAGCACCATACCAGTTTTCATGGGAGAAATAAAAAAGTATTCAAATAAATTTTTAAAAAATAAAATATAATATATTTAGAATCTAGACAGAAAATCCTAAAATACTCTAATTTACTTCATCCTTCGATTTCGAATGGTTCAACGACAATATGCATCTGAATCTAAAAGTTTTTTTCTAAATGTAGAGTTTATTGTCCATTCAGGCAAAAACATGTAACCCACTATTGTGGGTTCACCCTAGGAGGAGTATCATTTTGGAGAAATAAATAGACATGTATGATCCATAAATTTTTTGTAATTTCCATATGTTACACCTTTTGAAATTTTGTGATTAAGTTTTTTTTCGGTACTTAGCCAATTTTCCCATATATTACCACCATTAACAAAGGGGGAGATTTTTCACAATTTGGATAAGTAGGATATCACAATGTTGTCATTATGGAAACATATATTCAGCATTGAGACAATATAATCAGAGGAAGAAGTTCTATATGAGAACACATAAAAAATGTCTAAGTATAATAGTGTTTATTTGTCTACACAGAGACCATTTTGATTAGCAACATTCAAAGAAGCACATTCAATACATGCACACTTGAACATAGATCATTCCAGGTATATCAAAGCTACATCTAAGAGCACAAGTCTGTATGACATGTACGAAAAGAGATATTGATGTTTTACAGAGACAGTGTTGAGCCAACCAAAACAGAGCAGTGATCAGAATTTTATTATATTGAATTAAGGGATTATTTTTTTTATCAAAATAATGACTTAACTAATTAGGGATGACATCCTAGATGTTAACCCTAGAAGGTAGCTTGAAATGAATTTATGTTTTGAGAAAAGTATAATGTTTTGTGAGTAGATAGGAAAGTTATTTTGTAATAACTTGTATATAAGTAAGTAAATGTAAAAGCGAAGATATGAAGTTGACATATGATGCAAAATTGTAAGTTGTAAGAAAGAAAAGAAGAAAGTGTTGTATATCAGTGTGAAGAGCCTACAAAGCTAGATCAGAATATTAAAGTTATTTGGCATCAAGAAAAGGTTTTTGTATTCTACTTTTTGTATATGAAGTTATCATTGTATATTACATGTTTGGGCAGTGAGCTCATCTTGCATATATTTATATTTTGTAGTAACAACTCTTAATAGGGTTGAGGTATCTAAAAAGGCATAATTTCCTTTAACCAAGACAGAGACACTATATAGATGTAATAGACTCCTAACAGGGTCAATATCCCTAACCGTATACTTTTGATTAGTGGATTAGTTATGGGTATCACCTCCTCTGGGATTTTCCCTTAGCCAAGGGTTCCTCGAGAACAAACATGGTGTTATGACTTCATTGATTTCATTCATATGCTTATTGTTCAGTCTATTTAGTTTAGTTTCTTATGCAAGCTACAAGTTAATTTCATATATCCATAATTGGGGAAAAGTAAAAGTTTGTGAAATACTAATTCACCCCCCCTCTCAGTATTTCCTATTTCTAACAAGAATATATGCAAGAAACTAGTAATATAGAGTGAGAATGCAAGAAATTACTTCTATGAAGCAATGCAAGAAAATAACTAGATTAACAATGCAAGATTAAGCTAGAAATGAAGCTAAGCTAAGAAATGAGAGAGCTAAAGGTTAAGAATTAAAATTATAAAGATCATTAAAAGAATGTAAGTATGCAAAATGCAAGCGCTTAAGATGATCTAAATAGAAAAGTGAAGGTTAGGGGCCCTTGAGGAAGGGAATATCTTCCTTTTAAAGGAATTACCTTGATAATGAAGGGTGTAGATTAAGAGGCAATAGAATGAGTGATTGAGATGAAGAGGTGAAATGAGAATGAAGGAGATGCAAGGTTAGGTAGAGATGAGTGGTGAGGTTTAAGAGGCAAAATAAATGTTAGGTAAGATAAGATAAAATATCATTTGCAAGCACAAATCCTATTTAATTTCTAATTAATCAAGATTAAGTATGTGCATACATGTGAATGTGTTCTTTTAATAAAAGTGTAAGAACTTTATATTAAAAGTAATGTTTTAGCAATTAAATAAATATGCAAGCTCTAGAAACTAGACCATAGTATAAGTTTGATATAAGATTTTTGATTTTTGATTTAATTATGCAAAGGGGATTTTAAAGGTTACTCTGCACAATTATGTCTAGTATATATGCCTTTGAGATTTAGGATTTAAATTGAGGTAATTTGATAAAAAATAGGGGCCTAGGTTCTACTAGACCAATTTTAGGTGATTACACCTAACAATAAAAAGTTTACAAAAAAATTATATAGACCAAAAATGAATATGAAATGAATTAGGTGACTGATTTTGTATCAATGCTTCTAGAGGAAGTGGCAATTGAACAGTAAAGTAAATTTTAATGCACCTACTAGTTCTTAAGTGAAAAGTTAACTAGCTGTACATAGACTAAATGCATACACTAACTCACACCCTCCCCTAAGTATAACATAGGAAGAAATACTCAACAAAGTGAAAATGCAATCTATATTATGAGATTCTCTATAGATGTAGGAGAGAATGCAATAGTTGGTTCAGATAAATAACTTAGTGAAATTTAATTTCTCACAAGTATAGAGAAGGAGAGGAACATTGTTGGAGAAATATCCCATCTAAAGGAGAAAATATGTGAAAGGAAAGAGAAATCCTCAAGACCTCCCAAGGACTACTTCCTTCATCCCTAACATTGATCAGGACTAAAGATAGTTAGAAGATGCCAAAGGTTTAGTGAAGATGTGTACATGCGAGTTTTCAAAATAAGTACACATGGATGTAAATATGCTTAGTTCACTCATGTTATGATGGATTTCAAGAAATACTTATCACGCACTGATTATCACACCAAAGAGTAGTGGGATGAGTGTTAGTTTAGCAAACCTCAACCATCAAATTATTCAACCCAAAGAGCCTCCTAGCTATGACACCACCTCAATACTCAATCTCTTTGGATGATAATACAATAGTATATTTCTTCTTTAAATTCCTAGCAACTATACCCAAATTAAGACAAATAAAAATGTTGAAAGTAGACTTGTCATCACGAACACCATCGACCCATTTTGATTCAATAAAGTCCATAATATCAGTATACCCTACTATGTAGTTAATTCCAAACTATGTAATGGCCTAAATAAGCTGCAAGATACTCTTGGTTTTGTTGCAATGGATTTGATGAGGATATTGAGAGAAATCGATGGAAAAAGAAACTACAAAGAAAATACTAGGATGATTGCATGTCAAATAGAAAGGTCTTCAACAAATAACCAATACAAGGTAGCATATCCTAATAGAATAGTAAAATTTGTAGACAACATATAACAATTTACTAGAAAGGATTATGTGTTGGATTATAGTTAGCTATCTCAAATCTCTTAGGCATAAAAAGAGCATACTTTTTGTTTAAAATAGAAATACTGCTAGAGGATTGATGAATCTAAATGTCAATGAAGTAACAAAATAAGAAAAGATCTATTATATCAAAATGCTCCATCAAATCCCAATGAGTATTCTCAACTATTGTAGGAGAAATCCATATAAGAATCAAAGCATTTACAAAGAGAACAATAGTGAGGAGATCCCCATGCCTCTAAAAGTAAGCTATAGGACCAGAGTAACATATAATGAATCCAAAAGCAAGTGAAAACAAACCATCTTCTCATACTAGGCTCAAGGACCTTTTTTGATATCATACAATGGGTGCCAAAGCCCACAAAAAGTTGAGAGTCCTACACAATTCTTGCTGGTCATTCCATGTAGATTTCTTCCTAAAGGTCACCATGGTGGAAATACATCATGTCCATTTAATATATTGGCCAACCCTGAGATGTAACAATAGAATGTACAAAATAAATGGAATCCAGATTAGCGACAAGAGAAAATGTCTTGGAATAGTCAATACACTCAATCTGAGAAAATCTCTTAGCCACTAGAAGCCTTAGCCTTATCAATATAACCATGAGCTATAGACTCGGTAAAATGTAAACATTTCCATTGAGAAACATTCATCCCTTAGGTTGAGCGACTATATCTCTTGTATGATTCATCACCAAAGAAGAAGAATCTTTTATCACTCCCATTCCAAAATACTTGAAAGATCTGAATGCTTTTAACTATCATTAGAAATTGTAAGACTCAAAAAATTTAGTGAATGACTTTAATGCTAGTGTATAGAAACATATTGCACAAATTTATGTTTAAGAAACCTTATATATAATGAATGTAAGAACATCCCTAAAACCATAAACTTTTCCTGGCTAACATTAAATTTATAAATGTAGTAAATAAGTTTATGGTCTAATATATAAGAACATGTAAACATATCTATATAGTACTGAACAATAGATCTATACAATATTTACAATAGATAAATAACTAACATCTATAGTGAGAAACAAAATTCCCCGCTCCCCGCTCTGCAACTTCCCACCCAAAATGATTTTCAAATTGCAATCTCCCATGCCCGCCTCCTCTAGGGGAGATGTTGTCCCCTTGGCTGACCTGCCTAATGGTCTTGATGGACCACAGACCACTCCCGTGATGCAGGAGCATCCTCGGTGTAAGAGCAATCTTGCATCACCAAAAAAAATATTTCTATTTTTGTATTCAATAAGGGCTATTTTGTGCAGAGCTGCTATTTATGGAAAGTTACTATTTTTGGTAATTTTTGTATGTGCTCAGAATGATCTTATTTCTTTCTTGGAGTTTATTTTGGTCATATAAGTCTGCCAGTAATGTTTCATTGCCAGATCAAGTGTATATTGGAAGATATTGAAGATTTTCGGTATTGGCAGCAGGGTACAAAAACTTTGAACTCAGTTTTGAAGGCTTGAGAGGCCCCGAATGAGGTCAAAAATTTGGGTGATGGGCGTTTGCACGGATCAAGCCTGTAGAGTGCTTCGTGGCATTTCTGAAATGGGGTTATAATAGCCGAGCGGGTCAACTGGTGATGACTTATGTTCTTCGGAAGTTGGGCCACCTGAAATGGCGGAAAATAATTTTCTTCAAAATTTCTGTTCGGGTTTCAAAGGTTATCTTGAGCCGACTATGATGTAATAAAATGTAAAATAAAATAATTCTAAGTTGGTCGGCCTTATTGGCTAAAATTCTGGAACCTTCCCAGGCGGTGGAAAATTGCCTATATAAGGAAGGCTGTATTATTGTCTTAGGCAGTTCAGAATAGTTCTGGGTAGTAGATCTGGGTATTGATTCGAGGCTTTGTCCTAAAGAATATTGTAAGGGAATGCCCATGTGGCTTTGCATATTGTAATTCTGAAAGTTTGTAATTCCACATTTGTGGAGATAATAAGAAGCCAATTTTTTGTTCTTGCATATTATTGTTGTTGTTTCTCTATTTCTGTTATGTGTTTGTGGCATTAAGGGGAGCACCTTTCATCAGGTGGTATCAGAGGAGGAGTTCTTAAGTGTGTAAACAGATTACCGACTGTGAGGCAGTTTGCACCAAGATCGTGGCTAGGGTTTCAGCGCGCATCGTGAAAATGCCTCCACGAAGGGAACGTGGCGGAAGAGCTGGTGTTGTAACACCTGAGGTTAGAGAGCTGCATAGACAAGTGCGAGCATTACAAGAAGAGATTCGTAGAGGAATGAATCTCAATGTCAGAGATGAAAGTGAGGATGAAGCCGAAGAAGAATATCAAGAAGGAGAAGCCGAAATTGTGAACCAGGAGGAAGAAAAACTTTTTCGGGCCATTTCCAAGATTGGGAAAAGACCTAAGATTGAGGTTCCTACATTTTTTGAAAATCTTAACCCAGAGGAATTGATTGACTATATTAATGAATGTGAGGAATATTTTGAGTACGAAGATGTTGACGATCCTGATAGGGTCAAATTTGCGAAGGCCAGACTGAAAGGTCATGCGAAGATCTGGTGGCAAGAAATTCAGTTGGAGCGAAATATAAGAGAGAAAGATAAAATCACAAGATGGGATCGGATGGTGGATAAATTGAAGCGACGGTTCATTCCTGTTGATTATGAGCTTGACCTACTGAAGAAAATGTAGAGTTTGAAGCAAGCAGGAAGATCTGTTCGGGAGTATACAGAGGAGTTCTATCGACTTCTCATCAGAACTGGCCATGCAGAAGATGATAAGGAGAAAGTTGCCCGATACCTTAATGGGTTAAGGCCAAGCATTCAGGAGGAGTTGAATCTGGTTTGAATGAACAGTATTGAAGAGGCATACCAGTTTGCCCTAAAAGTAGAGAAAAAGCTGAACAAGAAGTTTGAGAGCAAACAAAATGGAAGAGGTCGTGGTGGATGATCTGGTGGACGGTCATACGGTGGCCGAAATGAAGATCCAAAAAAGAAGGATGAGGCCAGTAGCAGTCAGAATCAGTGAGGAAATAATTCCAATCACTTCCAAGATCAGAATAATAGAGATCAGAGAGGAAGAGGAAGAGGACAAGGATCTGGAAGAGGTGGCTTCCGTGGAACATGTTTTCACTGTGGAGAAGAAGGTCATAGGGCATTTGAATGTCCTCAACGCCAAGGCAGAACAGACAGGAGAAATGAAGGCCAGGCCAGAGTTGCACATGTAGATGAAGATGACAGATCATCAAATTCTGAAGATGCTGAAAGAGGAGAAATGTTGATTAACAGGAGAGTCCTGTTGAGTGGTGAGAATGAACCTGAGCAAAGGAGGAGCCTGTTTCAAACAAGGTGCAAGTGTGAAGGTAAATGTTGTGATGTGATTATTGATAGTGGAAGCACTGACAATTTGGTGTCAGAAGAGATGGTGACAAAGTTGAAGCTCAAGAGATAGAAACACCCACATCTATATCGGATTGCCTGGGTACAGGATGACCACAAGGTCATGGTCAATGAACAATGCCTGGTGAAGTTCAAGATTGGTGGATACCAAGATGAGGTACTGTGTGATATCATATCTATGGATTCATGTCATATGTTGTTGGGTAGATCATGGCAGTTTGACAGATGTGTTGTACATGATGGCCATGCGAATACCTATTCCCTGACAAATGATGGAGTGCGACATAAACTAAAACCATTGAAGGAGACTGAAGAAAAGGTATGTGGTAATGCAAGGATAACTTTTGTTGATGGAAGAAATTTCCTAGATGGTATGAGGCATGAGCATGTATGTTTTGCTTTAATTCCAAAAGCTGGTAAAGAGGAAGTAGAAGATGTTCCTGTAGAAGTTGCAGATTTGTTGAATGAGTTTCAGGATATTATATCCGATAACGTGCCTGATGGATTACCACCAGTCAAGAAGATCAGTCATCAGATGGACTTGATCCCAGGAGCAAGTTTGCCGAATAAGGCAGCACATAGAATGACACCTGCAGAAAGTGAGGAGTTGAACAGACAAGTACATGAACTGTTACAGAAGGGGTTGATTCGAGAGAGTCTGAGTCCCTGTGCTGTACCAGTAGTATTAGCACCAAAGAAGAATGGAGAGTGGAGGATGTGTACAGATTCTAGGGCAATAAACAAGATCACAATCAAGTACAGGTTTCCATTGCCACGAATGGATGATATTATGGACTGTTTGAGTGGAGCTGTGTATTTGTCAAAGATAGATCTGAAAAGTAGATATCATCAGATTCAGATCAGATAAGGAGATGAATGGAAGACTGCCTTCAAGACAAAGGAAGGACTATATGAGTGGTTAGTCATGCCTTTTGGGCTAACCAATACACCGAGCACTTTCATGCGGCTCATGAACGAGGTTTTGAAAGAATTTCTGGGTAAGTTTGTCATTGTTTACTTAGATGATATTTTGATCTTTAGTAAGATATTGGAGGAGCATATGATGCATATTCGTATGGTATTTGAGAAGTTGAGAGAAGAGAAATTGTTGATTAATTTGAAGAAGTGCAGTTTTGTGAAGAAAGAGTTGGTGTATTTGGGATTTGTAGTTTCAGGAGAAGGTCTAAAAATGGACCCAGAGAAGGTACAGGCTATCCTTGAATGGCCTACTCCGAGGAGTGCTACTGAGGTAAGATCTTTTCATGGTCTAGCTAGCTTTTACAGAAAGTTTATCAGAAATTTTAGCAGTATTTGTGGACCCTTGACTGAAACAATAAGAGGGGATAGAAAAGAGTTTAAGTGGACTAATGGGGCAGAAAAGAGTTTTCAATTGTTGAAATAAAAAGTTATAGAACAACCAGTTTTAGCACTTCCAGATTTTAATAAGGTGTTTCAAGTAGATTGTGATGCTAGTGGTACTGCAATAGGAGCTGTTATGAGCCAAGAAGGTAAACCTATTGCTTATTTCAGTGAGAAGTTAAATGATGCCAAGAGGAAATATTCTATTTATGATCAGAAATTTTATGCTATAGTTCAGGCATTAAAAAAGTGGAGACATTATCTGCTTCCTAAGGAGTTTGTTTTGTATACTGATCATCAAGCTTTGTAATATTTGAATAGTCAAGAAAAGTTGAATCAGAGGCATTTGAAATGGGTTGAGTTTTTGCAGAGTTATACATTTATTTTGAAACACAGGATTGGAAAGTCTAATAGGGTTGCAGATGCTCTTAGCAGAAGGCAACTAATGTTGAGAGAGATGCAGATTGAAGTGGTTGGATTCAAGGAACTCAAGAATTTGTATCCAGAGGATCCTGATTTTGGTGAAGCTTGGAAAGCTTGTACAGAACCTATTACTCTAGACAGGATGAAATGGTTGGATTTCATCATCCAGGATGATATGCTATTCAGAGGGAGTCAGTTGTGCATTCCACGAAGTTCTATGAGGGAGAATCTCATCAAGGAGAAGCATAGCGGAGGATTGGCTGGACATTTTGGTCGTGACAAAACCCTTGTTTTGGTTAGTGAGAATTATTATTGGCCACAGTTGCAGCAAGATGTGAAGAAGTTTGTACAGAGTTGCAGAGTATGTCAGATGGAAAAAGGAGTGAAGAAGAATATAGGGTTGTATCAGCCATTATCTGTACCAGAGAAGCCTTGGGAGGATATCAGCATGGACTTTGTTCTTGGTTTACCGAGGACATAGCAGGGACACGATTCAATTTTTGTGGTAGTTGACAGATTTTCAAAGATGGCACATTTTATTCCCTGCAAGAAGACTAATGATGCTGTTCATGTAGTAGAATTGTTTTTCAGAGAAGTAGTGAGACTTCATGGTTTGCCAAAGACCATAGTTTCAGATCGGGACACTAAGTTTGTTGGATATTTCTAGCGTATATTGTGGAAGAAGTTGAAGATAGATTTGAAGTTTAGTTCATCACATCATCCACAGACTGATGGACAGACAGAGGTGGTGAATAGGAGCTTGGAAAATTTGCAGAGATGTTTGGTTGGAGATAAGCCAACAAGATGAGATTTGATTTTATCACAGGTGGAATTTGCATACAATAATTCTGTCAATAGAAGCACTGGTAAATCACCATTCCAGATTGTATATGGAAGTAGTCCAAGAAATGCATCTGAATTGAGGAAGATAGATAAAGGAGAAATAAGTAGTGCTGAAGCTGAGGATTTTGCAGAACACTTGAAGAACATCCATGAGGAGGTGAGGAAGCATATTACCAAGATGAATGCACAGTATAAGGCTAAGGCAGATGAGAAAAGGAGGTATAAAGAATTTCAGGTTGGTGATGAAGTCATGGTTCATTTGCGGAAGGAGCGGTTTCTAGTTGGTACATATAAAAAGTTGAAAATGAAGAAGTTTGGACCATGTAGGATACTGAAGAAACATGATTCAAGAAATGCATATGAGGTAGAATTACCTACTGAGCTAAATATTTCGCCAGTGTTTAACATTTCAGATCTGACAGAGTATCATGAAGGAGGTGTTGAAGATGAGATCACAGCAGCACAGTGGAGTATTCCAGCAACTAGTTTAGACACTAAGGAGATCGAGGATATACTGGACAGTCATGTTGGCAGAAGCACAAGGAACATGACATATGAAGAATATTTGGTCAAATAGAAAGGATGACCTATTGAAGATTCATCATGGCTGACAAAGGAGGAGGTTAGCCGTCTTGGTTTTCCTCTACACACCTGAGTCGTGACAGGGTCACTTCTCATATTACCCTAGGTGTCTGATGCAGGAGCATCCTAGATGTAAGAGCAATCTTGCATCACCCAAAAAAATATTTCTATTTTTGTATTCAATAAGGGCTATTTTGTGCAGAGCTTCTATTTATGGAAAGTTACTATTTTTGGTAATTTTTGTATGTGCTCAGAATGATCTTATTTCTTTCTTGGGGTTCATTTTGGTCATATAAGTCTGCCAGTAAAGTTTCATTGCCAGATCAACTGTATATTGGAAGATATTGAAGATTTTCGGTATTGGCAGCAGGGTACAGAAACTTTGAACTCAATTTTGAAGGCTTTAGAGGCCCCGAATGAGGTCAAAAATTTGGGTGACGGGTACTTGTGCGGGTCAAGCCTGTAGAGCGCTTCGTGGTGTTTCTGAAATGGGGTTATAATAGCTGAGCGGGTCAAGTGGTGATGACTTATGGTCTTCGGATGTTGGGCCACCTGAAATGGCAGAAAATAGTTTTCTTCAAAATTTCTGTTTGGGTTTCAAAGGTTATCTTGAGCTGACTATGATGTAATAAAATGTAAAATAAAATAATTCTAAGTTGGTCGGCCTTATTGGCTAAAATTCTAGAACCTTCCCAGGGGGTGGAAAATTGCCTATATAAGGAAGGCTGTATTATTGTCTTAGGTAGTTCAGAATAGTTCTGGGTAGTAGATCTAGGTATTGATTCAAGGCTTTGTCCTAAAGAATATTGTAAGGGAATGCCCATGTGGCTTTGCATATTGTAATTCTGAAAGTTTGTAATTCCACATTTGTGGAGATAATAAGAAGCCAATTTTCTGTTCTTGCATATTATTGTTGTTGTTTCTCTATTTCTGTTATGTGTTTGTAGCATTAAGGGGAGCACCCTTCATCATCCCGTGATTTCCTCTATCATGGGCCTAGCCATTGAGTCAACGAGGGAATCTCAAAAAGATGTCCCATTATCTCCACCAAAACCCAACTAGAAAGGAACCCTTATTGCAGAAACTCACCAATATTTGGAGGCCCTACTGGTCGATTTCATTCAGACTAAGGAAGGCATTGAATTGTCACTCCTAGACTCAGTGGTGAATCAAACAATGGTGGACTTCCTGCTATCCTTGGTCGGTCACTTCTTCAATTTTTGACCCACCATTGAAATGGTTAGGAAATGGGTTTCTAATCATTGGAAGATCAAGGGTTTTGTCCTAGTTTTAGCTATGCTGAGGGGGATTTTTTTGCTTAATTTTACCACTCTTGTGGACCTGTCCTGTGTGCTGGCGGGGTCATGGGTTTATGGAAAGCACTTCTTGGCCCTTGCAAAATGGAAACCTAGATTCAATCCGACGATAGACTTAACAAGAATGGCCCCGGTTTGGGTCTGCCTCCCTAGCCTCCCTCTCAAGTAATGGGACAAACAAGTCTTCAAATGGATAGGTAACTCCTTCATCTCATTCATCACAATGGACCAGGTGACCCATTTGAAGTCCAAGCTTGTTTTTGCTAGATTTTGTGTGAATGTTACTCTGAACAAAACCCTGCCCAAATTTATCATTTTGAAATCTAAACTGGGTAGATGGACCCAAGCTCTGGTGTATGAGAATGCTACCCTATTTTTCCAGAACTATGATAGCAGGGGCCATTCTAGTGATACTTGCAAGTCCTCCAAGATGGGATAAAAAAAAGGGAACAAGGACAAAGGAGTGGTTGAAGGTTCTCCCCCCTTAGGTGAAGAAGAGATGTCAAAAACTAGGCCACCCTTGGTGACTAAGGAAATGGAAATTCTAGTTATTGAAGATCTGGCCCTAGAAGGAGAGATCATTCCCCCCTGGGAGATGAATGTCAGGTGCCCTGATTTGGGTCCTCCTGAGTCCATAAAGGAACTAGTTCTCCAGCTGGTGGTAGAGTCATTAAAAACCCCCTCGATGCCTGCCCCCCCCCCCCCCCCCCCCCCCCCCATGGAGGAGATGAATACTAGCCCTGCTGAGATAGAACAGCCTACCATTATGGTGGCAGAGTCATTAAAAACCACCTCGATGCCCCCCCCCACCCCATGGGGGAGATGAAGACTAGCCTTGCTGAGATAGAATAGTCTGCCATTGTGGTGGCTCTAGAGGTGCTATCCCCAAAGCCGAATGCTAAAACCCCCCAAGGCCTGTGAAGAAGAGCCCATCTAGCTCCCTTGATGGCTTGGAGGATGATGAAGGGGAATGGAAAATGTAGAGAAAGAAAACCAAGCCTAAAAAGGCTGATGTGGGAATGGAAACACCCAGGGGAAGGCCTTCAGACAGTGCATGAAGATCGCAGGGAACCACAAGGGATGTTGCAGCAAGTAAGCAACAAACCTTGGAATCTAGTTTCAAAAGTAAGAAATGAATTTCCTTTCTTGGAATGTGAGGGGATTGAATAGCTCCAACAAGAAAAGTTCTATCAAACAATACATTTTTGACGTTAAGCTTGATGTTCTGCTCCTCCAAGAGGTTAAGATGTGATGAAGGGTGCTCCCCTTAATACCACAAGCACATAACAAAAATAGAGAAACAACAACAATAATATGCAAGAACAGAAAATTGGCTTCTTATTATCTCCACAAATGTGGAATTAAAAACTTTCAAAATTGCAATATGCAAAGCCACATGGGCATTCCCTTACAATATTCTATATGACAAAGCCTCGAATCAATACCCAGATCTACTACCCAGAACTGCCCTAGACAACACTACGGGCCTTCTTTATATAGGCAATTTCCACTGCCCGAGAAGGTTCTAGAAATTTAGCCCTTAGGGCCGACCAAATTTAGAATTATTTTATTTTACAATTTATTACATCAAAGTCAGCTCAAAATGAGTTTTGAAACCCAAACATAAATTTTGAAGAAAAATTATTTTTCGCCATTTCAGGTGACCCAACTTTCGAAGACCATAAGTCATCGCCTGTTGACCCGATTGGCTATTATAACCCCATTCTGAAAAATGCCACGAAGTGCTCTACAGGGTTGACCGCTGTCACCCAAATTTTCAACCTCATTCGGGGCCTCTAAAGCCTTCAAAACTGAGTTCAAAGTTTCTGTACCCTGTTGCCAATACCGAAAATCTTCAATATCTTCAAAACTACACCTGATCTAGCCATGAAACTTTGCTTGCAGGCTGATATGACTAAGATGAACCTCCATATGTAAAATTAGACATTCCGAGATCGTAAGACCAACTTACTAAAAATAGAAAGTTTCCATAAATAGCAAATCTGCACAAGATAGCCCTTATTGAATACAAAAAGTAAAATATTTTTGGGTGATGCAAGATTACTCTTACACCCAGGATGCTCCCGCATCAAACACCCAGGGTAATTTGAGAAGTGACCCTATTACGACTCAGGTGTGTAGAGGAAGACCAAGATGGTTAACCTCCTCCTTTTTTAGCCATGATGAATCTTCAACAGGTCATCCTTTCTATTTGACCAAGTACTCTTCATATGTCCTGTTCCTTGTGCTTCTACCAACACGACTGTCCAGTATGTCTTCAATCTCCTTGATATCTGAAGTGGTTGCTGGAATACTCCACTATGCTGCTGCAACCTCATCTTCAACACCTCCTTCATGATACTCTGTCAAATCTGAAATGTTAAATACTGGTGAAATATTCAGCTCAGTAGGCAATCCTACCTCATATGCATTTTCTGAATCATGCTTCTTCAGTATCTTACATGGTCCAAACTTTTTCATTTTCATCTTGTTATACGTACCAACTAGAAACCGCTCCTTCCACAAATAAACCATGACTTCATCCCCAACTTGAAATTCCTTATGCCTCCTTTTCTCATCTGCCTTAGTCTTATACTGCACATTCATCTTGGTAATATGCTTCCTCACCTCCTCATGGATGTTCTTCAAATATTCTGAAAAATCTTCAGCTTTAGCACTACTTATTTCTCCTTTATCTATCTTTCTCAACTCAGATGCATTTCTTGGACTACTTCCATATACAATCTGGAATGGTGATTTACCAGTGCTCCTGTTGAAAGAATTATTGTATGCAAATTAAGCCTGTGGTAAAATCAAATCCCATCCTGTTGGCTTATCTCCAACCAAACATCTCAGCAGATTTCCCAAACTTCTATTCACCACCTCTGTCTATCCATCAGTCTGTGGATGATGTGATGAATTGAACTTCAAATCCATCTTCAACTTCTTCCACAATGTCTGCTAGAAATATCCAAAAAACTTAGTATCTCAATCTGAAACTATGGTCTTTGGCAAACCATGTAGTCTCACCACTTCTTTGAAAAACAATTATGCTACATGAACAACATCATTAGTCTTCTTGCAGGAAATGAAATGTGAAATCTTAAAAAATCTATCAACTACTACAAAAATTGAATCATGTCCACACTGTGTCCTCGATAAACCAAGAATAAAGTCCATACTGATATCCACCCAAGGCTTCTCTAGTACAGGTAATGGCTGATACAACCCTATATTTTGCTTCACTCCTTTCACCATCTGACATACTCTGCAACTCTGTACAAAATTTTTCACATCTTGCTACAATTGTGGCCAATAATAATTCTCACCAACCAAAGCAAGGGTTTTATCATGACCAAAATGTCTAGCCAATCCTCCACTATGCTTCTCCTCGATGAGATTCTCCCTCATAGAACTTTGTGGAATGCACAATTGACTCCCTCTGAATAGCATATCATCTTGGATGATAAAATTCAGCCATTTCATCCTATCTAGAGTAACAGGTTCTGTGTAAGCTTTCCAAGCTTCACCAAAATCAAGATCCTCTGGATACAAATTCTTGAGTTCCTTGAACCCAACCACTTCAATCTGCATCTCTGTCAGCAATAGTTGCCTTCTGCTAAAAGTATCCGCAACCGTATTAGACTTTCCACTCCTGTGTTTCAAAACAAATGTATAACTCTCCAATAACTCAACCCATTTCAAATGCCTCTAATTCAACTTTCCTTGACTATTCAAATATTGTAAAACTTGATGATCAATATACAAAATAAACTCCTTAGGAAGTAGATAATGTCTCCACTTTTTTAATGCCTGAACTATAGCATAAAATTTATGATCATAGATAGAATATTTTCTCTTGGCATCATTTAACTTCTCACTAAAATAAGCAATAGGTTTACCTTCTTGGCTCATAACAGCTCCTATTGTAGTACCACTAGCATCGCAATGTACTTGAAACACCTTATTAAAATCTGGAAGTGCTAAAATAGGTTGTTCTGTAACTTTTTGTTTCAACAATTGAAAACTCTTTTCTGCCCCATTAGTCCACTTAAACTATTTTCTATCCCCTCTCATTGTTTCAATCAAGGGTCCACAAATACTGCTAAAATTTCTGATAAACTTTCTGTAAAAGCTATCCAAACCATGAAAAGATCTTACCTTAGTAGCACTCCTTGGAGTAGGCCATTCAAAGATAGTATGTACCTTCTCTGGGTCTATTTTTAGACCTTCTGCTAAAACTACAAATCCCAAATACATTAACTCTTTCTTCACAAAAATGCACTTCTTCAAATTAATCAATAATTTCTCATCTCTCAACTTCTCAAACACCATACGAATATGCATCATATTTTTCTCCAATGTCTTGCTAAAAATCAAAATATCATCTAGGTAAACAATGAAAAACTTACCCAGAAATTCTTTCAAAACCTTGTTCATGAGCCCCATGAAAGTGCTCGGTGCATTGGTTAGCCCAAAAGGCATGACTAACCACTCATATAGTGATTCCTTTGTCTTGGAGGTAGTCTTCCATTCATCTCCTTCTCTGATCTGAATTTGGTGTTATCCACTCTTCAGATCTATCTTTGAGAAATACACAGCCCCACTCAAACAATCCATAATATCATCCATTCGTGGCAATGAAAACCTGTACTTGATTGTGATCTTATTTATTACTCTGGAATGTATACGCATCCTCCACTCTCCATTCTTCTTTGGTGCTAATACCACTGGTACAGCACAAGGACTCAGACTCTCTCGAATCAACCCCTTCTACAATAACTCGTGTACTTGTCTATCAACTCTTCACTTTCTGCTAGTCTCATTCTGTGTTCTGCCTTGTTTGGCAAACTGGCTCCTGGAATCAAATCCATCTGATGACTGATCTTCCTTACTGGTGGTAATCCATCAGGTACATTATCAGATAGAATATCCTGAAACTCATTCAACAAATCTGCAACCTCTAAAGGTACATCCTCTACTTCTTTACCAACTTTTGGAATTAAAGAAAAACACACATGCTCATGCCTCATACCATCTAGGAATTTTCTTCCATCAACAAATGTTATTCTTGCATTACCACATACCTTTTCTTCAATCTCCTTCAATGGCTTTAGCTTATGTCGCACTCCATCCTTTGTCAGGAAATAGGTATTCGTACGACCATCGTGTACAACACATATGTCAAACTACCACGGTCTACCCAACAACATATGACATGCATCCATAGAGATGATATCACATAGTACCTCATCTCGGTACCCGCCGATCTTGAACTTTACCAGGCACTGTTCACTAACCATGACCTTGTGGTCATTCTGTACCCAGGTAATCCGATATGTATGTGGGTGTTTCTATCTCTCGAGTTTCAACATTGTCACCATCTCTTCTGACACCAAATTGTTAGTGCTTCCACTATGGTTAATTACATCGTAGCATTTACCCTCACACTTGCATCTAGTGCGAAACAGGCTCCTCCTTTGTTCAAGTTCATTCACACCACTCAGCAAGACTCTTCTATTAATTAGTGTTTCTCCTCTTTCAGCATCTTCAGAATTGGATGATCTAGCATCTTCATCTACATGTGCAACTCTGGCCTGGCCTTCATTTCTCCTGTCTATTCTGCCTTGATGCTGAGGACATTCAAATGCCCTATGACCTTCTTCTCCACAATGAAAACATGTTCCATAGAAGCCTCCTCTTCCAGATCCTTGTCCTCTTCCTCTTCCTCTCTGATCTCTATTACTCTGATCCTGGAAATGATTAGAATTATTTCCTCTCTAATTCTGACTGCTACTGGCCTCATCCTTCTTTTTTGGATCTTCATTTTGGCCACCATATGACCGTCCACCAGATCTTCCACCATGACCTCTTCCATTTTGTCTTCTCTCAAACTTCTTATTCAACTTTTCCTCTACTTTTAGGGCAAACTGGTATGCCTCCTCAATACTATTCATTCAAACCAGATTCAACTCCTCCTGAATGCTTGGCCTTAACCCATTAAGGTATCAGGCAACTTTCTCCTTATCAGCTTCTGCATGGCCTGTTCTGATGTGGAGTCGATAGAAATCCTCTGTATACTCTTGAACAGATCTTCCTGCTTGCTTCAAACTTTGCATTTTCTTTAGTAGGTCAAGCTCATAATCAACAGGAATGAACTGTCACTTCAATTTATCTACCATCTGATCTCATCTTGTGATTTTATCTTTCCATCTTCTATTTCACTCCAATTGAATTTCTTGCCACCAGATCTTTGCATGACCTTTCAATCTGGCCTTCGCAAATTTGACCCTATCAGGATCCTCAACATCTTCATACTCAAAATATTCCTCACATTCATTGATCCAGTCGATCAATTCCTCTAGGTTAAGATTTCTAGAAAATGTATGAACCTCAATCTTAGGTCTTTTCCCAATCTTGGAAATCACTCAAAAAAGTCTTTCTTCCTCCTGGTTCACAATTTTAGCTTCTCCTTCTTGATATTCTTCTTCAGCTTCATCCTCGCTTTCATCTCTGACATTAAGATTCATTCCTCTACGAATCTCTTCTTGCAATTCTCGCACTTGTCTCTGCAGCTCTCTAACCTCAGGTGTCACAGCACCAGCTCTTCCGCCACGTTCTCTTCGTGGATGCATTTTTGTGGTGCGCACTGAAACCCTAACCATAGTCTTGGTGCAAACTACCTGACAGTCGGCGATCTATTTACACACTCAAGAAATCCTGCTCTGATACCGCTTGATGAAGGGTGCTCCCCTTAATACCACAAGCACATAACAAAAATAGAGAAACAACAACAATAATATGCAAGAACCAAAAATTGGCTTCTTATTATCTCCACAAATGTGAAATTACAAACTTTTAGAATTACAATATGCAAAGCCACATGGGCATTCCCTTACAATATTCTATAGGACAAAGCCTCGAATCAATAGCCAGATCTACTACCTAGAACTGCCCTAGACAACACTACGGGCCTTCTTTATATAGGCAATTTTCACCGCCTGAGAAGGTTCTAGAAATTTAGCCCTTAGGGCCGACCAAATTTAGAATTATTTTATTTTACAATTTATTACATCAAAGTCAGCTCAAAATGAGTTTTGAAACCCAAACAAAAATTTTGAAGAAAAATTATTTTCCACGATTTCAGGTGACCCAACTTCCGAAGACCATAAGTCATCGCCCGTTGACCCGATTGGCTATTATAACCCCATTCTGGAAATTCCACGAAGCGCTCTACAGGCTTGATTTGTTGTCACACATATTTTCAACCTCATCCGGGGCCTCTAAAGCCTTCAAAACTGAGTTTGAAGTTTTTGTGCCCTACTGCCAATACCAAAAATCTTCAATATCTTCAAAACTACACCTGATCTAGCCATGAAACTTTGCTGGCAGGCTGATATGACTGAGATGAACCTCCATATGTAAAATCAAACATTCTGAGATCGTAAGACCAACTTACTAAAAATAGCAAGTTTCCATAAATAGAAACTCTGCATAAGATAGCCCTTATTGAATACAAAAACAAAAATATTTTTTGGTGATGCAAGATTGCTCTTACACCTAGGATGCTCCTGCATCAAGATGTTAGCTAGTAATTTTTCTACCCTAGCACCCAATCTTTGGTCAGGTGGTGCCTTCCTTTATTCTAAAGCTGCGGAGGCATCTGGTGGTATTGCTACACTCTGGAACCCCAATAGGATAGTTGGTCAGCTTTCTACTTCTTCTCCCAACTTCCTTGTTGTCACCTTCAGGAAGAATGGTATCGAATGGACTATTTTCAATATTTATGCTCCCAATACCTGGGCGGGTAGAGCTTCATTGTGGGTTGATCTTGACCATTTGCTGGACCTAGACTGTTATGCAAATTTCCTGCTGGTAGGTGACTTTAATACCCCTCCTTACCCCTTAGAAAAGTGTGGTGGTCTTGTGGATTACTCAGATAGTATGGGGGAGCTGGCTCATTTTATCTCCTCTACAGGCCTTACTGAGCTCACCCTGAAGAGGAACCCCTTCACTTGGTCTAATAATAGGAAAGGTTCCCACCTCATCTAGGTGAAACTAGATAGGGCCCTGGCCACCTCTTCATGGAACCTTTTCTTGAACTCCTCCCTATCTTTCCTCCCTCGAATTACGTCAGATCATAACCCCCTCCTTCTCAGCTGGCTTGATGCCCCCAAGGTCAGCCCAACACCCTTCAGATTTGAAATTATGTGGTGCTCTCACCCATCCTTCAGGGACCAAGTGAAATTCTGGTGGAAGACTAACATCAGGGGTACTACCATCTTTAGAATAGCCCAAAAGCTTGAAATTATCTGAAGAGAGGTTAAAGGTTGGAGCAAACATAACTTCGGTGACTTTTTCATTAAGAAGATGGAACTGTCTGGAGTTTTAGACTCCCTCCAGGCCTCGTTGGTTGCTGGAAAGTACCCACCCCAAGCTCAAGTGGAGGAGGAGGTTACTAGACACAAGTGGTAGGAAACTCTGAAAAAAGAAGAAATCTACTAGAAGCAGAGATCCAGAGTCCAGTGGCTTGCTGAAGGGGACATGAACATAGCCTTCTTTCATAGGTCTACCAACATCCATAAAATAAGAAACACTATTGCTACTATTAAGGACGAAGGAGGGAATGAAGTCAAGGAGAAGGATAAGATCAACCAGGTGGCGGTCAACTACTTTAGGAGACTGTACTCTAGTGAGGGTCTGGTATGCCCAGACAACATCCAAAACCAACTTCTGGACCAAATCCAAAGTGCTATAACGCTCAGTGAAAATAACACGCTTATGAGGCGGGTCTCTAATGAAGAGGTAAAGAATGTGGTCTTTGCCATGGGAGCTTACAAAGCCCCCGAACCAGATGGATTTCCTTCAGCATTCTTTCAGGAGTACTAGGACATTGTGGGGACTAATGTTACCCGGGCTACTAAAGACTTCTTTAGGACTGGGCGCATCCTCAAATAGCATAATCAAACCTACATTGTGCTAGTTCCAAAGCATGACAATCCTACCACTATGATGGATTTCAGGCCCATCACCCTGTGCAATACCTTTTACATGATCCTTACCAAGATCCTGGTGGGTAGAATCAAACCTCTACTAGACAAGATTATCAGCACTACTCAGAAAGGTTTTGTGTCGGGTAGACAAATCCTTGATGTAGCCATTGCTACCCATGAAATCATCCATTCTATGGATAGAAGCAAGGCTCCAGGTATGGCATTTAAACTGGATATCTCCAAATCTTATGAAAAAGTTAATTGGTCATTTCTGATTAAAATTCTTGCTAAAATGGGGTTTAATCAGAAGGTTACCTAGATTATACAAGAATGTACTCAAACTGTTAGCCTTTCTATTTTGGTCAATGGCTCCCCTGGGGGTTATTTTAAACCTGAGAAGAGTCTTAGACAGGGAGACCCCCTCTCCCCCTAACTCTTTATGATGGTGGCTGATGTGCTAAGCAGGAATCTTTGTATGTTGTCTGCCATGGGAAGAATAAAAGGCATCAAACCTACTTCTACCCTTTCTCAGGTGGTGTTAGAACAGTTTGTGGATGACACCTTCCTTTTTGGGTATTCTTTTGTGATTGAGGCCAGATAGTGGAAACAAATACTGGAAAGTTATGCTTGGGCTTCTGGATAGTGTATCAACTATCAGAAGAGTAGGTTGTTCTTCTTCAATACCCCCATGGAGCTACAAAAATAAGGTGCTTAAAATCTTGGGTTGTCTGGTGGCCTCGCTCCCTTCTACCTACCTAGGCCTCCCCCTTACAGTTAAAGAGGTGTCCCAAGATTTCTGGAATTCTATCCTTGAAAGAACCCAGAGGAAACTTGCTGGCTGGAAGGGGAAGTTCTTAAGCAATGCTAGAAAACTTCATCTTGTGACCTCCACACTCCAATGGATCCCTATTTACTTCCTATCCCTCTTTAAAATCAGAGGCTACATGGTAGACAAACTTGAAAGGAACAAGAGAACCTTTTGGTGGGTAGGATATGAAGAAAAGAAGAGGATGTCTCTTGTGAACTAGGATACTATCTGCCTCCCGAAAAGAATGGGTGGCTTGAGGCTAAGAAAAATTGGGCTGATGAATAAAGCCCTTACCATGAAAGTGGCTTGGAGGCTGATAGAAGGGAAGGTAGATTGGTTTAGACTTATGGAAGCCAAGTATCTCCAAGGACACCCCTATAGGTGGATGTACCATGATGGAGATCTCCCAAGTGGATCCAAACTCTGGATGAACATATGTAAATGTAAGACCCTCCTATCAAAAGGTGCTTTCTGGCAAACTGGTAATGGGAGATCTACCAGATTTTGGAATGACCATTGGATTGTGAACCAACCTAACCTAGGCTATAGATTCAAATATCTTATAGACTACCTCAGACCTATCTTGGGTAAGTGGGTCTCGAACTATATCATTGGTAGGGATTGGGATGATATACCTAATCGGGTAAGAAACAAACCAGACCTGCAACAATTAGCCAAGGATCTCATGGAAATTATGGCTAATGTCAAAATTTTTGGGCTTGAGGACTCTATTATCTGGGCCCCCACCCAGACTGGTACCTTCTCTATTAACTCTGCTTACAATCTGCTTTTGAAGGAGGAGAGTAACCCAGGGGACTGGAAGAAGGTGTGGATTCCCCAACTCACACCGAAAATAAACTTTTTCCTGGTGGACTTTAATGCATGGTAAGTTCCTAACCTAGGATATCATAATAAAGAGGGGCATCCCCATGGCAAACAGATGTATCCTATGTAAGAAGGAGGAAGAAACGGTGAAACACTTGTTCATCCACTGTGCTTATGCCTCTAGAATATGGTAGGAGGTTATCGGCAATTTGGGTATTTTGTGGGCCTTGGACAGAGAAGTGCATTAATTTAACAACTAGAAATCTCCCTCCAATCACCCCCTACTCCAGCTTCTCTGGCATATGCTACCCCCTCATATCTACTGGGCCATTTGGAAGGAAAGGAACAACAGGATCTTTAGAGAAGAGAGTAACCATTCTAAGCCATGTCTCCATATTGGTACTAAGCTCTTGTGTGAGAATGATACGATGGCTAAATGGAAGCTTTCCCCTTGTCCTCCTGCTACCTACGAAGTGAGAATTGCTGACAGATGGAATATCCTTGATGGGTTCTCTAGATTTGATGATGCTGAAAAGATAGCTAGAATGGATACTAGATGGGTTGCCCCCCTAGAGGATGGACTAAATTAAACTTTGATGGGGTGGAAAATAATATGAGCCAAGGTGTGGGTGGTGTTTTGAGATATTATAGAGGTGATTGCCTGATGGCTTATGCTGGCCCTATCAATAACTGCACTATCACCCAGGCGGAAGGAATGGCCATTCTCTAGGGGATTAAATTTGCAAAACAAATGAACGTTAGGCAGTTGGAAATTGAGGGGGATTCCAAATCAGTTATTGAGGTTGTCAAAAGGGGTGCTAGTGTGGGGTGGCAAGCTAGACCTATTATTATGGAGATCAGTGAACTGATTAATAGCTGCCAGAGCACCACTATAGCCCACACATACAGAGAAGGGAATTCAGTTGTTGGCTCAATGGTGGCAATGGGCCTAAAACAAACTAAACTCAATAGTTGGAGGGTGGTTAGTGATTTACCTCTAGTGACTCAGTAAATCATTGGGGGAGAAATGAATATCAATGTTTAAATATGCCACACCATCTTATTCATTGTGAATCCTTACTGGATCGCGTGCTAGCGTGTTCCAATGATTTTTGTGATTATGGAAAGGAGAACCCAAATTCCCATAAATAATCATAATTAATCTTTAAACGTGTGGAGCAGGCGCTATCTAAATATGAGGGCTTACTTGGATAACAAGGACATCAATTGTGTCCCTAGTATTATTACTATTTATGGCACCTAGAGATCCATTAGATCTGGCGGTACAAAGCTTGATTTCCAAAACTTTTCACCAAGCTAGCATTTTAAGTATAAACCATTCTCAGAAAGGCTTTGCAAAATCAAATGGTTTCTTAAGTTATGTAGAAACACTCGGCTCTCTATTTTCTAGGATATTCTGGTGCTGGAGGGTTTGAAATTTGAAATGGGTGGCAACACTCTCCGTATTGAGCTTGATAAAATTGACGAGGCCTTCACCTCTGATGCTCTAGTGACACATTATTGCAAGGAGAGTGACATTTGGGGTTTTATGGAGAGAATGAAGGGTGGGCATGATGAACAAATCTCCAAACAGTTTGTGTTGTCCTAGAACAACAGGAGTGTCTCTGTTGGAGGCATTCACTTTCAACTGAATGAGGAGGTCATAGCCAAGGTGACTGGGCTTTCTATGATGGGGAGAAAATACAAAAAACTAGTCAAACTCCTGACCCTACCAGCCTCAACCAGTTCTTCAAAGATGGAGAGTTGCCCGTGAAAAAGTAGGGAGGCTTCAACAGGGAGGAGCTGTCAGATTTCTGGCCAAAAATCTACCTCATAATGATGAAATACTTCACGTTGGAAGGTAAGTTTACTATTTTTTACTACTACCACTTACCATTCCTAAACCAAGTTAGAAATAAAGATTTAATTTCCATCCCTTTCAATCTTCTGCACTCCATAGAAAGTTACATCCTTGATATTAAGGTTAGCCCGGATAAGCCTATTCCTATCCTCCATTAAGGCCTCCTTGTCTGCATCTACCAGTTCCACAAAGCTATCTGCCTAGCACCCCAACCCCCCCACCCCCCCTCGATTATCTAGGAGCTTCCCCAAGAGGATTCCCTAGGACAAACTAAAAATCCCACCCAGTCCTCCTCCCAGTCCATCCGTGTCATCCAAGAGCCTGAGCTAGGTGCCAAAGAGGGAAGGAACCACAAAAAATGTGTCAAAAACCTGTTCAATAAGAAGGATGGCCAGGAGGTGTCCTATGTCTCTGAGTCTGAGGAAATTAAAGATAGGAAGGAGGATGACAATACTCTAGAGACTGAATGTAGGCCCAAAAAAAGGAAAATAATGGAGAGCCAGGTTAGTCTGGAGGTGGATTTGAGTGGCTTCAGTCGCAGGAGGTCAAATAGACTCACCAAGGAGCAATGTAAAACCAAGCCACTGGAAATGGATTCTAAAGAACACTCCATGACTAAGAAAGACTCCCAAACCACCAAGTCCATGAATGATTGCTTAGATGATCATACGAGCCCCCTTAGGACTTGTAACAACCTTGTTCCTGACCCCAAGCATGCCATGGAAACCCCCATTCCTACCCTACCCCTAAGTCCTACTCAAGACCCCCAGGATAAGCTCCCTACCTTTATTTACCATACCAAGGCCCCAGAGGATAGTCTCAAAGGTACTCTTAAAAGGAGGTTCGCGAACTTGGACAGAGATATTGCGGAGATTAAGAAAAATATGTAGGAGCTGATGAACCAATGTATGTTGACCAACAAATTTGGCTTGAAGGTTATGCATGCTTTGGCTACTACTCTCATTCATGTGCAAGAAAAGCTGGTGGGTGGTACTTTGGAAGTGAATGAGGACAACAAGGATCTTTTCCTATTTTTGCAGGAAGAGTGGGCGAGGACCCTGCTGTCTAAGCAGTTGGGTGGGAAAAATTAATTATGGTTCCCATGTGCTGGTTAATTTTGTCTAGGCCTAGCCCTAGAACCCCCTATTTTATTGTTGGGGTTAATGTTAATTTTTACAGCTTCCTATTCATCCCTGTGTGGATTTTAACTGATACTTTACATGCTACTGCTTAGTCTAGATACTTTATTTTAATTCAGTTAATTAGTATAGTGGTTTATGTTTTTGATAGGGGTAGATTTAGACTGGTGATTATACTGTTAAACTATTTATGGGTAAGTGCACAAAGATGGGGGACCAAAAAGTTGCCACTTTTTTTTTTGGCCCCCCATCACGCATAGTGCACACGCACTAAAGGGCGTGCGCCCTATAGGGCACACACCCTATGGCTTGGGTTGCCCAAGCCTTAGGCTTGGGAAATGCAAAACAAAGCGCGTGCACCAAATAGGGTGCATGCCAAATAGGGCGTGCGCCAAATAGGGCGCATGCGCTTTGTAAAATGCAAAAATTTTCACCCCTGTGGGCTATGAAAATCATAAATTTACATAGGGCGTACACCCTATGTAAGATATAGATTTATATAGTGAGAGAGAGAGAGGGGGGGGGTAATTTATACAAAGAGAGGGGGGGTAATTTATACAAATATAACATTTAAGTATAAGTTTGATAATTTTAATTTCTTGTACTTTAAGTTATATTTGTATAAATTATAAAATATAATGCTTTCAGGATGTTTGGGATAGATTCCAGCTTCATAGGAGTTAACATGCAGATTCTAGATTTGAAAAATTCCAGACTTAGCCAAATTTTAGGATTTAGCAAGCCTTCAGCAGGGTTACCTCCCAAAATCCATCATGGATTTCTAAGGTCAAACTGAAGCTAGCAAAAGGATTCCCAAAGGGTTTTAACTTGTTTTATCACAAATCACTCAGTTTCGACCCCATCTCTATGACGGACATAGCTTATCTCTCACCCAAATCTCTCTCTCTCTCTCTCTCACACACACACACACAAACATCACCCTCTCCTCTCTCTCTCTCTCACACACACACACACACAAAAACATCACCCTCTCCTCTCTCTCTCTCTCTCTCTCCCTTATCTTTTTCTCTCTCTCCAAAGTGAGTGAGAGAGAGAGATGGTGATAGAGAGAGAGAGAGTAATGAAAGAGAGAGAGTAGATAAGGGGGAGAGATAGGACAATGTGAGAGAGAGAGAGAGTAATTAGCCTCTCTCTCTCCCCCTTATCTACTCTCTCTCTTTCATTACCCTCTCTCTCTCTCTTTCATTACCTCTCTCTCACTCTCTCACTCTGGAGAGAGAGAGTGAGATAAGGAAGAGAGAGAGAGAGAGAGAGAGAGAGAGAGAGAGAGAGAGAGAGAGAGAGAGAGAGAGAGAGAGAGAGAGAGAGAGAGAGAGAGAGATTTGGGTGAGAGCTAAGCTAAGTCTATCGTAGAGATGGGGTTGAAACTAAGTGATTTGTGATAAAACGAGTTAAAACCCTTTGGGAATCTTTTTGCCAACTTCAGTTTGACCTTAGAAATCCATGATGGATTGTGGGAGGTAACCCTGTTGAAGCCTTGTTGAATCTTGAAATTTGGCTAAGTCTGGAATTTTTCAAATGTAGAATTTGCATGTTAACTCCTATGAAGCTGAAACATATCCCAAACATCCTGAAAGCATTATATTTTATAATTTATACAAATATAACTTAAAGTATAAGAAATTAAAATTAAAATTATCAAACTTATACTTAAATGTTATATTTGTATAAATTACCCCCCCCTCTCTTTGTATAAATTACCCCCCCTCTCTCTCACTATATAAATCTATAAACTTACATAGGGCGCACGCCCTATGTAAATTTATGATTTTTTACATAGGGTGCACGCCCTATAGGGCGTGCGTGCTTTGTAAAGGATTTGAATTTACCAATCCTAAGGCTTGGATTTTCCTTGGAGATCCAACTCAAAGGCTTGGACGATTGAAATAGGCTTGAGACGTGTTTTTCAGCAAACATACAAAAAAATGACATCTTTTTTTGTGTGCTCCTCATCAGGTTTACTCGTGGCTCAAAAACGTAAAAATCAGATGACATAATATTGTAGATCTCTCTGTTAGCTATCTAAGCATATAATTTATTTTGAATTCTGATTATGTTAAGTTTTTCAACTCTAATTTCTTTTGTGTGTATGTCATTTTTTGTAAAAAACCAACATCCAGTATTTTGAGCATAGATTTTGGCTCGTTCACCAAATTTTACAATAAGTTACATTTTTAGAAACTAGACTCCATTCTATACACTTTCAAAAAAAGAAAATTTAATTTTCGATTAGTTTTAAATGATTTCTAGGGGGAGCACACAGAAATTTCATATTTTTAGGATGTGTGCACTTCGTAAATTCATAAAAAATTATACGTTCATAAAAAAATTACCAAAAAAATCCAGGATAAACTACATGGTGTTAGCTAACTTCTCACTAGAGTGATTAAAATTTTTTTAAAAAAAAGTTAACATTTTAGGGGGAGCACACTAGATGCTATGTTATGTTTTTGGACAAAAAATAGGACCACTTTTTATGCTCCCCCTTTTTGAGGGCCTTAAGCTGCACCATTTTCAAAATAAGTTAGTAGTTTAGGAACTAGATTCAGAGTATTACAACTCTTGTTTTTGTCACATCTCAAAATTTTGAGTCTAACTATCTTCAATTTCTTGTTGAAGTTCAGAGTTTGCTGATTTCACAAAAAAAGTGGCAACTTATACCCCCTTTTTGGTCTCCCATCTTTGTGCACTTACCCTTATCTGCTTTGACTGGTTACATTAATGTGTTGTTAATGTGCTACTAGTCCTTTGTTGTTCGGGCCAGCACCCTCTTGTTGCTTTATCTATCAAAAACATCTATATTCAAATACTCCTTGAAACAAATTCAAATCTAAATAAACATTTTTATAAATCTATTACATTCTATTAATCACATTCAAATTCAAGCACCTTCCTCCAGATTCTCGTTTCTCTCTTCTACAAATTCTCCCACTTGCAGTGCATTTAATAATAATTTCTTTACAATTCCACCCTTTTTCCTTTTTATTTCTAATTCCAATATCTTATTTTACAACTAAAAAGAAACAATGTAGCTTAAGGAATTGATGATGCTAGGCTAAGTATAATGGAACCTAACCCACCAGCCTTGACGAATACCATGAGAATCAAAGTGGGCAAGACTGAATTTTTTATCTTCAGCCATGTGAATCCCATTATCTTAACCAATCTTTAATGTCATCCAATTACTTCCATCAGAATCCTATGCACGATGAACATAAAAGACAACCAGATCTTTATGTTATCTTTTCTCGCATCATCCCTTCATGATCCCAAGCCCATTATTCCTAAATCAGAAAAAGCTACATGACATTTAGGTTGCAAGGCCCTAGAAAAATACCTAAGCCTTTATATACTATATGCTGCAATAAACATTGAATTGTGTGCATGACATGGAGAACTACACTGGGATGATACCCTTTCTGTGCTCTAGGTTTTTATGAGGCGGGCATTCAAGTTATCATATGCTGGGGAAAGAAAGAGGAGCCAGGAATCGAAGTAGAGGACTTAAGAACTTGCCTGAAGAACTTCTATATATTGCATCCAATATTGTATCAAATCCTATATAACATCAACACATTACACATATTGAAATTCAGGAGAACATCATTTGACAACTCATTAAGATGGTGTTATGATGTAGGAGCATCTTGGGTGTAAGAGCAATCTTGCATCACCCAAAAAAAATAAAAAAATTTCTATTTTTATATTCAATAAGGGCTATTTTGTGCAGAGCTGCTATTAATGGAAAGTTACTATTTTTGGTAATTTTTGTATGTGCTCAGAATGATCTGATTTCTTTCTTGGAGGTTCATTTTGGTCATATAAGTCTGCCAGTAAAGTTTCATTGCCAGATCAAGTGTATATTGGAAGATATTGAAGATTTTCGGTATTGGCAGCAGGGTACAAAAACTTTGAACTCAGTTTTGAAGGCTTTAGAGGCCCCAAATGAGGTCAAAAATTTGGGTGATAGGCGCTTGCACAAGCCAAGCCTATAGAGCGCTTCGTGGCATTTCTGAAATAGGGTTATAATAGCCGATCGGGTCAACTGGTGATGACTTATGGTCTTCGGAAGTTGGGCCACCCGAAATGGCGGAAAATAATTTTCTTCAAAATTTTTGTTCGGGTTTCAAAGGTTATCTTGAGCCGACTATGATGTAATAAAATGTAAAATAAAATAATTCTAAGTTTGGTCGGCCTTATTGGCTAAAATTCTGGAACCTTCCCAGGCGGTGGAAAATTGCCTATATAAGGAAGGCTGTATTATTGTCTTAGGCAGTTCAGAATAGTTCTGGGTAGTAGATCTGGGTATCGATTCGAGGCTTTGTCCTATAGAATATTGTAAGGGAATGCCCATGTGGCTTTGCATATTGTAATTTTGAAAGTTTGTAATTCCACATTTGTGGAGATAATAAGAAGCCAATTTTCTGTTCTTGCATATTATTGTTGTTGTTTCTCTATTTCTGTTAAGTGTTTGTGGTATTAAGGGGAGAACCTTTCATCAAGTGGTATCAGAGCAGGAGTTCTTGAGTGTGTAAATAGATTGCCGACTGTAAGGCAGTTTGCACCAGGACCATGGTTAGGGTTTCAGTGCGCATCGCAAAAATGCCTCCATGAAAAGAACGTGGTGGAAGAGCTGGTGTTGTGACACCTGAGGTTAGAGAGCTACAGAGACAAGTGCGAGCATTGCAAGAAGAGATTCACAGAGGAATAAATTTTAATGTCAGAGATGAAAGTGAGGATGAAGCCGAAGAAGAATATCAATAAGGAGAAGCTGAAATTGTGAACCAAGAGGAAGAAAGACTTTTTCGGGCGATTTCCAAGATTGGGAAAAGACCTAAGATTGAGGTTCCTACATTTTCTGGAAATCTTAACCCAGAAGAATTGATCGACTGGATCAATGAATGTGAGGAATATTTTGAGTATGAAGATGTTGAGGATCCTAATAGGGTCAAATTTGTGAAGGCCAGATTGAAAGGTCATGCGAAGATCTGGTGGCAAGAAATTCAGTTGGAGCGAAATAGAAGAGGGAAAGATAAAATCACAAGATGAGATCGGATGGTGGATAAATTGAAGTGACAGTTCATTCCTATTGATTATGAGCTTGACCTACTAAAGAAAATACAAAGTTTAAAGCAAGCAGGAAGATCTGTTCAGGAGTATACAGATGAGTTCTATCGACTCCTCATCAGAACAGGTCATGCAGAAGCTGATAAGGAGAAAGTTGCCTGATACCTTAATGGGTTAAGGCCAAGCATTTAGGAGGAGATGAATCTGGTTCGAATGAACAGTATTGAAGAGGCATACCAGTTTGCCCTAAAAGTAGAGGAAAAGCTGAACAAGAAGTTTGAGAGCAGACAAAATGGAAGAGGTCACAGTGGACAATCTGGTGGACGGTCATATGGTGGCTGAAATGAAGATCTGAAAAAGAAGGATGAGGCCAGTAGAAGTCAGAATCAGCGAGGAAATAATTCCAATCGCTTCTAGGATCAGAAAAATAGAGATCAGAGAGGAAGAGGAAGAGGACAAGGATCTGGAAGAGGTGGCTTCTGTGGAACATGTTTTCACTGTGGAGAAGAAGGTCATAGGGCATTTGAATTTCCTCAGCGCCAAGGCAGAACAGACAGGAGAAATGAAGGCTAGGCCAGAGTTGCACATGTAGATGAAGATGTCAGATCATCAAATTCTGAAGATGCTGAAAGAGGAGAAACCTTGATTAATAGAAGAGTCCTATTGAGTGGTGAGAATGAACCTGAGTAAAGGAGGAGCTTGTTTTGCACCAGGTGCAAGTGTGAAGGTAAATGTTGTGATGTTATTATTGATAGTGGAAGCACTGACAATTTGGTGTCAGAAGAGATGGTGACAAAGTTGAAGCTCAAGAGACAAAAACACCCACATCCATATCGGATTGCCTGGGTACAGGATGACCACAAGGTCATGGTCAATGAACAATGCCTGGTGAAGTTTAAGATTGGCGGATACCAAGATGAGGTATTGTGTGATATCATATGTATGGATGCATGTCATATGTTGTTCGGTAGACCATGGCAGTTTGACAGATGTGTTGTACATGATGGTCGTGTGAATACCTATTCCCTGACAAAGGATGGAGTGCGACATAAGCTAAAACTATTGAAGGAGACTGAAGAAAAGGTATGTGGTAATGCAAGGATAACTTTTGTTGATGGAAGAAATTTCCTAGATGGTATGAGGCATGAGCATGTATGTTTTTCTTTAATTCCAAAAGTTGGTAAAGAGGAAGTAGAAGATGTTCCTGTAGAAGTTGCAGATTTGTTGAATGAGTTTCAGGATATTGTATCTGATAACGTGCCTGATGGATTACCACCAGTCAGGAAGATCAGTCATAAGATGGACTTGATCCCAGGAGCGAGTTTGCGGAATAAGGTAGCACACAGAATGACACCTGTAGAAAGTGAGGAGTTGAACAGACAAGTGCATGAACTGTTACAGAAAGGATTGATCCGTGAGAGTCTGAGTCCCTGTGCTATACCAGCGGTATTAGCACCAAAGAAGAATGGAGAATGGAGGATGTGTACAGATTCTAGGGCAATAAACAAGACTACAATCAAGTACAGGTTTCCATTGCCACGAATGGATGATATTATGGACTGTTTGAGTGGAGCTGTGTATTTCTCAAAGATAGATCTGAAGAGTGGATATCATCAGATTCGGATTAGAGAAGGAGATGAATGGAAGACTGCCTTCAAGATAAAGGAAGGACTGTATGAGTGGTTAGTCATACCTTTTGGGCTAACCAATGCACCGAGCACTTTCATGCGGCTCATGAACGAGGTTTTGAAAGAATTTTTGGGTAAGTTTGTCATTGTTTACCTAGATGATATTTTGATTTTTAGCAAGACATTGGAGGAGCATATAATGCATATTCGTATGGTGTTTGAGAAGTTGAGAGATGAGAAATTGTTGATTAATTTGAAGAAGTATAATTTTGTGAAGAAAGAGTTAGTGTATTTGGGATTTGTAGTTTTAGTAGAAGGTCTAAAAATGGACCCAGAGAAGGTACAGGCTATCCTTGAATGGCCTACTCCAAGGAGTGCTACTGAGGTAAGATCTTTTCATGGTTTAGCTAGCTTTTACAAAAAGTTTATCAGAAATTTTAGCAGTATTTGTGGACCCTTGACTGAAACAATGAGAGGGGATAGAAAAGAGTTTAAGTGGACTAATGGGGCAGAAAAGAGTTTTCAATTGTTGAAATGAAAAGTTATAGAACAACCCATTTTAGCACTTCCAGATTTTAATAAGGTGTTTCAAGTAGATTGTGATGCTAGTGGTACTGCAATAGGAGCTGTTATGAGCCAAGAAGGTAAACCTGTTGCTTATTTCAGTGAGAAGTTAAATGATGCCAAGAGAAAATATTTTATCTATGATCAGGAATTTTATGCTATAGTTCAGGCATTAAAGAAGTGGAGACATTATCTACTTCCTAAGGAGTTTGTTTTGTATACTGATCATCAAGCTTTGCAATATTTGAATAGTCAAGAAAAATTGAATCAAAGGCATTTGAAATAGGTTAAGCTTTTGCAAAGTTATACATTTGTTTTGAAACACAGGAGTGGAAAGTCTAATAGGGTTGCAGATGCTCTTAGTAGAAGGCAACTATTGCTGACAAAAATGCAAATTGAAGTGGTTGGGTTCAAGGAACTCAAGAATTTGTATCCAGAGGATCTTAATTTTGGTGAAGCTTGGAAAGCTTGTACAGAACCTGTTACTCTAGACAAGACAAAATGGTTGAATTTCATCATCCAGGATGATATGCTATTCAGAGGGAGTCAGTTGTGCATTCCACAAAGTTCTATGAGGGAGAATCTCATCAAGGAGAAGCATAGCGGAGGATTGGCTGGATATTTTGGTCATGATAAAACCCTTGGTTTGGTTAGTGAGAATTATTATTGGCCACAGTTGTAGCAAGATGTGAAGAAGTTTGTACAGAGTTGCAGAGTATGTCAGATGGTGAAAGGAGTGAAGCAGAATACATGGTTGTATCAGAGCAGGAGTTCTTGAGTGTGTAAATAGATCGCCGACTGTGAGGCAGTTTACACCATGACCATGGTTAGGGTTTTAGCGCGCATCACAAAAATGCCTCCACGAAGAGAACGTGACGGAAGAGCTGGTGTTGTGACACCTAAGGTTAGAGAGCTGCAGAGACAAGTGGGAGCATTGCAAGAAGAGATTCACAGAGGAATGAATCTTAATGTCAGAGATGAAAGTGAGGATGAAGCTGAAGAAGAATATCAAGAAGGAGAAGCTGAAATTGTGAACCAGGAGGAAGAAAGACTTTTTTGAGCGATTTCCAAGATTGGGAAAAGACCTAAGATTGAGGTTCCTACATTTTCTGGAAATCTTTACCCAGAGGAATTGATCGACTGGATCAATGAATGTGAGGAATATTTTGATTATGAAGATGTTGAGGATCCTGATAGGGTCAAATTTACAAAGGCCAGATTGAAAGGTCATGTGAAGATCTGGTGGCAAGAAATTCAGTTGGAGTGAAATAGAAGAGGGAAAGATAAAATCACAAGATGGGATCGGATGGTGGATAAATTGAAGCGATAGTTCATTTCTGTTGATTATGAGCTTGACCTACTAAAAAAAATGCAAAGTTTGAAGCAAGTAGGAAGATCTGTTCAGGAGTATACAAAGGAGTTCTATCGACTCCTCATTAGAACAAGCCATGCAGAAGCTGATAAGGAGAAAGTTGCCCGATACCTTAATGGGTTAAGGCCAAGCATTCAGGAGGAGCTGAATCTGGTTCGAATGAACAGTATTGAAGAGGCATAGAAGTTTTCCCTAAAAGTAGAGGAAAAGCTGAACAAGAAGTTTGAGAGCAGACAAAACGAAAGAGGTCACGGTGGATGATCTGGTGGATGGTCATATGGTGGCCGAAATGAAGTGGTATCCAATAGTCGATCAATTCCTCTGGGTTAAGATTTCCAGAAAATGTAGGAACCTCAATCTTAAGTCTTTTCCCAATCTTGGAAATCGCCCGAAAAAGTCTTTCTTCCTCCTGGTTCAAAATTTTCAACTTCTCCTTCTTGATATTCTTCTTCAGCTTCATCCTCACTTTCATCTCTGACATTAAGATTCATTCCTCTGCGAATCTCTTCTTGCAATGCTCGCACTTGTCTCTGGAGCTCTCTAACCTCAAGTGTCACAACACCAGCTCTTCCACCACGTTCTCTTCGTGGAGGTATTTTTGCGATGCGCGAACATTCGTATGGTGCTCCCCTTAATACCACAAACACTTAACAGAAATAGAGAAACAACAACAATAATATGCAAGAACAGAAAATTGGCTTCTTATTATCTCCCCAAATGTGGAATTACAAACTTTCAGAATTACAATATGCAAAGCCACATGGGCATTCCCTTACAATATTCTGTAGGACAAAGCCTCAAATCAATACCCAGATCTACTACCCAGAACTATTCTAAACTGCCTAAGACAATAATACAGCCTTCCTTATATAGGCAATTTTCCACCGCCTGGGAAGGTTCCAGAATTTTAGCCAATAAGGCCAACCAAACTTAGAATTATTTTATTTTACATTTTATTACATCATAGTCGGCTCAAGATAACCTTTGAAACTTGAACAAAAATTTTGAAGAAAATTATTTTCTGCCATTTCGGGTGGCCCAACTTTCGAAGACCATAAGTCATCACCAGTTGACCCGATCGGCTATTATAACCCCATTTCAGAAATGCCACGAAGCGCTCTACAGGCTTGATCCACGTAAGTGCCCTTCACCCAAATTTTCAACCTCATCCGGGGCCTCTAAATCCTTCAAAAGTGAGTTCAAAATTTTTGTACCCTGCTGCCAATACCGAAAATCTTCAATATCTTCCAATATACACTTGATCTGGCAATGAAACTTTACTGGCAGACTTATATGACCAAAATGAACCTCCAAGAAAGAAATCAGATCATTCTGAGCACATAGAAAAATTACCAAAAATAGTAACTTTCCATAAATAGGAGCTCTGCACAAAATAGCCTTTATTGAATATAAAATTAAAATTTTTTTTTTTTTTTTTTTGGTGATGCAAGATTGCTCTTACACCCAGGATGCTCCTGCATCATGTTATGTCATTGGAGTATTTTCCTAAGGTGCAACAAGATGTAGATATATTCATCAAGCCCTTCAGATCCCCTCACTATCTTTAGTTACAACCAATGTTAGGCATGAAGGAAGTATCCCTTGGGGTCTTGAGGTATCCTCTTTCCTTCTTTTTCATTTCTTTTCAACATTTTTCATTGTCTCTTTTGGAAAGGAATTTTCTCCTACTATGTTTTATCCTTTTCTTACATGACTTTTTTGTTAGAACTAATAAAGCATCTTTACTACATTGTTGTACTTCTAAAATTAGTGTTAGTGGGAGTGCTAGAGTAACTTGTATTTTATGAGTTTAAGCTTTACTTGAGTTTACTTCGGTGAACACATTTATAAGATTGATGGATAATGTGGATTCATACATGAAATCTACTTCCTCCATAGGGATATTGTTGTCTCCCATTCAAACTCTAACTCCTTCAGATTGAGACACTTCTCTCAACCTTATACACTCTGCATATCTACTCTTGTCTTAATAAACAAGGCCCTTTGTATATTTGTACTCACCTTGTTCCGATACAATTCTTCAGTTGATCATCTCTTTATATGAGAGGATGCCACCTTTGATCATCTTATATCATATAGAGCTCTCAAGATATAATGGAAACAAAGCCAAATAACTAATCCTAATATTACTAAGAAGCCATAAAGCGAATACTAGATCATGTAAGATGGATTTAGCGAATTTGAACTTTTCTTACTTTTAATATAGGTTAATTAAATTGGTAGTTAGTGGATTTACTTTATGGTACAATAACAATTATCTTTGGACAAGATTTGGATACCAAAATTGGAGAAGATTATGACTCAAAACTAGCATACATTGCCTTAAAAATAGGTCCTCTTTTTCAATGAAATGTCTCAAATTCTACACCACTAGGTTGGTGCTCTGTTAGCTGATAACTTTATAATTTTAGAGTCAAATCATACACATCAATTAATTATTGAGTTTAAACTCATGTGTATAAATAGTGATCTTCTACTTCATATTTTTCCTAGTGAATAATTGTACACTTTTCTCTTATTGGAGTTATGGAGTCTTTAAAATGACCTTAAATAATATCATTTAATTTCAAGGTGATAACTTCTCATAGGTTGTACCTTTAAAAGTGTAAAAAGATTAAAGATATAATTGAAGTGTGGTTGAAATCTATTGATTGTCCTTTTTCAATGTACCATATGAAATTATGTTGCTATTGAGAAAATGTTCTAAGATGAAAGAGAACATGTTTATTCCTTGATGATTAGAAATTGACAATGTGAATAATTTTTAATACTAAGGCATAGCAACACATGAGATAAAGTTATGTTCAAGAAACCTTACGTATCATGATTTTCAGAACATCCCTACAACCACAAAATTTTCCATATGGGCCGGCTGAAAGAATTGTGGTGGATTCTCCTAAATTTCTCAAGTTGTTGGTAACGACTCTTGATAGTGGCCGCCTACCCTGCACTTCAGAACTTGGGAAGTGTGGTTATCTGCAATTTTTCTAGGTCACATGAAACAAACAAGGCATTTTGTAAAGCAGGATGCATTCTTCTTCTTGCAAGGATGCTTGATGGAAAGCCTAGTTCTTCTCAGGAAATCACTACATTTTCCAGTCTTTTCCTCATCAGAAGCAATAGAAAAGAGTTCATCAAAGATGACGTGGGTGCCTCTTGTCTGGTAGGGCTGCTAAATCCTGAAAATGGGAGTATGGCCAAGAAATTTCCTCTTTTGGCAATAAAAGCCCTTTCGAACAGTGACAATGGCAAGAAAAAAATTGTTAATGTAGGAGGTTGCCAACATCTCGAGAAATTGGTAGAGTTGGAAATGGTCGGAGCAAAGAATATTCTAAACAAGATAGCAGGGAATTATAAATTACTCAAAATACTTAGTGGGAAATGGTGAGGCTGAATTGCCTTGTCATGCACATGATTCGAAGATAACAATCTTGAATCTTCAAAGGGTATTCATGGGAGAAGAATCACTTGAATAAAATTTGAAACTTATTTAGATTTGAACTTTTTTGTTTTCTATTTCTAAAACTATATTTGAAGAAATCAATGCTTCTCGTATATTTCAAATTTCATTCCAAGGAAATAAAGCTTGTCAAAATTACTCTAATTGTTTCTTAATTCTTGTTTTGTCATGGTCAGACATTGCTTATTTTTCCTAATCCTAATGGGGGTTTACACTTACAAATTTATCTGAAAGAGAATGATTACAATGAAGGTCTATTTGTTGTACTTGGGCTTCAAGATTACTGAGAGGTTTTACTAAATCAATGTAGGTTTTCTTATGCTTCACCCACCACATCAAATAAGTGGTGGCACTCCTAACACTCTACATGTCCTATTCAAGAATCTTTTTCAAAGCACTCAGTGCCCTTTCTTTCCTACCTGTAGTTTGGAAAATAAATATAGATTAAGCCATGTTGGTATTTATAGTTGCATTTTTTTTTGTTTCTGTTTTCTCTTCAATTTTATCAGTTGATGAAGAATCAGGAAGTAATGATGGTCTGTGATGCAACCCATACCAAATGCTTATCAATGATAGGTAACATTAACATTGTCGTTTGTTTGTGGAATTTTTATTGAAGAATGATAATCATGTGCATCGTAATAACTTGTACCCAAAAATAAACTTAGAACCATTTTTCCTACGAATAGTGCAGCTATAGAGTCACAAAAACGTGGGGAACACAACACTTTTAGGATTCCCCTACACCTTAGTGTCTTCTATTGATCAAGTGTCTTCTATCACCACACTATGTGTTGGGTGTTCTGGTCTTCAATGTACACGGATGTATTCTAAGTTTTTTTTGTTCCTAATGTTTTTTTTAAAATTATTTGATATGATGTAAAATTGAATGTAGATTTAAGAATTTCTTCATGTATTTTTAGCTTTTTAGAAGAAAATGAATGAATCTGTATTTTCTTTATCATTACAAAAAAATAAAAGAGACAAGAAAGATAAGCACACTAAGCCCCATCCAATAAAATAGTATTCTATTTTCACAATATGTTTTCTTTTATAAAAATGACAGAAAATTGATACTTTTCATTCTCTATTGTTTTGGTCTTTTCCTTAATGTAAATAAGAATTGTAAGCTTTTCAATCTTTACTATTTATTAGTTTAACAATATCATACACATCAAGGGGATTTTAACATTAATGTCTTTAACATGAACTTTTGCTTATTTCTACCATCAATTGAAATGTAAGCACTATAATTTCTCTTTAAATGAAGAATATTGTTTTGAACTTTTTGAAATTGTATCTATTTTAGAATTGTTGTGGAAGTCTTTCTTTGTAGCTACTCTTTTATTTTTTCTCTATGTTAGTCATTTAATTTTGTCTATAACAATATTTTAGTGCGTTATGGATAGATAAAACATTGATATTTAAAATTTTTTTTAATGAAATCCATTATGTAAGAGAAAGAAATACCAACTAATGTATGAGTTCATTTTAACAAAAGCTATTAACCAACAATCAAATCAATCCATTTGTTAGTTAAAAAATAAGAAAAAAATCAAGAAACCAAGACAAGATCCTTAATAAGTGGTATGGAGCCACCAAGATCTAAAGTCCATTGACAACCATCACCAACATCTTCTACTCTTTCCCTCAACCAAATTTCTTTCCTATTTGCTTTTGGTTTCCTTAAAACAATCCTAGGTTAGCTTTCCTGAAATAGCTTTGAGTATAGCATATAACTAACTTCAAACAATAAAAAAAGTGATGGGCACAAAAGATACCTGTGAAAGACCTTGAGAATGGAGGACAAATCCAACACAACTATAATTTCTCTATCACAATTACTCGTGCTAGATTTTCACAATGACTAGTGATAGATTTAAACCATTTTCTTATTAAACTATGGTTGGGTGGAAAAGGACTGTGAGGACATAGGACCATATGGTGAGGGCCACAAAAACATCCATTATGGGTAGGGCCCACCAAAAGATTATTTTCTCCTTTTTACTTATAAATTTTATTCAAAATATTCCTAGTGACTAAGGATGTGTTAGATGGAGCCACTATAGCAATTTTATTGTGGAGGGGTGGATCTCATGAGAAGAATGAAATTATGAGAAGAATGAAATTATGATATACAATAAATTAAAATCTTGTTTGTTGAAATGGGAGTTCCCACTTTATAGACTCTAAATTATAAGGGTGTGTTTTTGGAGTGGGGATGAAAGATTTCTACATTAACTTCTTAAAATTTTGTTTCTAAATGTCATTTATCTGTAATTTTTAAATTTGTGTCAATAGTTTTTCTGTCTAGTAGCTCATGAAATTTTTGAGCTTTAAGATTTAAACATTCTTATTATTACAAAACCTATGTAATCACTTGGTTATGAAAGCTCTTAAATGTTTTTCTAAGTACCTACTAAGTTATTTTAGTGAGGCCCCCTTCAAGGGATAATAATCTAAGGTGTACCCTATACTACTCCAATGTCCATAGCTCACTAAACCACCACCTTCTTTTGAGTGTTCTCCAAGATTTCTCAAGTTTTAGTTTCCTGCATGTTTTTATGTTACTTGATGCAATTTTTTTTTGCCTTTCTATTTCTTATTCTGATTTATCATTTGCCAGGCCAAGTCAACGAAACCTAACCCGCCAACCCCAACGAATACCACGGGAATCATGGTGGGCAAGAATGAAAATGTCATCTTCGGCCATGTGAAACCCATTATCTGATACCAATCTTTAATGTCATGCCATGACTTCCATCGGAATCCTACGCACGATAAACAGAAAAGACAACCACATCTTTATGTTAAGCTTTGCTCACCTCATCCCTCCATGATTCCAAGCCCATTATTTTCAAATCAGAAAAAGCTAGATGAACTTCACGCTGCAATTAAAAAAGACCCCAAAAAATACCTAAGGCTTTATATACTGCAATAAACATTGAATTGTGTTCACGACATGGAGAACTGCACTGGACTGATACCCTTTGTTTGCTGCAGGTTTTTACGAGGCAGGCATTCAAGTTATCATAGGCTGGGGAAAGAAAGAGGAGCCAGAAATAGAAGCAGAGGACTTAAGAAGATCCAGATCAGGGGTTCGAATCGCATTTCATGGGCTGTTCGATCACCCCTGCGTGTTAAGCTCTGGCGTCCCACTTGCTTGCTGAAGTCTGTGAAGGAGATGTATGACGTTATGTTTTCCTTGGCGTGCAGGCAGAACCCAACTGGGTATGGTGTTCAAGATGGACCCTCATGCAGATCTGTTTGTCATGGCAGAGCGTTATTCAAGTTGAAAGTAGCCGGTCGAACAAGATCTAAATAATTTCTTTAGGTGGCTTACTCAATTAAATGAAAATGAAAATTATTAAATGTTAGAACTTTTTTACTTTGCTGTTTCAAAATTTGTTTCAGGGCCATTTCAAACGACTTGGATTACAAGATAGAGCTGGAAAATCCGATCCAGTTATTTTAGATCTGTTAATTAATGTTTAATATTGGACTGAATCATTTTGCAGTTGCCTGTACTGGTGGGAAGAGCATAAATTGCACGCAACTCATTTTGATAGTGGATCTACTCTATAAGTTCACTGTTCGTTAAGGTTTTTTCGGAGTTTTTACTTAAAGATTGTTTATCCCGTTGAGTCAACTGTTGAACTGCAATGTACGAGGGCTATGTTATATTGTAATTTCATCTAATTTGAGACTGGATGAGTTCTTGTTTGTAGCTCATTAAAACTTCGTTAAAAGATCTGGTTAACAACCAATACAGATAAGAGTTATTAAAATATTTTCACAGCTACATGATCTCAAACAGAAGTATTACATTCGGATTTAACTACGTTTCAGATTTACACTTGTTAATCCCTCATAAAAAATACCGAAAAGCTGGCCGAAGAAGAATTTTTTATTTAAAATTTTATCCACTTATGTGTTCTCTAAGTCAGTCAGAATTGATTTAAGCTGTAATTTAGCTTCACTTAAGGGGTTTCGAATGGGAAAAAATAATGTACAGTCAACATAAACTTTTCTTCCCATGCGCGGCATAGTTAAAGCTCAAAAAAAACTTAGGCTTTTGGATGTGTGGTTGGAAAAATGGCTTTATCGAAGCAAAAGTGGGTTTGCTTTTTTAAGTAAATGTTTATGATTTTTTTTTTTGTAGATTGACCACTCTGGAAATCTGTTGCTTCATTATCTTTTACTAAGGATCTGAAATCTGATTTCATTTCTTAATTAAATAAAAGAAGCATTATCTTCTTAGAACAAGAAGGTGAATTCATTTGGTTAAAGCTAAAACAGGTAGTTAAAATGTGAAAGATGGATATAATTATTTGATCTCTTATTCTCTTACCCCCACTTGACCTTCAAAATTATGAAGGGGTTCAGCTTATCTTCTACCTTTTCTCTTTTGTGAATCTACGGACCACCTTCTGCTTTGATATTGTTCAGAACTTTTGAAAATGGCTTCAGTGACAATTATAATGGTCAACCTCCTAAATCAGAAGTTTTCAGACCATTTCCACGGCTGCCACTCTCTCTTTAAATCATCTATGTTTTCTTGCATTTGAGACATTAGTCCTTTCGATATTAATTTGGAATCTTTGGCCAGAAAGAAACAATCATTTATCTAGAAAGAATTCTACAATTTCGGTAATTCTTCCATTAAAAAGTCCATCTCTAAGGTTACCACGAGCTACATTTATAAGCATACAAACAACCAAAATTGTTTCACTTTATTGAAGAAATAACACCAATTCCAATTTAGGGTTCTATTCAATCTTCTTCTAGAAAGGATACTCACAAAAATGCCAAATTGATTCCTCACCTCTGGGCAAATGGAATCCTAATTTTGATGGTGTCTCACTTGCCAGTCATGGCAAATCAAGGATTCATGTAGTTATTCTGAATTCAGATGGTAATATCATTGTTGTTGCTTGCAATAGTGTTGGAGGGCACAAATAATAGAGGAAAATTAGAAGCTTTTTCGCTGGGCCTAGAACTAGACTCTAGATTCAACATACGAGACATTATTAGTGAAGGTGATTCATTGTTGGTTATTGATTCTCTATCAAGCAACACTATATCTAATTGGAATCTTAATTGTACTTTTGATAAAAGCTTGTTGCAATTACAGTTTCTCACTTCCTTAGAAATTACACATTGTTTCAAAGGAAGTCAACATCTTAACGGACGATGTAGCTAATAGAGCTATTCACTCTCAGGAATCTTGTGAGAAATTTTTTTATCAGGATCTTCTCCAGCATTCATTTATTTAGCACTTTCATTTTACAATTTGAAATTCTCTCTTGTATGTGTGCAGACACTATTAAGTCAAAGATTATCTCTTTTAGAAGTTTCTCTTACATTTTGAAATTCTTTTCTATTGGCTCGGGCACTATTTAGTTAAAGATTATGTCATTTTAAGTGATTGCTGTAAATGAGTGGTAATGATTACTTAGTATTGGCTGGCCTATTTGGTAGCCCATTTGCATATACTTCCCATCTCGAGTACCTGCTGGCCGTTGTTGTTGCTTGACTCTTCAAGGAGTTTGATAGATTGCTCATCATATTTCCGTATGATCCTGTAATTCATGAAACACGCAACTTTAATTTATTACAGTTATATTATTTAAGATTTTCTATGCAAGCAATTGGCGATTCTCACATCAAGCCATACTTGTTCTCTCTCTGCTATAGTTTGAGCATAGATGGTTACTCTTTTGTGTATAATGATTTTCAAATTGCTGGATCTATGCATTTTACTTATCTAATGGACAATGAGTACTCTACCGAGCATCATTTTGTGACTTGGGCAATGATGTCTATGAAGATAGCTTGATAGATTTCCATTGTCTAACCGAGTATGTTGATGTAAAGATTCTCTCTTTTGATCTGCACTAGTTTGTGGGGCTACATGATCTATTCGGTCATCCGTTACACAATGGTGACTCACCTCTATTGGTTTCTCATCTACATCAGATCCATCTGAATTTTGGTTGGGTGTTTAGTAGGATCAAATCTACTCATGTCATGAATTTTTCTTTTCCATTTTGTATATTGATGGTTTTGTCAATAATTAGTTTCTTTTCCATTTTGTATATTGGTGGTTTTGTCAATAATTAGCCCCTTCCTTTTAGGCAGGAGGCTTATGTTTTCACCTAACTTTTTTCAATTAGTTCCATTTTTGAAAAATGTGTATAAGTCTCTTAAGCTAAAGTCTTTGCAATATTCTCATTAAAAAGAAATATTTCATTTTTAGTTTCTATTTTTTCTGATAGGTCTATTGTCATGCCCCGTGAGGGAATCCGAAAGGACAAGAGAAAAAAAAGAGAAAAGTACAAAAAAAAATTCAACTTATTTAAGTTAACTAGGTATTTAAGTCCTAACAGGTTCCCTTACATGATTATTCCTTTAAAAATACTTTTCATAGTGCATTATGATTTAACATAAACTAAAGATAGAAATTCCTCCGATTCATTTAACCACATAAGAGAAAGTAGATAGAGAGAGACAAGTGTACTAAAAAAAACATGTCTTTCTTTTTAGGCATGAAATAACATTAACACATTTAAATTTATATTCTTTCAACAATTACACTTTCCACATTCTAAACTACCACTTGCTTCCAACAACACTAATACATATTGATTTTCATTCCCATAATTTTCCTAGATATACCCTTCCCAATTACATGAATTCTTACAATATATCTTCTACAATATAAGGCCTTATAGGCTTGCATGAATATGAATAACACTTTACAATATCTTTACAATTTTCTTTCCAAGATACAACATGCAAAATAGGGAGAATGTCTTCAACAGCTTCAGATGCTCCATGAATAGCCTAAGCATGAATAATACCTCAAAAAGGATCACCACCCAACCATGTGGATCCACAAAGCTCCACTCCCCCATGCTAGGAGATAGAACCATTGTTCACACAGGGAAACTAGAGCAGTCTAAGCTTGACAAAAAACCACCCAAACCAGAAACAAGAAGAAACAAAGTAACACAAAAAAAAGCCCAAGAGAGGAGATCCCCAGGATGTTGACTAGGTGAGTGTCATTGTAGGTCCTATGTGTTGGGATCCTGATGCAGGAGCATCTTGGGTGTAAGAGCAATCTTGCATCACCCCAAAAAAAAAAATATTTCTATTTTTATATTCAATAAGGGCTATTTTGTGCAGAGCTGCTATTTATGGAAAGTTACTATTTTTGGTAATTTTTGTATGTGCTCAGAATGATCTAATTTCATTCTTGGAGGTTCATTTTTGGTCATATAAGTCTGCCAGTAAAGTTTCATTGCCAGATCAAGTGTATATTGGAAGATATTGAAGATTTTCGGTATTGGCAGCAGGGTACAGAAACTTTAACTCAGTTTTGAAGGCTTTAAAGGCTCTGGATGAGGTCAAAAATTTGGGTGATGGGCACTTGTAGAGCGCTTCGTGGCATTTCTGAAATGGGGTTATAATAGCTGATCGGGTCAACTAGTGATGACTTATGGTCTTCGGAAGTTGGGCCACCTGAAATGGCGGAAAATAATTTTCTTCAAAATTTTTGTTCGGGTTTCAAAGGTTATCTTGAGCTAACTATGATGTAATAAAATGTAAAATAAAATAATTCTAAGTTTGGTCGGCCTTATTGGCTAAAATTCTGGAACCTTCCCAGGCGGTGGAAAAATTGCCTATATAAAGAAGGTTGTATTATTGTCTTAGGCAGTTCAGAATAGTTCTGGGTATTGATTCGAGGCTTTGTCCTACAGAATATTGTAAGGGAATGCCCATGTGGCTTTGCATATTGTAATTCTAAAAGTTTGTAATTCCACATTTGTGGAGATAATAAGAAGCCAATTTTCTATTCTTGCATATTATTGTTGTTGTTTCTCTATTTCTGTTATGTGTTTGTGGTATTAAGGGGAGCACCCTTCATCAGATCCTTCCTAGGAGTCATGTATCATGGCACCCTCATGCGGCCTACCCTAGTAGCTACAATGACCTCGGTACTCCAATAGAACCTATGCGGGCTATTTTCCTTTTTTAATCTTTCTAATTTTTTTATTAAATACCTTACCCATTCCCAACTAGTTTGAATTATATTAGGTTTTCTTTTCCAAACTCACCCAAAGGTTATCCTTTTGGCCTCCCCGACTAGATCCTGTGGTGAGCCACTCACCTAGGGAAACTAGGAACCTTCCTCAACAAAATAGGCTATCTAGAGTTTATACCTTCTAATAGAAATCCTTCCCTTAGGATTTCTTTTGGTGTTTTCCTGGGGGCCATACCACCAAGACAAACCCTAACCCTCAAGACAAAAGATGACATACAACAAAAGTAGAGCTCTCACAATGATTCCAACTATAAAAGCATAAAGATAAGTACAGAGGGAGGTACAACTCCTAGAGACACCTATAGGATACAAGGTAACACTACAATCCTTATAAAAAATTCAATAAAGTTAAAATTAAACAACATCAAAATATATGCATAGGACCTATCATCCATATCTATGAATTGTTTAATTATGATATCCAAAAAGAGATTCCTAATTTAACATAAACTAATCTTTATAAAATTTAGGCTTATTACAAAGTTAAAATACTTAATTTATTGTTCATTATTAATGAAGTTAAGACTTAAATTACATTCAAACTTAATATAAATGAAAGTTAACATCTTATATTATAATCTTTTAATTAATTTCCACGTCACTTGGAATAAAGTAAAATAATGATAATAAATGGGCTAAATTTATTATATTCTAATTTAATTAAATTTTAAATTTTAAACAATTAAAACTTGAAACAATTTGAATAAAATTTAATGAAAGAAAAATACATTTCTCTTTTATTTATTTGAACCGCTTTTATTTCTTTTAATCTTTTTATACCTTATGTTATAAATTAATGTTCCACTTTTAACTTATTTGTTTTATCTTTTATTATTATTATTATTAGATTTATTTAATAAATTAGGCGAGGATGTTTCTTGATGGGAAGCAACGCCCTCAACCTCTGGAACTACCCAGAGGTTTACTTATAAGGAGAAATTTCTAAGTGGATCCACGTGGTTGGGTGGTGATCATTTTTGAGGTGTTGTTCATGTTTGTGCTATTCATGGAGCATCTAAGCTGTTGAAGACATTCTCCCTACTCTATATGTTGAATCTTGGAAAAAAATTGTAAAGATATTGTAAAGTTTTATTCATGTTCATTTAAGCCTATAAGGCCTTGTACTGTAGAAGATATATTGTAAGAATTCATGTAATTGGGAAGGGTATATCTAGGAAAATTATGGGAATATAAATCAATATGTATTATTGTTGTTGGAAGCAAGTGATAGTGTAGAATATGGAAAGTGTAATTATTGAAAGAATATGAATTTAAATGTGTTAATATTATTTCATACTGAAAAAGAAAGAAATATTTGTTTTAGTACACTTGTCTCTCTCTCTACTTTCTCTTATGTGGTTAAATGGATCAGAGGAATTTCTATCTTTAGTTTATGTTAAATCTTAATGCACTATGAAAAGTGTTTTTAAAGGAATAATCATGTAAGGGAACCTATTAGGACTTAAATACCTAGTTAACTTAAGTAAGTTGAATTTTTTTTTTGGTACTTTTCTCTTTTTTTTTTGTCTTTTTCTTCCGGGCTCCCTAGCGGGCATGACATCTATTCAATTTGTGTAAGTGTGTTTTATCATTTTACTTTAAAAAAAAATTACATGTTATTTTGTCGTCTTTATCTACACATTTCTCCCGCGTTGAATTGATAATAGTGTGTTTTATAGAATCTATGCCTAGGTAAGAAGTGAAAATTTTGGTATTATGTCAGAGTTTAAAATATGAAGATAATTTTCTCTTGCTTTTAATAAAATATGAAAGGAATGGTAAAATAAATCATTGTGTGAAAGAGAAATTAGGATCCTACCTAAGTGAATAATGTTGTTATCAAATTATTTGGCCATCTTTGTAAGGGATATAATAATTTAAATTATTCTCTCTCTACCCTCTCATCTGCCTCCTTAAGATTGTCAAATTAAAATAAATGGTACAAATTACTATAATGTATCTCTCCCGACTCTTTCCTAAAAGATAAATTCAAAGGAATAAAATTACTTAGGAAAAACAATGTATGTTAAAATTCATATGTGCCTAAGTAAGAGATCTTGGGTAAGAGGATTTATGTCCCCAAGGTTTTAAAATTTTGATGTTCGAGAAGTATATTATTATAACACCATACCACTTAAAATTTTAGTTGTATGAGGTTAATCATATGAATGGTTACTTTTGAATGAACACTTATTAAGGATAGAAATTAAAGGATTTGGATAAAAGGTTTAGATGTGCTAATAAAATAATTAGTTGAGATAGGAGTAGTAGTAGAACTTGTGTGTTTCTCCTTCTCTCAATGGACGTATGATGAAAAAAATTAAATGAACTCTTTACTTTACTATATTTGAAATTATCTAGGTATGCTAATATGGAATGATCCCAACTTGCAAAAGTATAAGAACAAATATAAATAGTGAGGATGAATCCTAAATTAATGGTGTGATGAGATCTCCTCTAGGAGTATGAATATTGTTTTGTAATTCAAGTAGTATAACTATTATATTAGAAAAATATAAAAGATATCTTAGAGTATATCCATGTAAAATGTGGGCATATCCTATGTTATTGTCATATCATGGCAAGTTTTGAATACCCATGATGTTTGAGTCCACAATTGTAAAGTAAATGTACCAGAGTAAATTGTTTTCAAGGAAAAAATTATCAAATTTATATACCATGTAATGTTGAGCATGGATCTTTAGTAATAAAGAATGTGAATTTTGAACCCTATGGTAATTAAATTTTACATGTATCAATGGGCTTACGATATCGTTTCACAAGTTAAACCATCACGATTCATAATACTTATCATCATAATTGTTCAAGTTGTTCTCTAGAGTTTTCTACAAAGTGGAGAACTTATCATGGATTCTTGCCTTTCATATTATTTTCTATGGATAGGAAAATAATGAGAGATTATAGGAGAAAAAGAAAAAAATTAAAAAACATAAGATAAAAGAAATAAGTTAAAGGTGGAACATTACTTTATAATATAATGTATAAAAAATTTAGAAGAAAGAAAAGGGGTTCAAATAAATAAAAGAGAAATCTTTTTCTCTTTCATTAAATTTTATTCAAATTATTTCAAGTTTTAATTGTTTAAATATTTAAATTTAATTAAATTAGAATATAATAAATTTAGCCTATTTATTATCATTATTTTATTTTATTCTAGGTGATGTGGAAATTAATTAAAAGATTATAATATAAGATGTTAACTTTAGTTTATATTAAGTTTGAATGTATTTAAGTTTTAACTTAATTAATAATGAACAATAAATTACGTGTATTAAGTTTGTAATAAGCCTAAATTTTATAAAGATTTGTTTATGTTAAATTAGGAATCTCTTCTTGGATATCATAATTAAATAATTCATAGATATGGATGTTAGGTCCTATGTGTATATTTTGATGTTTTTAAATTCTAGTTCTTTATTGATTTTTTTGTAAGGATTATAGTGTTACTTAGTGTCTTGTAGGTGTGTCTAGGAGTTGTACCTCCCTCTACACTTACCTTTATGCTTTTATATTTAGAATCATTGTGAGAGCTCTACTTTTTTTGTATGTCAACTTTTGTATTAAGGGTTAGGGTTTATCCTGGTGGTATGGGCCCCAAGAAAACACCAAAAGAAACCCTAAGGGAGGGATTTCTAAGAGAAGGTATAAAATCTAGATAGCCTATTTTGTTGATTAAGGTTCCTAGGTACCCTAGGTGAGTGGCTCACCATAGGATCTAGCCGAGGAGGCCAAAAGGATAACCTTTGTGTGAGTTTGGAAAATAAAACTTAATATAATTCAAACTGGTTGGGAATGGGTAAGGGATTTAATAAAAAAATTAAAAAGATTAAAAAAATGGGTAATAGCCCATATAGGTCTTGTTGGCTCCTTTTTCTTTCCTTGCAAATTTACAATTTGATTTGACAAACTTATGTTTTTGAGTCTTTAAACCCACTCCAAATCTGACAAGAAAAGGACCAATTAATAGGATTGTAATGTTAGTCCTCCTACACTTTGAGCCTTGATGCTCAGGTGAGTATACCTCAGGATTCACTTCTTAAAAGGAATTAGTAAACTTATTTGTATTTATTTAACACAAATACTATGCATTAGTATCCTTGAAATATTGACTAAAAATATTTTATCATTAATTTAAGTTGATTGATGATGAAGGACATCTTCCTAAGAACATATCAGTGCCTTATTCTAGGGCATAGAGTCAAATACAACATAAATTAACATAAAATTTAATTCAAACACACCCAGAACCCAAAATAACTACTTTGCATATTATTCCTCTCACTCTCACACTCTAACATCATATTCTCACAAGAAACATGAATTCTCTGAAAAGTATTCCTAAGAATTAGCCCGCCCTTGAAAGGAACTGAGAAATAGCTTGATAATCTAGTTTGTAAACCATACATTAAATTGCTTTGCAATATTAACATATAAGAACTCAAGATCATATCAAGAAGACATTCACAAATATTAGATAGTATTCCAGTGTCTTTTTATTAAAAATTTCAATATCAGTACATTGACAATGGGAGAATGCTAGAAAAAAAATTGGAGATCAAAATTGTTTCTCTATTCAGTTGCTAATTTCGCCATCCTTTACAAAAAATAATAACTACCTATATGTAGCAGTCACTAGCCACCTTGGAATCCTGGAAGAAACAAGATGCAACAAGCTTCAAATGACTAGAAGAGGAAAAACACTAGAAGACAAAAGAAGTTACAATCATTACAAAACACGGAGAGTAAACTGGAGGAGTATCTTCCTCAATCATATAAAATCTTAGACAGGTGGCACCTTTATCTGCATATGTTCAAGGTAGCTTCAAAAGTTGTTACATGGATAGTGACCACCATCCAGCTAACATACACTATCATTTCCATGATAAATACCCTCCCTGTGCTCAATGATCAGGTGCCAGATGTTGCGTACTCCTCCTCCATTCCTTAACACTTTTGATGCTACCATCTTGATGCAGGAGCATCTCGGGTCCTTGGCAATCCTGTGTCACAAAAAAGAATTTGGAATTTTGTCTATGTTGCTTGGTTTATGCTTTGACCGAGTTGGTTGGTAGTTGTTCGGTTTCCTTTGGTTACTGGTGCTCGACATTGCCTTTCTGCTGCTTGGTTATCTTGCTTACCGACGTGTCTAGTTTTGTTTCCTGTTGTGGCCGACTTGTGCATTTATATTGGATCATGGATTTAATGTTTCTATCCATCATTGGGATGCGTGTGGTCCCAGATTTGATCGTTACTTCCATTGATTATGGATATGAAGGCTGACTAAGCTCGATAGCTTCTTGTATAAATGTAGTTGTTTGGTTGTAGTTTAAGGAGGGAGTTTTTGATAGAAGATAGTAGACATTAGAATGGAGATTTATGATAGATCCTCACATGTTTGAGGACTTCTGAGATTCATTGTAATATCAAGCCATAACTGGGAAGGCCTTATAGCCTGGCATGTATGATTTAAATTGATGATAATATATGAAAGATCTAGCATTCTCTCTCCCATTGTTGTTGTTTGTTTCTTCCGCATGTGTGTTGTAGGCTTGGATCATTAGGGTGTACCATTATTTGGCCCCTCTTTCTCCCTACCTTGCATCACACCTTCTTTATGTAATGGAGGCATATGTTTACTGAAACCAAGACTGGACATTTCCATTTTAGGCCTAACCTAGATTGCTTTCCCTTTATCAAAACCCCTTGAAAATTTTTGAAAACCCTTAAACAATTTTTAAAAAACCAGCCACAATGGTCAATAAACAGATTTAAAATACAACCATTGATCTTCAATCTTCCTGGCACATCGTATGGTTCTCATAAATCGACAAAATAGTTAACTAAGAGTTTGAAACTTTCTTTACACATCGCCCTCCTTGATGACCAATAAAAAATCAGCAACTGAGCATTACCTGACATAGAGCACCCACCATGTTATTGACTCATCAGGCTGGACATGTGGTTGCAGGGTGTGATCTCACGGTTAGTAAATTTCAAGCACCTTTCCTTCAAGACTTCATGCCCTTCATCTAATCTTTCTACAAATGGAAGTCAGATCTTTCACTTCTTACCAACTAGGCCTGCCATACTGGTCCCACTTACCTTGATCACCCTTTTTTTTTTTTCTAAAGAATCCATTGGCTGTCGGGTTTTGCACAGCTTACAGACTAGGCCCAAAAGATCTAACACTACTTTCATATTTCTCTTTTCTTACATCTGTCAGACCCACTTACAAATCAGGAAACACATCATCAAAGCATGATCCCATAAAGGCTAAACATCTTGCATCTCCTCTTTGCGGAATAATGTCGACCATTGGATCTTCCTCGATCTGACTGTTCTTTAATCTTCATTTGAGCTTTGACCATAGTTCCATCATGAGATTCAATGACCAATACATATCTTAGGGTCATTGAATGTTTGTCTTAACCTAGGTTAGTTCTTGAGATTCAGCGATAGCCCTTGATCTCTAGTGTCATCAATGGTTGTCGCTGAATATCCAAATGTTTCATAACTTAGCCATAACTTTATGAGATTCGGAGATAACCTGCTGTGCTAAGTCACTAAAATTTAAGTGACTAACCATCATTATTGCAAGGTCAAGAGATAACCACAAACTGTCAAGTTTTTCACCTCTTCGCCGAATCTCTAAATCAAAATAGAGTTTACCGTTACATCATGATATTCAAAGATAATTGTCTTTCTTAAAATGCATTTCCTTTATTCTCTTGATCTTTGAATGATTGTTGTCTTAACTACTACCTATACAGCTAAATAGTACACTTCTCTAAGTCATTACTTCCAAGGGAATCCATGAATGGGAAACCTTGAGAAAGTGACCTATAGCTCCCTAGGCATGGAGTCACAAGGATGTTGATAGTGCTCTCAGCTACAGCTATTCAAGCATGCAACCTTGCTAGTAAACCACACAATGGGAAATTCAAAGAGACAAGGGCAAGAATGCCAATATTCTCAAGAACCAACAATGGAAATGTAATGCAATGCAACTATGCGAAGAATGAAGATGCAAGCTAAGCTATGAAAGGAAAGTATTACAAACCCTTGCTAATTAAGCTATGTGAGCTAATCTAGAGCATAAAAGAAACTAAGCTAGATGTCATGAAAGCTATGATGCAAGAAATGAAACTAGAATGTAAGAAATGATCTCCAAAAGCTCCAAAGTCTCCAAAAAATCCTGTAGCATAAGATTAGCATAAAAAGTTGGGATCTAAGAATGAGAAAAGAGCTCTCCTTTTAAAGGAAATGAAAAGGAATGGACGATGGAGATTAAGAGGCAAAAGATTTAATCAAGGCTAGAGCATCAGAGAGGAGCAATCCATGTGTACAAATTTCCTCCAATGAGAAAATAAGAGTTGACTTTTGTGTCCATATGAGACAAAAAGTGCTTTTATTCTTTTTATAAAATAAGAATAATGCTTTATTTGTGCAACTTAGGATAAAAGGAAAAGTGAGAGCTTTTTTATTTAATAAAAGGGGAGGGAATTCCTTTTAATTAAATAAAGACTTTAGGATAAAATGGTTAGCCCAAGGCAAATAATCGAAAATGATAAAACCAAGATTTGATCAAGGAAATTGATATAATTGAAAAATGTTGATTTTTGAAAATATTGATTCAAGAATTTGATAAATTGTTGAATGGGAGCCCAAAGTCTAGGCGGCCATTTTAGGGTGTATACATTTTCCCCTCTTTGACTAATGTGAGATTGATTTGGGATCACATGCAGTCAAAGAATGAAATTTGAATTGTGAGATCGATTTGGGATCACAAAATAATCCAGACATGTGTTTGACGGATGGGAACATATCAAGACAAGCATAAGCATAGGCTGACAAAGATAAACTAAAAGACAAGACCAACACCTGTATAGCTAGGTGATAATCAAGTCTCAAATAAGAGATAAGAATCTCAAGGAAAGCTGATTGATAAGATAAATGAAAGATTAAGGCTAATAGGTACTGCCCCCTCATAATCAAAATTGAAATTAGGTAGAGGAGAACAGTAAGTTGATAAACTCGATCAAGTCACTAGAAATCATAATTGAAGGTGAAAAGATGATAGGATAACCATCAAGAAGTGAAGACATGCCCTAGTTTGACTAGGTTTTGATTGAGAAAGATATAGGATAAAAATGAAGTCAAACCTCAGAGAGATGAATCGAATGAAAGTGAATGAAAGACTAGAAGGTTGAAAGAGATGGGGATGAAGAAATGAAGGTGCCCCAACAAAGATCGAAGGATCAGACCTCAAATGGTCAGTCAACTACGTAGAAGAGGGTGCAAGTTTTGAAATGTGATTTTGAATATGAAGATGAACTCAGATTTCAATTTTGATCCTGAAAAAGGATCCAAGATGTCAAAATTAGCTAGGGGTGCAATTTTTGCACAATTTTGAGGTGTTTTGAAAATTAGGTCAAAAAGTTAAAATGCTATAAAAGGGGGTAAAAAGGTCATTTTCAAAATCATTTGTCTTTTAGGGATTTGAGAATCTTGAGAGCTTAGAGAGAGAAAAATGGCCTAGCAAGAAGAAATCCCATTCCATAGGTATCGATTTGAGCATGCCCAGTTGCATAACCGACCTCCGCAATATGGTGCCCCGGTATGTTTTTAGAAAAACTCACTTTGTAGGTCATTTATGAGCATTAATGTCAATTTAAAACATGTTTTTAAAGTTTTTAAACTTTTTCAAATTTTCCTCATACGAAAAATTATACGATACTTTCTAATATCGCACCCTTTGAGGATATCTATCGCGTGATACATCGTGGGTCAAAATAGTATCACAATGATATTGAATCCAGTATCGCATGATACTGGATGAAATATCATGTGATGCTATGCAAAGTATCATAGGCAAAGATACCATCACACTATTATTGAGGAAAGTATTGCACAATACTTAGTCAAAAAATAGTATCGCACAGTATAGAAAAATGATATGTTTTAATGTTTTTGAGCAAAATGACATGGGTCCTGACAATGTTTTCTTTTAAGATATTTTATACTAATTTTATACATCTATCATGATATGTTCTGACATCTAGTTTGGGTTAAATGGCTTGTAGGAGAACTTTCCTGCACTGCTCCTTAGAGTGCCTTGAGTGACTAGACTATGATGTGTTTGGGATCTCGATGATCAGGGGTGAGCAGACCTGAGGGAGATGGGATTTGGCTATTTGCTGCAGATGACCCATATTTAGGTTGATCATGGGTTTCTTATAGCATTGGCTGAGAGGTGGCATAGTGAGCATAACACCTTCCACTTGCCCACTAGAGAGGCTACGATTAGCCTAGAGGATATCTATCAGATCCTGCAAGTTCCGAGCCATGGAGATCCTATAAGTATAATCATGTTTATAGATAGTTATAGATGCAAAGTTTCCATATGATAGAAACTAACATGATTTTTTGTTGGCACAAGTGTACTACAATTAGGATCTGACAAAGGGGAGGTAGATTATGCAAGACATGTTTCAGGATGTCACTTTTGTGGATAGACACCTCAGCTGGGATCGGCTGATGGATGAGTTTGGAAGGGAATTTTCGGTGCCATGCATCATATGTTCTATTGTAGCATAGGCCCTTATTATTGATAGGAGTCAGAAGGGTTTCCCATTGAGCTGGGGTTGGTTAGTAGTAGATTTGATTGCACACCCACGACAGATGGCATGGGGCCCAGCCATCCTAGCAGATATGCACCATGAGCTCCATGAGATTGTATATTGGGAGAGCACGACCTGGGCATGCGGTGCTATCCTAGCACAGGTTTGGGCATGGGAACACATCATCATTGTGTGTCCATGAGTGTATCTGAGGGAGCTTTGATGCCCATATATCTATAGGTACATAGGGTTCCTATCACAGCCACATAACGGGGATGTGACCTACTACATGAGGGTACGGGATAAGCTCACCTCATTTTAGTGGAGGCCATATAGGGTTGTTGAGAAGTGGGGTGATCGAGAGGAGGAGCTCAGTTACATGTTATGCAGCTAGCCACTGGTAGGTCAGCACTCTAACATTATTGAGAGATTTGTGATCACTTGGGTCTAGAGACAGTTCGGGCGCTAGTAGAGAGTACCCACCGAGACCACCACCTATCCTTGGGTTAGGGACAAGGAGGGCCAGGGTTAGCTACCAATGCTGGATTACTAGTAGGTAGTACAAAATATCGCTACCATACATAGAGAGCCATAGGACTATGTCCTAGACATGGTAGATGGAGATACTGATGCGGCTTATAGGGAAAAGCGGTGGAGGTTCCCGTTCCTGAGATCCAATATACCTGATGCACAATTGATAGCATAGGGGGATGACGGAGATGATGGGGATGGAGGGGATGGAGGAGGGAGAGGGAGAGATAGGGAGACTAGACAAAGCTCTCAATCAGGTGGTCAAAAATGGCCACAGGGATAGGGTTCTACTGATGAGGGGGATGATGCGGTGAGACCAGCTCACCACCTGGTGGATGCTAGGTAGGATAAGCCTGCACGGGGAGATGACCTAAGAGCAAGGATCCAGGTCCTAGAGATGGAGATAAAGTAGCTATGGATCACCATAGCCATTAGAAACTAGCAAGTATTGGATCTATGAGTTGAGATAGAGCGGTGAGAGAGGGCCATACAGGTTGCCACTGGAGAGACCCAGAGAGAGGCAACATGAGCTGCATATTATCATGGTCTCTATATACAGGATGTACCAGAGGGTTAGAGAGCACCACCCTGCTCTATGATAGCTAGGAGATCTGACATGGTACCAGACATAGTGGAAGCACCACCTCCTCCACCACCAGCTCCACATGATGGTGCTAGCGAGTCCTAGGTTTAGAGTGAGGATAGATGTATAGAGACATATCCTAGGACTATATCCAAATTTTTGATCCGACATTATATCATGACACACACACACACACACACACACATATATATATATATATATATATATATATGTATATATATATATATATATATATATATATATATATATATATATATATATATATATATATATATATATATATATATATATGAGATTACTAGATTAGCGGTATATCTTGTGTATGTGTCCCACTTGTGATGGATGTTTCAGTTGTTATATTGTCTTGTCATATTGCTCAAAATGCATGATATATATATATATATATATATATATATATATATATGCTCATGTATAATCTCTCTCATAGATGTATGTTTAGTTCTCATGTTTATGATGTAGACTCATGTTTTTGAAAATGATCTCTTTAGGATATAGATATGATGATAAGATTAACCCCTTGTGATGATAGGAACATGATGCAATGTGAAAGAAAAGGAGTGCAAGACATGATCGAGAAAGGGAAAGGTGAGCGCAGTTGACTGATAGGTCCACAAAAGATGAAAGGAGAGCTCTCTCCATATGCAAGATGCAAAACTAAACTAACATGAACCTAAAAATGCAAGATACTATGAAAAGTGGTTTACTTGCAAGGTCACAAAACTTTTAGACTCTAATATTCATCATCGAGCATTATTGGTAGCATCACAAGATCATATAATGCACACTAGTATGAATATGTTAATCTGAATATGATCTATATCAGATAGATATGTTGGAATCCCACCTAGGCACCAAAGACATATAAGTCAAGATGACTAGTGCAGTGAGATTTCATAACTTTAATATGGCAAGATTATACTCGCATCAAGACACAACGAAAGTCAAGATTGCTAGAAGTATGCACTTGTGAAAATAGTCAAGGATAATACCTTGTAGATCCCAATGTCAAGTGGAACAAGCATAAATGCTAATGATAGTTAGGACCAACAAAATATACCCACAAGCAGAAAAAGAAATAAAACATGTCCTCATGCACCCAGTCTTCTAGCTTAGCATCATCAAAAACTATTAGGGAGAGAACACTCATCAAAGAAATCATCATAGATAGCACACAAAGAAATAAAGTCAAACAAGTCTCAGCAAGTCAAGTGTTTAAGTGCATGTGTGTAGGTCATAGAATCAAACTTTGAGTATCACATCTGCCAGTGAGAAAATATTATATCATGCTAGACTGCAGGTAAGACATCTGATAAGTGTTGAGAAACACTTGATGCTAAGGTAGTGTTGTAAAACACAGTTGGGGTGGTGTTGAAAAACACCATTTTCAAGATGTCCTAAAGACCAATGCATCCTAGAGACCAAAGCTAACATAGTTATGCCCCCTAGAGAAAGACAATGACCAATTCCAAACCAAGGCAACAAGGTCAAGGCATGATGGAGGAAGGCTAAGTGTCGAGGATGCATGCTAAAAGACAAGGGTGCAAAGGCCTCAAGTAGCACCTCTTTCTAGGTTTTCACCACTTGGATATTTTTTTTATTTTTTCAAATTTTTTTTTTTGTATTTTTGCTACCAAGGTGCCTGTTTCCAGGTTTTCACCAAAGAACTTTTGCTATTTTTATTTTTGTATTTTTTTAGGACTTTATATGCTTTTTAGGATTTTTTTCAGCATCATATATGAATTTTTTGGAATTTTTTCAGGATCAATAAGTATGTACAAAGGATGCCCCCAAACAGAATAGGCATCATGGATAGAACTTCTTGAGGTGCAAAATATTGATAGGATCAGGGAGTTGTTCTCCCTTTGGATCAGATAGTAAATAAGCACATGTACCAAAAGTAGTAGTAATAATGTATGGTCCAAGCCAATTAGGTTCAAATTTTCCCTTTTGCTCTCTATGTTATTGGTTCTTAGGGTTTTCTCATAGGACAAGATCCCCCACTTGAAATTCTCTAGGGTGAACCTTCTTGTTGAATGCTTTGGACATATGCTTTTGGTAGACTCTCATGTGATCAAAAGATGCTTTACGCTTTTCATCTAGAAGTTCTAGTTCTTGAAGTCTCATGGCACAGTAGTCTTCATCTATCACTAAACCTTTAAGGAAAACTCTAAGAGAAGGAATCTCCACCTCTAAAGCTAACACTGATTCAGCACCATAAGTGAGGGAAAAAGGAGTAGCCCCTATTAGAGTATGAATACTCGTTCTATAGGCCCACAAGGCTAAATTTATCTGTAGATGCCAATCTCTACCATTCTTGTGAACTATTCTATGGAGGATTTTGAGAATGGTCTTATTTGAAACCTCTGCTTGTCCATTTCCTTGCGGGAAGTAAATGGAAGACCAATGTTGTTTTATCTTGAATTTCTTGCAGAGATGTTTAAGGTCCTTGTTTTTAAATTGACCTCCATTGTCAGTGATTATTTCAGAAGGCACTCCATACTAACAGATGATATGGTTCAAAATAAACAAAGAAACTATCTTGCCCGAGGCAACAGAATGTGGGACAACTTCTACCCATTTGGTAAAGTAATCAGTAGCAGTGATAATGAATTTGTGTCCACCTGATGAGTTAAGATAAATCTGCCCAACAAGGTCAAAGACCTAGCACTGAAATGGCCAATGAGAAATAGAAGGAATAAGCTCCCTACCTGGAGGATGTATCAGGTTTCTGTGTTTCTAACACTTTTCACAAGATTTAGCAAAAATTACTGCATCTATCTGCATGGTAGGCCAATAGTACCCCACCCTAAGCAACCTTTGGGCCATGGCAATACCATTAGAATTTCCTCCACAAATTCCCTCATGAATGTCAACTAGCACTTGGTTGGACTCATCCTTTTCTAAAAACCTAAGAATTGTCCCATCTAAACCCCTCCTATACAAATCACCAGAGTTAAGGGTGTGGTGAGAGGCATTTCAAGTTAGGTTTTTTCATTTAGAACAATTGAAGGTTTCAAGAATAGTACCATCATGGAGGTATGAATAAATGGCACCATAGCGGCATGACTCATGGCCAATAAGGGTACAAACAACTTGGCTTTCTTGGGAGTCATAGATACGGTAGCATAGCTCTTCCACTAGGAATTCAAATCTGGACTCATGTTGTTATAGCTGAAGAAGTGAAGCCAATGTAGCCATAGCATTAGCTACTTTATTCTATGCTCTAGGGATTTGTTGAAATGTAACAAAGGTAAAATATCATCGCAATGAATCAACCATTTTCTTGTAGGGTACCAGTTTTTCATCTTTTGTTTGGTATTCTTGATTAACTTGGTTGACTATCAATTGTGAATCCCCATAAATATGAAGCTTCATGATTCTCCACTCTATTGCCATTTTTAGTCCATTTGTCAAGGCCTCATACTCAGCAATGTTATTCGTGCATGTGAACAATAGTTTGTAGGACTTAGGGATGGTGTACCCATGAGGAGAAACAAATAACACTCCTGCACCTGAACCATTTTGCATAAAAGAGCCATCGAAGAACATCTTCCATGTTTTTATAGTCATGTACAATATGTGCTCATATGGAAATTCAACTTGAATTGGTGCTTTGTCTCGAATTGGAAAATCAGCCAATTGGTTTGCAATGGCTTGTCCTTTTATAGCCTTACGCTCAACATACTCTATGTCAAATTCTAATAAGATCATCATCCACTTAGCAATTCTGCCTGTGAGAGTAGCCTTACCAAGAAAATATTTGAGAGGATCAATTTTTTCAATGAGGTGTATTGTATGCGCAAGCATGTAATGTCGCAACTTTTGGGAAGCAAACACCACCGCTATGCAAGATTTGTTAATACTAGTGTATTTAACCTCATATGACACAAGAGTATGACTGATGTAATAGATATCTCTTTCTTTTATAGTATCATCAAGCTGAGCCAATAATGCCCCTAGTGAAGATTATGTTGCTAACACATACAATATGAGTGGTTTTCCTAGGATAGGAGGCATTAAGATTGGAGGATTGGCTAATTATTGCTTGATTTGGTCCATGCTTTGCTGAAAATCTTCATTCCAGACACATTTAACCCCTTTGTGTATAGTCTTATTAAAGGGTTGAGCTCAATTAGCTAGTTGTGAAATAAACCTCCTTATAGATTGAAGGTGTCCTTGAAGACTCCTCATTTGGCTAATGTTTTTGGGAGGCAGCATATCCATTATTACTTGAAGTTTCTTTGGGTCCACCTCTATTCCTTTAGCTGAAATGATAAATCCTAGGAGTTTTCCAGAGGTGACTCCAAATGCACACTTTTTGGGATTTAGTCTTAATTAAAACTATTCCATATGATCTAGAATGACTTCCAAATCGCCTAGGTGTGTATCCCTTTTTTTAGATTTTGCCAAGGTGTCATCCACATAATCTTCCATATTCTTATGCAACATGTCATGGAAGATAGTGGTCATATCTCTTTGATAAGTAGCTCCTACATTTTTCAATCCAAATGGCATAACATTCCATCAATAGGTTCCCCATGCGCAAGTGAATACAGTCTTTTCCTGGTCTTCAGGAACTATTTTCATTTGATTATACCTAGAAAAAGTGTGCATCAAAGAATAGATCTCATAGCCCGCGGTCATGTCCACTATCATGTCTATGTTTGGAAGTGGAAAATCATCCTTTGGGCATGTTTTATTAAGATCTCTAAAATCTGTACAGACACAAATGTACTTGTCATGTTTTGAAACTAGTACAATATTGGATATCCACTTGACATAATCAATGGCTCTTATAAATCCTGCAATGAGGAGTTTTTCTAATTCAGCTTTGACAAGAAGAGCTATATGAGGATGCATTTTCCTCAATTTCTATTTTACTGGTTTGATAACTGGAGCTATGGATAAATGATGCATAATGAGACCAGTGTCCAACCCTGGCATGTCTGAGAAAGTCCAAGAAAAATTGATCTTCTTGGTCTGTAGGAACTTGGTATATGCTTCTTTTTCCTATGTTGATAGAGACTGAGCTAAATGCACTATTTGTGGAACCTCCTGTGTATTCAAATTAACTGGCTATGTAGGCTCAACAAGCACTGAAGATCTGTCCTAAAAGTAACTTGGGAGACGATCAAGTACCTCATCCTTAGGCACCCCAGAGAGGTTTTCACCTATGGATACGTCCTTTATTTTTACCTTTTTATTTTTTGACACTGCCAAATAGTGGTTTTTGCCATCAGAACTCTTATTCTTTTTTTCTTTTCTTTTCATTTTGTAACTAAGGTACTTGATATCTGGTTCTATCATGCTTGTAGTTGGTTCATTGGTGGAAGAGACTATAGGTTCAAGAGCATTTAGGTAACATGCTATCTCATAGTCATTTTGGAAAGTTAGGAGTTGAGGCTCTTGATAACACTGAGACCAATCAATTAAGTGAGGATTGGAAAGGGGTAGGTCAATGACTAGTTCAATACTGTGTATGCAAATGGTATCATCTCTGGTGATTGCAGAGTTAGGATTCATCAAGTATCCCTCTATGGTATCCAATTTAGGACTTATCCTACCAAGTGAAGCATCATCCACTAAAGCGACTTGTGGATTCCAATCCACTAATCCTACACTAGACTCATTAGCTACCTCAGGTTGGGAACCATATGTATGGACAACATCAATGTCCATGTCAACTATAGAACAATCAGATATAGTCTCCCACTCATACTCATGTGAGTCCATATCTGAATCCCAGTTGGGATGTTTACACCAAGCATATTTTTTAGTCCTTGAGGTAGAGGCTTTGATGTCACCAAGGGTAACACCTTCTTGAATGCCATTTATGTATTGATGTTCTTGAATAGGATCCTCAACATGATCTTCAATAGTGGGTAATTCTTGTTCTAGGTCTAAAATTATTGGATTGGTAACTGGAGCAGCTAAATCTCCCCAAAGGAGATTGGTGGAAGGGACCCAATCTTCACACCTACCTTGTTGATTTTGAAAATTGGGTAAGTAGCTGGATTCATCATCACTATCCATCACAACAAGGATAGGAGCAATTTTCTTATTCTAACTTTCAAAACCTAGGCCAACTATTGTTTTAGATCTACGGCCAAAGAGAGCATGATTGAGTGGTTCAGCCTTAGCATCTAATCTGTGACTGAGAGAACCATGACCTGGGTAGCCCATATTTTTGACCAAAGTGTATCCTCTCCCATAAACTTTAGGAGATGGGGAGAAATTTTCATTATGCTTGTATTTTTCCTCCTTGTAAATCCAATCTCTAACAGCTACCTCTTCTTTTTCATCCTAGATGGGCATTGAGGACTCTACAAATGTACCAAACAGAGTCATTGCTAAAGATGAGGGATGCATCTCTTGTGAAGGTTTACCATAGGACCTAGGTGAGACTGGAAGTTTTTTAAAGGATTCAATTTGATAACCCCCATACCAAGGTCTATGGCTTTAAACTTATTATGGCATTGTGCTAAAGTGACATCAAAATCCTCTGCTTCTCTGTTGAGAGGAACATGAGTCCCTGCTCAAATTGCATTAATAGACAATGCGCTATCCCTGGGCATACAAAATTCTACTCCATTATAGGGGAACTTAACACATTGGTGGTAGGTGGAAGACACTGCTTGCATGTCATGGATCCATGGTCTACCAAGCAGGATATTATAGGCTAAAGGATCAGCATCAACAATTTGGAACAAAATGTCCTTTTCAATAGGGCCAATCCTGATAGGAAGGATGACCAAGCCTTTGGAGCTTCTCTCTGCCTCATCATAGGATTTAATGGTGATTTTCTTATGAGTATCAATAACTTTCTCAGAGTAACCTAGTATCTTCAACAAATTCAAGGAACAAATATTGAGCCCAGCACCCCCATCAATCAACACACACCTAACATGGGTCTTGTGGATCATGAATTTGATATGAAGGGAAAGATTATGTGGATGGGTCAAGGCTTTGTCATCTTCTTCTGAGAATGTTAGGTAATGAGGGCTGGCAAGGTGGTTAACCATGTTTTGGAATTGGTCAACATCTATGTTGTTAGGAACATTGGCTATACACAAAGCATCCTCGAGGACATGCTTATGTCTTGGGGACAATTCCAGGAGTTCAAAAATTGAGATTTGAGTTGGCATTCTTTGTAACTAGTCAACAAGATTGTAGCTCATTTCAGGATTGACTACTGACTTGGTCATGACATTCTTTGATGTCACTTTCTTGGGTTTGCTAGATTGGTTGGAACTAGGACCTCTAATAACCATAGGACCTTGACTTTGGCTTCTGGTGACATCATTAAGAGCTTTTGATGACCTTTGAGAATGATGACCCCTAAGCACCACCATGATTTCTTCATCAAATGTAAGAGGAGAGCCGACATTATGACTATAAGAATCTTTGTTTTGCATCATGTTGACATTTTCCTCGACAATCTAAATCATATTAACCACATTTTCTGCACCTGTATGTTAGAAATAGGGAATACTAAGAGGGGGGGGGTGAATTAGTATTCTACAAACTTTATCTTTTGCCCAATTATGGATATAACACATTATCTTTATACATGCATAACATAAGAAACTAAACAATATGCATAAAAATAAAGAACTCATAACACATGATATGTTCTCGAGGAAACCCTGGCCAAGGGAAAACCCCAGTGGGGATGGTACCCACAAAGATCCACTAATCAAAAGTATCTTGTTAAGGATGTTGACCCTGGTAGGAGTCTATTACATATGTATAGTGTATCAGTCCTGGTTAAGGGACTATAGGCCTTGTTAGAAGCCTCAACTCTGTTAGGAATTGTACATACAAAATCTGATTACATGATGAGCCCACTGCCCAAACAAGTAATATACAATGTATACTAATTACAAAAATGGATTAAGGTACATAACCTTATACTACTTACATCAATGTCTTCTTTTCTTCTCTTACATTCACATCATATCATATCATCACCATATTACTCTTCTCTTTTTCAATCTTACAATTACAATTACATATATACAAGTTATTAAGGCTAATAACTTTACATGGTCAGCTTCCATATATCATTATCTAAGGGTAAACATCTAGGATGTGATCCCTTTATATTGTTAAGTCATTATTTTGGTAAACAAAATAATCCATTAACTCTTTACCAATTTTGTCTTCTTATTCTGACCTGTCGGCTTAACATTGTCTTCAGTAAAACTGCCATAACTAATTCTGTACATTTCGTACTGACTTGCACTCTAAGATGGGTCATTAGTAGCCATCATAGAATCTATGTTCAAGTGCAAAAGCACTAAACTTTCTCTAGTCAATGTCACAAACTAAAATTGTATCCTAGTACACTGTGAAAACATTATCTCACACTTAGACAAAATTGCATTGCGATCTGCCATACTTGCTCTTTGACCTATGCACTCTTAATGTGGATCATATTTTTCCATAATAACAAAATCTATGTACTCACTTCAGCCAAATTTCCAACAATCTCCCCCTTTGTCATTGGTGGCAGCATATGAGAAAATTGGCTAAGTGTACAAGTCAAAATCTCAAAATGTATAACAAAATTCTGGCCATAGTATAGAATATGTATACTATCCTTATAACTCCTCAAAATATACTTTTTGATACAAAAACTTCATACAATACTCCCCCTAAGAGTATCAATCCTCATATACATAACAGTTTTCTGCTCTACTACAATCACTCCCCCTTTGACAACAATGGCAAAATAAAGTAGGGAGGATTACAAAATTGTAACCCCCCCAAAAAAGTATACCTCCATTTACTTATTGCAAAGCCAGTAGGCTTGCAACACAATCTAGAAAATTTACTTTCATGGCTTCAAACTCTCTCTCCCATGATTTTCTGATAGAATTTGCCACATTCAAAAGTGTGCATAATCCATAAGCTACTATCTGACAAGCTTGAAGGTTCTCAAAATTAAAATTCTAAAATGATGTCTTAGCAATAAGACATTCTTCTAATCGTTCCTCAATAATGCTCAACTTCATAGATGTGTGCTCTCTCAGAAGTTCAAATCTTCTCAATTTCCTATTCTTTTCATCTTGCAATGATCTTATTTCATCATAGCACTTCCTAACTTTCTTCTCAACATCACTTACTTTTACATTGGGTCCAGAAAGAAGATTAGATTCATTATGAATCTCAGCTTCCTTCACCTTGATTTTCTGCTCCTCTGCTGCTATCAAAATCTTAGGTTTTGTACACCGTATGTACAAATCTTTTCCAGTCTCCAAATGTTTCCTCAAGTTCTTGATACAAACATCAAGACTAATACTATCATTTTTGATATTCTGACTCATACTTAAAAGCATTTCAGCTTCATATAAGCTGCTTGAGCTCTTACTTTAGAAAGGTCTGATAAGTTGGCAAACTCATCATCAAAAGCACTTAGTACCTTTTTGGCTCTCTCCAAAGGATCTACTTTTGAAATATGTGTAGTTACAATACTTTGCAACTTCTCTGTCAGTTCCTTCAGACTTCCTTCTAGATTCTTTACTTTCTCATTCTTTCCAATAATCTTATTCAAAGAACTAATCAGCTCTAACTGATCATCATCATCAACTTCTTTTCCTAAGTCTTCAAATAAGGTTCCAATTTCTTTCTTCTTTTCTTCAGGAGTGGGTGCATGAACTTCTGTCTCTTTAGGTTCATCACTCACCGATTCAGTCTACACTGCTTCTTCAGTCCTATCCAGTTCATCAAGAGCCGAATTGTCAACAATGTTATCTAAATTCTTAAATACATTATCTTTAGTGTCCAAGGTCACCTTAGTACCTTCAATGTCCATTGTATCATCTTCAATGTTAACAGCTAAAAGAGAGGGAATATCCTCTTGTTCAGCATCAACTGCATTTCCTCCTGCAACTAAAGTTTCTCCAACAATTTCTGTCATTACTTTAATTATTGCTTGCTCTGTTTCTATTCTCACTTGCTCATATTGTCCTACCATGATCTGAATGGTTCTCCTCTTAGTCCTCAAAAGAGTGTTAAGGGGCTTCATAATCTACTTCAAATGATTATCATCTTTCACTTCACAAAGCTTTCTCACAAGATTCTCTCTTATAGTTTTGTCTTCCTTAGATGCTCTCTGTTTTCTATTAATAAGTTTAGTAAACAATTCATAAGGTATTTGACCTTGAATAGAGTCAAATTTCTTATCTATCAAAATCATATGCTTCACAATAGCATTCTCCAAATTAATTTTATCAGTATAATCATAAAGATCATAATATTTATTCATCCTTGCAAAATATCCATTCTCAATAATCTACTCATTCATCTTTTCAACTTTTGGTTTCCAAGCTTTCTTCTTAGTATCATCTTTAACTTCTACAAACCTTCTTTGTTCTGGTTGAACTATACTCTTCTGTCTCTTTCTTGGTCCAGTAGCACTTTCTTTCTTTCTCTTGCTCGGTGTTACTTGTTCCTTTTCTGATTCTTCTACTTTCACTTCAACTGGTGTAGGCTCTCTGTACTGCACTAGATAAAGGTGGTACACTCAAGACTTCTCCCTGTCCAACATCTCTCAATGCTACTACTATCTATTTAGCTACCAAAAATTCTCTTTCTATCATCCTTGTGTCTTTCAATATTCTATTTATGGTACTGTCAACTCTTTTCTTAGACTGTTTCTCTTCAATTTTAGCTTTAACAAAATTAAGGTTGTCTTCATAAGTTCCAAACCTGTTACATTGGGTGTCCAATTTACTTTTCAGCAATCTTCCAACATACCCTTCTGTCTCAATCTTAGAAATCTCATAGCCAAGAGGGTCTATGAATTCAACTCTGGGTTCTACTGCTTCAATGTAAGTAAAGTCAGTGTCAATCATGAAACAAATGTCATTCTTATATTTCTCCACAAGTGACTATGGAATCCTTGATCTGCTAGTTACCAAATTCTAAAATGTCTTCAAGACTAACACAACACTCTCATTAACTTTATCAATAACATGATTTCTATAAACTTTGTTTATTCTTTCCATTGTAGACTATCCATCACTCCAATCATTTCCAATTGTGTAAGGAAATCTTCTCAAAAGGTGGAAAAACATAAATGTAATCAAAGATGAGAATCTAAATTGTGCATATTTAGACTTCTTAATCTTCTCCAAATTCTCAAACAATTGAATTCTTAAAATCTCACACATATCAACAGAAACTTTGTCTACACACATCAAATAGGCAATGTGAACCATGCCAGCTACCATGTCATCTTCTCTGGAATTAGCACAAAAATTTGTAGTCAAAATCTTACATAGATATCTTACATCATGTTGTCTAATCTTGCTGATAACAATACCTCTACCATTATAGGATGATCCAGTGTTGTCAATGAAAATCTTCCTCATGTTTTTCTCATTTAAAGGGATAGCACCAAGTTTGGATAAACTAGTGACTTCATGAATTAGGTCAGCTGTGATGTCAATCACTCTGTCTTCTAACCAAAATTTCCCATTGTGAATTCTACTTAAAATGATCTTTGTGCACTATTCATTATTGAATTCATACTGTAAACCATACGTGACAATTTCATTGTTTTTCAAATGTTCATAACCTTGCTTCAATGACATATCCTGGTTATATATATTCTGATACTCACTTAAAAAGTCACTGTCATTTACTATTTCCAATTTACATCCAAGATAACTCCTTACATTTTCAAAATGCAAAACTTTGTCTGGTACGGATGATAAAGCAAACTTAGGGTCTACTTCTAAAGCTTCTACTAGTTCTTTCTTCAATTTAGATTTGTTCTTGTCTCTAATGTTTTGAATCAAAGATGTATCCATGTTTCCTTCCAATTCTTTATATCGATTCAAAGATTTGTCAAGATAAATACCTCAAATTTGTGATTCTAGGGTTTGCGAAGATTCAGCACTTAAATCCTTCACAAAATCTCTACAAAACACTTCCAATCTCTACTTTTGATCTCCTTGATACTTTTATTGACTTTGACAATCAAATAACATCGATCATAACCTTTTATGACTTCAATCATCCTTAATTATGACATCGCATTCAATTCTTTGCCGCTTCTTTTCAAAAGTTATTCTTGTTAACCTGCAAAACTCAAAACTTCTTGCGATCTCGAAAAACATAATATTTTCTTTTGCACTCTCAACCATAGCATTAGGACATCATAATATACCTTCTGTTAAATGTGCAAACATAGTTCATCATAAATCTACTTCTACACTAAATCTAAGTTCCTAATCTACTATAATTTACATAAATTAAGTGCTTAAAGATAGGTCAAGTAAGGATTCATTCTTACCACTTAATGCTTCACCTGTCTAATTACCTGCCATGTTGATTATGCCTTCTTAATCTATTCCTCTAACATACTTCACTTCATCTATATTGCTATAGTAATCTTTATGTCTGTTACTTGTATCTTCATTCCTTCTTGCATTGTTTCTAGGGTTAGGGTTCGGATGATAAGTTCCATTGTTCATTCTGCAAAACCATGATGTATGTCCAATCCCGTTGCATATCTAAAAAACAATTCTATTGTTCCCATATCTCTATCCTTGCTGATTAATCTGTGACTTGCAATTTCTAGCAATGTGTCTAACTTTGTTGCATCTATAACACACTATTTCATTTCTTTTGTTCATGTCTTCAGTAAGTTTCTTATCTGCATTGTTAGTATTCCTAAACATTCTATTACCAAAATTATTCTCAATAACTTTAGGTCTTCTACATTCAATAGCTCTATGTCCAAAACCATGACAATTATAACAATAATCATTAAGAGGTTTAAACTATTTACCTATGTAATCTCTTTTCATATAACCAATAGTGTTACAAGCAAAACATCTACCTTTGAATTCTCTTTGTATACCTTTGGGTGATTCCTCTTGCTTTGATGATTCTCCTTCTTCTTTAGGTGCATCTTTAGATTTGTTGATCTCATCAGGTTTCTTCTTATCTATGCTTTCAGATGTCTTCAGATCTAGTTTCTTGCTTTCATCATTTGTTTTGAATATATTAAATCCATGTCCAGTCTTATCATAGGATGGTTTTCCAAAAGAAAATTGTTCATTGATTTTCTCACTATTTGAATATAGCCTTTCAAGTTTTTGTTTGGATTGAGTCAGTTCACCTTTCACAATCTTATTGTACTTCTCAAGTTCTGCATACTGCACATTTACTTTCTCAAATTTGGATTTCACTTTTTCAAGTTTACATTTTAGTTCTTCATTTTAGTCTTTAGACTTTCATTCTCAGATTTCAAATTTACTTGATTTTTGCTATTTCCATTTTTCAAACTAAGCTTCAAATTTACTATCTTCAATTCATGCTTAAGGATCTCATTTTCTTTTTCCAATTTGCTATCACAATCTTCAATAAGAATTTTGGATTCCTTTTCAAATCTTAGATCTTCTATCTTGTTTTTCAATTTCTCAATAAGGTTCTTTGCATCATCATATTTCCTTTCCAGAGTATTTCTTTCATCAGTAAGCATATCAATCTGCTCAAGAGCTTCATCAAGATTATTTTGTAGTTGATCCATATCCATAGAGATCTTACTCAAGCTGTTAGGCTTTCCTTCAATGATTCTTTTCCGAGTAACTAAGCTTTGATACATGTTAGCACTTGAAATAATTTCCATGGTTTTCTATCTTTTATCTGGTCTTTCCCTACAAAATTTCATGGCCTTAGCATGTTTTTTCTAGTCTCTACAGTTATTTTTAGGTCTCTGGCACAAACCCTTGGTTCAAAAATTCAAAAAACTAGCCGTTACATTTAAGATCCTTTGTTTTTACCCTGGCCTTGTTATAATTTCAAGTTAATTTTTCAGGCCACTTAAAACCTTTTATCTACATGTGCTATTTAAATGGGTTCACTTTATGTCATGTGGTTAGGTTCTTCATGTGTTGGTGAGGTCCCCTCTGTATTTCCTAAGCGCCCATGTTTTAATTTTTCCTAAGCCCTATAGTTCCCTGCTGAAATATTTTCCCTAAGTTATGCTTTAATATTTTCCTATGTTTTGGCATCCTTTATTTTCTCTGGGCCTAGCTCTGACACCATCTCCATCTAACACTAGGCGTATCTTCTCAAGTGATGTGTCAGGTGCATAAGATCTTGAGATGGCCATCGATTCTTTGTATGACGTAGCCTTTCCTTCAAGCGGGTCCACTTGCTAGGTGTGCAGATTTGGCTATCTCTCATTGGTCCACCTATTATGATTTAGATTGTTGTCAGTGGGACCGGTCTTCTTTGCGTTCAGGTGGGTTAAAGTCTGATTTAATCTTGTGGCTATCGTCATACTATTAATGAAACATACTTGACCTTTAATGCATCGGTATAGTGATAGTCGTTGATTCTCATAAGGAAGGTAGGTGGGTTCGTTGACACGTTTCCATAGTTGGTAGATTTTTATTGATCCATGTATTAGCACCATGGCATGCTGTTAGTGGGACCTGGTCTTCAGATGTGTCAGAGGGTCCTGATCTTGTCAGTGAATCGATGAATGGTGTATGATCTCATCGAGTGTGTCAGAAGCTCAAGATCTTGCGACGACCGTTGATTTTGTTTTATGTCAGAGGGTTGTCAGAGTGGGTAGAAGATTCTTCATCCGATGATGGGCATCTAATCTAATAGAATCTTGGAGGTTTATGTGAACTTCAGATGGCCGTCGATCTTCCTATTGTGGGCGCGGTCAAAGTTTCAAAGGCTTAGTGGTTCTGATAAATGATTTGGCGGTCCAAAAAAATTTGAAGGCTTCACTTGTTCACGTGAAATAGCGGTAGTTCTCTAAATGTTTTAGCGGTTCAGGGAACAAGCATTCACGGAATAGCTAAACTTTTTGGCCGATATATAAAGTGTTTCCCGAACTGGTGGAGGCCTTTTGTCACTAGTTCGCTGAATGTGCGACCGAGGTTAATGTTTTCCTGTGCTCACCAGGTCACGAAATTAAGTGATGGGTTAAGTTTTCTTTTTGCGAATTGGGATTGCCTTGTTGCCAGTTCACTAAAGGTAAACCTGAGGTAACTAGTTGAGTTAAGATCATAAAAGACCGTGAAAGGGAGGAATCAGATGGTTGTGATATAAAGTTGGCTCAGATTTGAATGTGTAGTGCTGATTTTTTGCCAGCGCTTGGAGGTAGCCATTTATTTTCAAATTAAAATCTTCTGAGAGTTTCCTGTGACTAGAAGGACTATAATTCAATGCAAAAGTGATTGGTGCTGGTGTGAGATGATTTGTTTGCCATCGCAGTGTGTTCTAGGGTCTGTCATGTTCGTTTGCGGGGTCTGTACTATGCAATTTTGTGCTCGAGGTGTGTTGCAGGTGGCTCAAAGGGTTGACATTTTGAGCATTTTTGTGGTTCTCAATACCTTCATAGATAATTTATCATGATTGAGGATGATTCCAAGATTTTGTTTCTCCTGGTTGCCTAGGTTTCCACCCCTATAATTAATTTTTGACCATTTCCAATTGGTTGGTGTAGTTGTTGAAACCCTAACCCTAGTCACCCGAAGCTTGATGCATCCTCTTTGAGGATTCCAAGGTGACTAGGGGTATAAGTAGTGAAATGTTTAATTTTGCGAGGGTTCCTTCTTTTGTGATTTTGTAGGGTTCCTTCTTCTGTAATTTGGAGGAGAACTGGTTCCATGAAGGGTCCTTTTCCTGTAGATTTTCTCTACTTCTCTGCATATAGGGTGTTTTTCCTTCCCTTGTTGGTTTAAGGAATATAATACATGTTGTAATTGATTTGTCTTATGTATGAGGATTCAGTATATTCTTACTGTTACTAAGCTATCTCCATTTGAATTCTAAATTCATTAATCATACATCAAGGGTGTTTGATTTTTCTATTTGCATTGCCTATGTGTTTGCAAGTGGAGTTGTCTTCATAGAGATGACTGGTTTAGGATTATTTTTCATGTATGTATGAGCTGAGGTATCAAAGATATGTCATTCTTGTCTTCCAGTGGATCCTGGTTAATGTATAATCAGTTTATAGGTCTCTTTTAAGGGGAGGGTTAAAATCCTTTGAATGGGTAATAACATACTTGGATACACAAGTGGGTTGTTAAAGTGAGGTTTGGTCATGGTGTGTGATTGATTTTAGGCATCAAAACATTGAGTACATTGTCTTCTTGTTTCATAGTTGTTTATTACAATAGGGTATTTGACTCTGTGGCCCATTGGACAAGGCACTGGTCTATCAGGAACTTAGGACATCTCAGGGGTCCTTCAACCCATCTTCAAATCATTTACTTTTAGTTCCACCCTTTCGCTTTCATGTTGTTAGTATAGGTCTTTGGTCTTCAGACTCTTTCTATGCAAGTAGGGCTATTGCATGAGATCTTGGTTTCATTGAGGTACAGGATACCTATAGGGGTTTGAAGACTATTCCACAATAATCTATCTGTAGGCCTATTTTTTATCATGAGGTGTCTTGAGTGTGCAGATAAGGCAATACCCACCTGAGTGATGTGGAGCTCAAAGAAGAAGGAGGATATTCTCTATCCTTATCAATTGGTTATGTTTTCTTGTCAAACTTGAGTGCCTAATTTGAGGATCAAGCCCACCTTTTGATTCAAGTTTTGTCTTGCAAGGAAAAGCTACCTACAAATTGGTGAATCTACTAGGGAGCCATTGGAAAGAGTCAAATATAAAAAACACATTTTAAAAATTTTCTCACTAAGTGTTGAGTGGCGGCTTTGATTTCTTTGTTTGATCAGTGCATCTTCTGATAAACAGTGCATGTTTACTTGGTGGAGTTTTGTGTCGATTGGAAGAAGAAACAAGAACAAGTGCATTACTTTCCTCTTTAGGGAGGTGGTGACTCTGCATAGCAAAGAACTTGATGGAGCTGCAAGATGAGTTCTAGATTTGCCCCGCCTTCCAATCAACAAGGTCTTCTGCTACAAAACTCTTAGGTATTTGTCAAAGATCTGAAATGTCTCCTAATTAAGTGATCAAGCACTAAGAAAAGGAGTGAGGTGTGAAGTATGTAAGAAGGGTTCAGTGACAAAAGAAGATTAGTTTCAAGTATATATTTCTTGTCATTAGTCTTGAAGATTTTGAAGTGGGTGTGCAAGAGTTGCAGCTAGTGATGGATGTTCACAGAGTTTCTTTTGTCAGAGGATATGTGCCATTTTGTTATGATAGCATACATGGCTTCCCTAATAAGATCCTTGATGGAATCAAGAGATATTTACCAAAGTATGATAGGGACCAGCATCAGTCAGGAAGGAAACATCTTCAATGCTTTGTTGATGTAATGTGTGATTTTGATGTGTGCCATGAAGACCTATGGATGAAATTGTTTGTTCAAACTCTAGAAGGTGATGCTAGAGAATGGTTCTCTTTTCTACCAGCATGTTCTATCTCATCTTGGAGTGAGATGCATTCAGCCTTCATGGAGCAATTTGGAGAAAGGGTATGCATATCTAATTCCTATGATAAGTTTTTAAAGATTCATATTGGGAATGATGAACTTGTTCCTCATTTCAATATCAGATTTGAAAAGTATTGAATGAAATCCCTAAAATTATAGACCCAATGATCAAGTATGTATGAATATCTACTTTGATGCATTTGGTAAGAAAATGTACTACTTGCTGAGGGATAAGGAGCCTAGGTCATTATATCAGGCATTTATAACTGCGATGGACATTGAAAACAATTTGAAATATGGATTGACTAGAGGTCATTTTTCCATGAGTGTGTGCCAGTATAATGAATATGAAAGAAGAGAAGACTACGGTGTTGGTACCACAATTCCAAGTCGGTGTACCAACACTTCTATTATAGTTTTTAATCAAGTTGAAATGTCAAATCAAGATATGTGTATAAATATTGTTGAGTCTTTTGCTACTGATGAGACATGTGTTCAGGATGCTACAATAGTAAGATATATTCCAGACCTTGGTAGAATTGAGCAGTGTGATGGTGTTTTGAGTTGTAAATTTGCCACTATAGTCAATTCTTGTAATTTTGATTATAAGCATGATTTTGCTTATGTTCCTAGGCATGAGATTGCTGCTTCTATGTCTCAGTGTTATATAGATGAGGAGGCTGAAAGTTTTGTCTCTAATGATGAGTTTGATGTTGCTGCATAAGGTGAGGAATGTCATTCACATATATGTCAGTCACAGTCAGAGGAACATAGTGCTGAAAGTGGTTACTCAGGTGAGAGTGATGAAGGTAGTGATGTTGAGGTGTCTTCATATGAGTCAGATTTAACATGGGAGGAAGAAAGTAATGATGGAAGTGAACATTCCTTTATCAGTGAAGGCATGTTTTCATTTTCTGAATCTGAAAGTGATAGTGCATCTTAGTCTTTGCATAATACAAATCAGCTTGAGTATGAAGATGTTGAGGGTGTTTTGTCCTCAAAGTTTGTAGATAAAGAAATGGTAATTCAATGTGATATCAGTGAGGATGAACATGAAGGTTTGAGTTTAAGGTTATCAAATGGTCCTGCATTGGGTAATGAAGTTGCAGCATATGATAGAGAGTTTAGGAGTGAACCATGGTTTTGCTATGATGGTTTTCCTAAACAAGATAATGAAGGAGATATAATTGTGGACACTATATGTTGGGTAGGTGATCTTGACTATGAATCTTCATATAATTTTTTTTCTTCTTTGTGTGCTGAGAATCTCCATGGAGATGAAATGGGTAGTGAGTTTAAAGTGTTTTCTAATACTTTATATGATGAGGACTATGATAATGTTCAGCCCATTTTCTATCATAATGTGCAACAAGGAGTATTGAATGGAATTATAAATCTATTGTTTGAAGAACACATGGAGGTTTCAAATGTTACAGAATTTGATGATGATGCCATGTGTAAGTATAAATGTGATTATTCTTTTGAACTCCCACCGGCTACACCTAAGGATTTGCAAAGTCAAGGTATGAATGAAGATTTCTATCAAAGAAAGTATGTGACTTTTGCGTTTTAGATTGATGGCATACATGAATCAGTAGAGAAATAATAGTTTCAATTTGATGATAGTGTTCATGAACATGCTGAGTTTTACTTCCATAGTGAGCAAGATGATGAAAATGCTTTAGATTTTTGCTTGCACTATGGGAATGAAGACAAAATTTTTGTTTTACCTGATGGATTGATTGAAAGTATTGATATGCATGGTGAAATAAATGGGAATAAAGTATCTTGTTTACCTCAAGAAGAAAGAAATGAAAACTAGATTTTTGACAGGGCCAAAGGTTGGTTCAAGTTTTGAGGTTTCATGCTTTTTGTAAAAAATGTGAACAATTTGTATATAGTTTCCCTTCCTATTTTCCCTGGTTTGTTCCTTGTGTTTTTTGAGATCTTTGTGCCCTTTTTCTAGTTGATGGTCTACTTTTTCCAAAGATCTGGTTTATTGCCATGCCTGCAGGAGGCATGCATCCCCAACTAGAGCCACTGTTAGCACTTGAAAGAATTTCCATGGTTTTCTATCTTTTATCTAGTCTTTCCCTACAAAATTTCATGGCCTTAGCATGTTTTTTCTAGTCTTTGCAGTTATTTTTAGGTCCCTGGCACAAACCCTTGGTTCAAAAATTCAATAAACTAGCCGTTACATTTAAGATCCTTTGTTTTTACCCTGGCCTTGTTATAATTTCAAGTTAACTTTTCGGGCCACTTAAAACCTCTTATCTGCATGTGCTATTTAAATGGGTTCACTTTATGTCATGCGGTTAGGTTCTTCATCTGTTGGTGAGGTCCCCTCTGTATTTCCTAAGCACCCATGTTTTAATTTTTCCTAAGCCCTATAGTTCCCTGCTGAAATATTTTCCCTAAGTCATGCTTTAATATTTTCCTATGTTTCAGCACCCTTTATTTTCCCTAGGCCTAGCTCTAACACCATCTCCATCTGACAATGGGCGTATCTTCTCAAGCGATGTGTCAAGCGCATAAGATCTTGAGATGGCCATCGATTCTTTGTATGATGTAGCCTTTCCTTCAAGCGGGTCCACTTGCCAGGTGTGCAGATTTGGCTATCTCACATTGGTCCACCTATTATATGATTCAGATTGTTGTCAGTGGGACCAGTCTTCTTGGCGTTCAAGTGGGTTAAAGTCCAATTTAATCTTGTGGCTATCTTTATACCGTTAATGAAACATGCTCGATGTTTAATGCAGCAGTATAGCGATAGTCGTTGATTCTCATAAGGAAGGTAGGTGGGTTCGTTGACATGTTTGCATAGTTGGCAGCTTTTTATTGATCCATGTATTAGCACTATGGCATGCTGTCAGTGGGACCTGGTCTCTGGAAGTGTCAGAGGGTCCTGATCCTATCAGTGAATCGACTAATGTTGTATGATCTCATCAAGTGTGTTAGAAGCTTAAGATCTTGTGATGGCCGTTGATTTTGGTTTATGTCAGAGGGTTGTCAGAGCGGGGAGAAGATTCTTCATCCCATGATGGGCATGTAATCTAATAGAATCTTGGAGGTCTATGCAAACTTTAGATGGCCGTCAATCTTCCTATTGTAGGCCCGGTCAAAGTTTCGAAGGCTTAGTGGTTCTAATAAATGTTTTGGTGGTTCGACAAATTTTGAAGTCTTCGCTTGTTTGCATGAAATAGAAGTGGTTCTCTAAATGTTTTAGCAGTTCAGTGAACAAGCGTTCATGGAATCGCTAAACATTTTGGTTGATAGATAAAGTGTTTCATGAACTGGCGGAGGCCTTTTGTCGCTAGTTCGCTAAATGTGGGACTGAGGTGAATGTTTTGCTATGGTCGCCAGGTCATGAAATTAAGTGATGGGTTAAGTTTTTTTCTCGCGAATTGGAATTGCCTTGTCGCCAGTTCGCTAAAGGTAAACTTGAGGTAACTGGTTGAGTTAAGATCATAAAAGATAGTGAAAGGGAGGAATTAGATGGTTGCAATATAAAGTTGGCTCAGATTTGAACATGGACTGTCGATTTGCTGCTGGCGCTTGGAGGTAGCCGTTTATTTTCAAATTCAAATCTTCTGAGGGTTTCTTGCCACCAGAAGGACTAAAATTCAATGTAGAAGCGACTGGTGCTTGTGGGAGATGATCTGTTTGCCATCGCAGTGTGGTCCAAGGTGTTCCGTGTTCATCTGTGGCATCTGTACTATGCAGTTTTATGCTCGAGGCATGTTGTAGGTGGCTGAAAGGGTTGAAATTTTGAGCATTTTTGTGGTTCTCAGTACCTTAACAGAGAATTTATCATGATTGAGGATCATTCACGGATTTTCTTTCTCCTGGTTGCCTGGGTTTCCACCCCTGTAATTAATTTTTGATCATTACCAGTCAGTTGCTGTAGTTGTTGAAACCCTAACTCTAGTCACCTGAAGCTTGATGCATCCTCTTTGAGGATTCCCAAGTGACTAGGGGTATAAGTAGTGAAATGTTTTATTTTGCAAGGGTTCCTTCTTCTACGATTTTGTAGGGCTCCTTCTTCTACAATTTGGATGAGAACTGGTTCCATGAAGGGTCCTTTTCCTGTAGATTTTCTCTACTTCTCTGCATATAGGGTGTTCTTCCTTCCCTTGTTGGTTCAGGGAATATAATACATGTTGTAATTGATTTGTCTTATGTATGAGGATTCAGTATATTCTTACTGTTACTAAGCTATCTCCATTTGAATTCTAAATTCATTAATCATACATCAAGGGTGTTTGATTTTTCTATTTGCATTGCCTATGTGTTTTCAAATGGAGTTGCCTTCGCAGAGATGACTAGTTTAGGATTAGTTTTCATGTATGTATGAGCTGAGGTATCAAAGATATGTCATGCTTGTCTTCCAGTGGATTCTAGTTAATGTATTATCGGTTTATAGGTCTCTTCTAAGGGGAGGGTTAAAATCCTTTGAATGGGTAATAACATACTTGGATACACAAGTGGGTTGTTAAAGTGAGGTTTGGTCATAGTGTGTGATTGATGTTAGGCATCAACACATTGAGTACATTGTCTTCTTGTTTCATAGTTGTTTATTACAATAGGGTATTTGACTCTATGGACCATTGGACAAGGCACTGGTCTATCAAGGACTTAGGACATCTCAGGGGTCCTTCAACCCATCTTCAAATCATTTAATTTTAGTTCCACCCTTTCCCTTTCATGTTGTTAGTATAGGTCTCTAGTCTTCAGACTCTTTCTATGCAAGTAGGGCTATTGCATGAGATCTTGGTTTCATTGAGGTACATGATACCTATAGGGGCTTGAAGACTATTCCACATTAATCTATCTGTAGGCCTATTGTTTATCATGAGGTGTCTTGAGTGTGCAGATAAAACAATACCCACCTGAGTGATGTGGAGCTCAAAGAAGAAGGAGGATGTTCTCTATCCTCATCAATTGGTTCTATTTTCTTGTCAAACTTGAGTGCCTAATTTTAGGATCAAGCCCACCTTTTGATTCGAGTTTGGTCCTGCAAGGAAAAGTTTGGTACTGAGAGGGGGGGCTGAATTAGTATTCTACAAACTTTATCTTTTTCCCAATTATGGATATAAAAGATTATCTTTATACATGCATAACATAAGAAACTAAACAATATGCATAACACTAAAGAACTCATAACACATGATATGTTCTCGAGGAAACCCTTACCAAGGGAAAGCCCCAGTGCGGATGGTACCCACAAAGATCCACTAATCAAAAGTATCTTGTTAAGGATGTTGACCCTGTTAGGAGTCTATTACATATGTATAGTGTATCAGTCCTGGTTAAGGGACTATAGGCCTTGTTAGAAGCCTCAACCCTGTTAGGAGTTGTAGATACAAAATCTGATTACAAGATGAGCCCACTGTCCAAACAAGTAATATACAATGTATACTAATTACAAAAATGGATTAAGGTACATAACCTTAAACTGCTTACATCAATGTCTTCTTTGCTGCTCTTACATTCACATCATATCATATCATCACCATATTACTCTTCTCTTTTTCATTCTTACAATTACAATTACATATATACAAGTTATTAAGGCTAATAAATTTACATGGTCGGCTTCCATATATCTTTATCTAAGGGTAAAGCTCTAGGATGTCATCCCTTTATATTGTTAAGTCATTATTTTGGTAAACAAAATAATCCCTTAACTCTTTACCAATTTTGTCTTCTTATTCTGACCTATCGGCTTAACACTGTCTTCGATAAAACTCCCATAACTAATTCCATACATTCCATACTAACTTTCACTTTGAGATGGGTCATTAGTAGCCATCATAGCATCTATGTTCAAGTGTGCAAGCATTGAACTTACTCCAGTCAAAGTTGTAAACCAAAACTGTATCTTGGTACACTATGAAAACATTGTCTCACACTTAGACACAATTGCATTGCGATCTTCCATACTTTCTCTCTAACCTATGCACTCTTAATGTGGATCATATGTTTCCATAATGACATCTATGTACTCACTTCAGCCAAATTGCCAACACTGTGTAGGTATAGTTGATTTTAGCCTTACCATTCTTGGGTTTAGAGGTTTCCCCCTTTCATATTTGGGCAAAAGCTCCTTGAATGCCTTGTGGTCTGCATTTGTATTCAACCCATCAATCTAAAGTTTACCACTTTCAATAAGATCCTAAATAACATGTTTAAGTTTCCAGCAATGTTCGATGTCATGTCTAGTGCCATTGTGGTATTTGCAGAAAGCTTTTTCATTCCACCAATGTGGCTTAACATCAGGTATGTGGAAGTTTGTTGGATCTTGTGGTTGTGCAAGATTATTTGCAATGAGGGTCTTGAAAAAATCCTCATATGAGTCACGCAGTTTAGAAAAATGTCGCACCTTTTTCTTGGGCTTTTCTTGATACTTAGGTTTATGCTCTTGTTGGTTAGAGGATGTGTTGAGCTTGATAGCTTGGACTACACTAGACAAATGGAGAATTCCTTGATCCTTGGGTTGGGAAGAGTCCACAATTCCATCATTGACTACTTGCTTATTCTTATTCTAGTGGGAGTGCTTTCCTTCGTCCTTATTAGCATTGTTAGGATTTTGACCATTGTTGTTATTGCTATGTTTGGTCAAAATAACTTCTTCTTTTAAGACATCTTCAATTCGACATGCAGTCTTAACCATAGTATCGAAGGAATCAAAGACTATCTTTCTAACCTCATAGTGCATTTCAGGCACCAAATTACTAACAATGATGTCAACCCTTTCATGCTTAGGTATATTCCTAGAATAGTGGTAGCACAATCCTCTCCACCTTTACAAGAAGGTAACAAAGGATTCCCCTTGGTTTTTTTTCAAATTGCATAAGTCCAACATAGTGACTGATCTTGATAAGTTGTATGCAAAATGTTCAATGAATCTGTGGACAAGTTCTTTGAAAGTTTTGATGGGAGGGGTTATGTTGGTAAACCACTCCATGGCTTGGCCCTTGAGGCTCCTTGGAAATAATCTCATAAGGTAAGAGTCATCTTGGTGAAACTCAAAACTCATGATGTAAAACTAACGCACATGTTCATGTGGGTCACCATTACCATCATACTTGTCGTATTGGGGAATTTCAACTTTCCTAGGAAAATCCATCATAGTCACACTTTTTTCAAAAGGGTTGGGACAAACATAATCAAGTGAAAAGGAACTTTTAGGTGCCAACACCTTTTCCATCATTCATTTTAGTTGCTTGATCTCCTCTTCTTGAGAGGGTCCTTGTTTCTTGATTCTCCTATCCACATCAAAGTTGTAAGGGACTCTAGCACCCTTATTAATCAAACTCTCTAGGAACCTATCTTTATTTTGATCAAGATACGTCTCCACATATTGTTGAAATAGTGGCTCTTATTGCATTTTCATGAAATCTTGATCATCAAAACTTGCACTACTTCCTCCATGTTGAGAGCTATGATGAGCTTGTTGGGAGGGTTGTCTTTGTACACACAAAAGTAGTGCACTTCTCTAAGTCATTACATCAAAGGAAATCCATGAAAGGGAAACCTTTAATAGCGACCTAGAGCTCTCTATGTATGGAGTTGCAAGATTGTAAAATTGCTCTCACCTAGAGCTAATAAACTTATGACCTTGCTTGTCAACCACACAATGAGATATTCAAATGAAGACAACGGCAAGAATGCCAATATCCCCAAGAATCAAATTAAATGCAATGCAAGCTCGATTAAGATGAATATGCAAGCTAGTCTATGAAAATGAAAGTGAAAACTAGGCTATGAAAGAAAAGTACAAGTCTTACAATCCCTCCTAATTAAAATATGTGAGATTAATCTATAGCACAAAGAAAGTCTATACTAAGAATGCCATGATTATGCAACTATGAAAGTAAGAAAGCAAGCTAAATGAAATGCAACAACAATGTCTTCAAAGGTTGAATGCAATAATGTCTTCAAAGAGCTCCAAATGACCTACAAAACCTGCAGTATAACATTAGCATAAAAGAGATGGATATGCAAATGAGGAAGAGAGCTCTTCTTTTATAGGCAACCATTTTAGGGTGCATACATTTTTCCCTATTTGACTAATTTGTGAGCATTTTGGGAACACATGCAGTCAAAGAAGTTGAAATATGAGTTCATTTTGGGATCACAAAACAACTCTGACGTGTGTTCATTTTGGGAACATGCCTAGACAAACATAAATAAAAGATTCTAGACATGAGTTCATTTTGAGATCACATCCAAAATAAGAGATAAAAATCTCAAGCTAAGTGAAAGCTCATAAAAAGATAGCTGAATCATGAAAATCAAGGATTAAATCCAATAGGTACTGCCCCCTCAAAATCAAAATCAAAATCAGGTAGAGGAGAATAGAAGATTGATAAAAGATGATCAAATCATAATGAAATCATAATCAAAGATAAAGGATAACATGAAAACCATTAGGTAGTGAAAACATGCCCCAGTGATGAATGAGAAGAAAAGAAATGGGGTGAATGGAAGACTAGAAGTGTGAAAGACATGAAAAGGAATAAATTCTATCAAAGATTGAAGAATTATGCCTCAAAAGGTTAGTCAACTACAAAGAAGAAAGAGAAATATTTGAAACGTGATTTTGACTATCAAGATGACTTCGGATTTCAATTTCAAGTCCGAAAATAGATCCAGGATGTCAAAATTAGCTAGAGGTGCAATTTTCACTCAATTTTGAGGTGTTTTGAAAATTAGATCAAAAAGTCAAAATACTATAAAAGGGGTGAAAAGGTCATAGAAAAGGATGTGATGTGAAAGAAAAGAAGTAAAAGACATGCTCAAAAAAAGGAAAGGTGAGCACAATTGACCAACAAGTCCATGAAAGATAAATAGAGAGCTCTCTCCATATGCGAGATGCAAAACTAATCTAATCATGAACCTAAAAATGCAAGCTACTATGAAAAAGTGGTTGACTTGCAAGGTCACAATGCTTATAGACATCTAATTATCATCATCAAGCATTATTGGTAGCATCATAAGATCATACAATACACACTAATATGACTATGTGAATATAAATATGATCTATATCAGATAGAGATGTGGGAATCCCACCTAGGCACCAAAGACATGTAGGTCAAGATGACTAGTGCAGTGAGATTACTTAAGTTTGCTATAGCGAGATTACGCTTGCATCAGGACATAAGAAGGTCAAGATGGCTATAACCATGCACTCACAAAATAGTCAAGGATAATACCTTGTAGATCCTAGGTGTCAAGTGGATCAAGCATAAATGCTAATGACAATTAGAACCAACAAAATATACCCACAAGAAGATAAAGAAATAAAACATTTTCTCATACCCTCAGTCTTCTAGCTATGCATCATCGAAAACTTCTCAGGGAAAGACCACTCATCAAAGTAATTCTCATAGACACACAGAAAAATAAAGTCAACATATCTCAATTGAATTGATTGTTTAAGTGTGTGTGTGTTGGTCATAGAGTCAAACTTTGAGTATCAAATTTGCTAATGAGTGATATCTCATCATACTTAGACTGGTGGGTAAGACATTTGATAAGTGTTGAGAAATAGTCAACGCTAGGGTAGTGTTGAAAAACATAGTTTGGGGTAAGTGTGACTATTTTTTTGGGATTTTGAATTTTTAAATTTTTTTTGGTGTTTTTGAAATATATAATTTTTTTGGAAATACATCAAAGCACCTATTGCTAGGTTTTCACTAAGATGATCATTTTTTCAAGATATTTTCTAATTTTTAGGATTTTTAAAAATATATCATTTTTTTGGATTTTTTCAAGATCAATAAGATATATACAAAGAATGCCCCTAGATAGAATGGGCATCAAACTCCCAAGCAAGATCACATCATGTAGTTCCAAAATATGGCAAGGTGGAGAACAAGAGGGAATAGCAAGCTAGTGGAAGAGATGGAAGACAAGAGAATGAAGGAGAATGAAGGAAATAAATCCTCAATGGCAAACTCCTCAAGAGTACCCAAGCTAGGGAAAAAAAGTCATGTAAAGCACATTTGGACAAGCAATGAAAGGCTAGCATAGGATAAGTCACAAAAGTGTAATGCAAAAGAAGGAAAGGATGTAGTCCAAAGGAGTAGACATGTCAAGAGGCTTCATAGCATCGCGCTTTAATATTTTTTATTAGATCAAGACCAAAGGGGAAAAGGATAGCAAAAGACTAGAATGAATGGAGGAAAATAAATATGAAGGCTAAACATGAATGAAATGAAAGAAAGATCATCGTAAGATAGATCACAAGATAACCAAATGTTCTTGTATAGGTCAACATTGTCAAGATCAAAGAGAGAAGATGGAATGGAGGAAATATGTAGAAGAACTACGCAGGATGCCTGATTGCCAGGTTTTCATCACGGTACTTATCCAAGGTGCCACAAGGGAGTGGTTTTCAATATAGGATGAATTTATTTCTCTTTACTTTTGCTACCAATGCGCCTGTTTCCAAGTTTTCACCAAGGCACATTTTCAATTTTTTCATTTGTTTTGTTTACTTTTTTGAATTTTTCTATTTTTTGAATTTTTTGGAAGAAGGAAAGCTTTTTAGATAATGCTCCTTGAAATGATAAACCATGATATGCCAAGGATTCAAAATGATATGGTCAAAGATGCTGATAGGGAAAGGAAGATGGAAGATAAAAATGGAGGATAAAGTTTTATGTAAAACGAGTGAGGTTGGAAGATAGGAGGAAAAGGAAAATGAGGAAAAATGATAGAAGGTAGAAGGATAATGAGTGGAAGGATTGTGAAAGGGTAGATGGAAAGGAAGGCAAGATCAACATCAACACACACCTTGAAGGGTGGTGAGAGGGTGGAGGAAACATGAATGAAGGAATACAAGAAGAAATATGATGAATGTTTAGCAGAGGTTGCGGTTCAGGCATATGGAATGGAAGAATAATTTTGGAAAAAGATGAGGCAGAAGCCTTTGGAAGCTTGAATGTCAACTTCATTTTTTGTTCAATATTAGACTCTTTCAAGAGAGAATTTGGAATCCATATAGCCTTAGGCTTTTCATTTTTTTTGATGATTTAGAGAGAATATCTTCAATGATGAATTTTGGAACCCATACTTGTCTTACAATTTTCTTCTTAGATATCTCTTTTGACTTTATGCCTCCATGTTGATTAGAGTAGACATGGTGAGCTTCTTTTTTTTATGGATTCTTTTATTTCTTCTTTTTCTTGTATTGAACATTCAAGTTACTTCCAAAAGACTTAGGACTTGTGGAAGAAGGAGGATATGACTGGTTTAGATGGGTGGGTGGATGAAAAGGATTCAAGGGTATGCATCTATGTTGATCTTGAGGAAAGATAGGAGATGGAGGGACGTAAGGACCCAAAATGGATGATAAATTAGGAGAATTAGGAAGGGAAAGTGAAGGGACATAAGGGCCCAAGATGGAAGGAAGATGTGAAGCCCTTAATATTGGTGGAGGAAGTCCAAGGATGGATGTGGAAGATGTAAAAGGATAATCAATAAGCTCATCAGTATCTATATAACAACCAAGGATATCAACATCTTTAGAGTGAGCATTAGGATTTGCAATAGGACCATGAACATCTTGAATAGGAGCAACTTATTCAATAGGATTGTTCAAAGCTTGCAAAGACTTAGAAATAGTAGAAAGTGGAAGTGAACGTGGAGTGGTAGAATAAGAAGATGGCAGACTTTGATCTTGACAAGGATCTTTGGATAGCATAAGTGTATCATCTTTCTCTTGATTTTCAATAGGCTTAGCATTGGAAGTAACAACACCACTTTTAATAACCTTAATAGAAGTATCATCTTTAGAAGGTGCAAGTGTAGTAAGGTTATTTCATTTATCAATAAGCTCAACGGTGTGAGTAGTAGCTTGATCTTGCTTAGGAGAAGATTTAAGACATGGTGGAATAAATGAGGAAGGGCATAAAGGATCAAAAGAACCATGAAATGGATGAGAGATATTATGAAGCTTGCATAGTAGCTTCATGTTTATGCTTTCATAGTTTAGATTTTCTTTCATGCTTTAGAATAACTCATCTAGTTTAATAGGAAGGATTGTAATACTTGTACTTTCCTTTTCATAGCATAGCTTGTACTTTCATTTTCATATTATAGCTTGCATATTTGCATGTGTTCTCGAAATGATCATACATTAGTCAAAGAGGGGTAAATGTATGCACCCTAAAATGGTCACCTAGACTTTGAGCCTCATTTCTTGCAATTTATCAAATCCCTGAATCAATATTGTCAAAAATCAACATTTTATCAATTATATCAATTTCCTTGATCAAATCCTATTTTATCATATTTGATTATTCCTTGGGCTAACCATTTTATCCTAAGTATTTATTTAAAATGAATATTTCCTCCCCTTTTATTAAATAAAAAGCCCTCACCTTTTCCTTTTATCCTAAGTTGCACAAATAAAGCATTATTCTTATTTTATAAAAAGAATAAAAATACTTTTGTCTCATATGGACACAAAAGTCAACTCTTATTTTCTCATTGGAGGACATTTGTGAACATGGGTTGCTCCTTTTTGATGCTCCACCATTGATTAAATCTTTTGCCTCTTAATCTCCATGGTTCATTCCTTCTCATTTCCTATAAAAGAAGAGCTCTTTTCCCCATTTGCATATCCATTTCTTTAATGCTAATATTATGCTACAGATTTTCTAGGTCATTTGGAGCTCTTCAAAGACATTCTTGCATTCAAGCTTTGAAGACATTGTTGTTGCATTTCATTTAGCTTGCTTTCTTACTTTCATAGTTTCATAATCATGGCATTCTTAGTATAGACTTTCTTTGTGCTATAGATTAATCTCACATAGTTTAATTAGGAGGGATTGTAAGACTTGTACTTTCCTTTCATAGCCTAGTTTGCACTTTTATTTTCATAGAATAGCTTGCATATTCATCTTAATCTAGCTTGCATTGCATTTCATTTGATTCTTGGGGATATTGGCATTCTTTCCCTTGTCTTCATTTGAATCTCTTATTGTGTGGTTGACTAGCAAGGTCATAAGTTTATTAGCTCTAGTTGAGAGCAATTTTACAATCTTGCAACTCCATAGATAAAGAGCTCTAGGTCACTATTTAAGTTTTCCCTTTCATAGATTTTCTTTGATGTAATGACTTAGAGAAGTGCACTACTTTTGTGTGTACAAAGACAACCCTCTCAACGAGCTCATCATGGCTCTCAACATGGAGGAAGTAGTGCAAGTTTTGATGATCAAGATTTCATGAGAATGCAACAAGAGCCACTATTCCAACAATATGTGGAGAAGTACCTTGATCAAAATAAAGATAGGTTCCTAGAGAGTTTGATTAATAAGGGTGCTAGAGTCTCGTACAACTTTGATGTGGATAGGAGAATCAAGAAACAAGGACCCTCTCAAGAAGAGGAGATTAAGAAACTAAAATGAATGATGGAAAAGGTGTTGGCACCTAAAAGTTCATTTTCACTTGATTCTATTTGTCCCAACCCTTTTGACAAAAGTGTGACTATGATGGATTTTCCTAGGAAAGTTGAAATTCCCCAATACGACAAGTATGATGGAAATTATTTGATTTTTTATTTTTCTAACCTTGTGGGCCTAAAAAGTTGTGGTTGTAGGTACATTTTCTTGAGAAATTTTCCAAAATTGCATGCTAAAGGGCTACTAATAGTTTCTTGTAGGGCTGCCCAAAAAGCATAAAAATACAAAAAAAAATTCTTTTTTGTTTATTTCATTTCAAGTGTGGCAATTACTAGTTGTTTCATTTCATAGGAACATAATATCTTGTGGAAGGAATTTTGAAGTGGTAGGAGAAGTATGCTCTTCACCCTTGTGGTGAACTAGAAAATCTTGACCCATCTTGGGATTTTGGAAGCAAGAGAGTAATTGAACTCTTCTTGGTGTGTTTGGGAAAGACTTTGAGATAGGGGAGTATGCTCTTCACCCTTGTGGTGAAAGAAAAACCTTGAACCTCATAAGTTGATCAATTTTTGTTTATATTGTTAGAATCCTTTAGCGAGCTTTCTCTTGAGCAATCAAGAGGAACAACCCAAGTGGGGACAAGCTAATACCGAGCTATTCCAACCCACTATAAACTCAAGGCTATCAAGGACACAAAACCTTGGTAGACATAGCACTTGTCTTCACTTGATGTGAGTAGCCACCCTATTTTTCTGCTTAGCTTCTTGGTGCAAGGATTGATCCAAGTGGAATAACCCAGATCACCCCAAGACTACTCACCATATGTGCTCCTTTGGTTGTGTCTTTGGCACTTCCATGACAAAGCCAATATCTATTATGGGTAACCACTTTGTGTGAGGCAAGGGAGCATCAAGTTGTGGGCCAAGTTGTTAAGTATTGAGCCATTCACTTTTTAGGATAGTAAGTGCTTGAAGTGTTCTCATTGTGCTATACCCATGTAAACATTCTTGCATACTCAACATCTCGGTAGCATTCATAGGGTTTTTCAATTTTCATATCACAATTGCTTGTCTTGGCAAGGTTGCTTTTGCCCTTGTTTCAAGTGTTTGAAGACACATTTGATCCCATACTGCTTGCAAACCTATCAATTTACTGCTATCATTATGATTGAAATTGAAAAAATCAACCCTCAAACTAAAAATTTTGAACAAACAGTCCCAAAAATTGAGATTTTGCACTTCATTGGTCAAGAGTCGTACAATTCTACAATAGTATCGCACCTTGTGGAGGGAAATATCATGCGATAGTTCACCCCTACCGGACTATCGCCCCACCTACCTAGAAAGTATTGCCTAGACTTATTGGAAACTATCACCTGGCTTAAGGTGAAGTATCACCTCGCTATAAATTATCACCCTATTTTCCTAGTAACTGTCACACAGAGCCTTTTGTTGTCTGCCTGGTTTATGCAATTTTCTATCCTCCTTGGTCAATCCAAATCTTAAATCTTAGGTGCTGTGACATGTTGCTCAACATCCAAATAAAATCAAATGGTATCAAATTGCATAAAATGACTCTTGGTTTTCTTTCTTCCACATCTTCCATGTCTTCCTAGTCTCCCATTTTCATCCTTTCTCTTCTTTCTTCATGATTCTTCCTAAATTCTTCATCTCTTCTTGATTCCTTTCCTCTTATTATCTAGTCTACCTTCTTCTATTTCATCTCTCCTATTCAATTCTTCCATGCTTGATTCCTTCTCTTCTACAACCATGAGTTTCAACTATCTTTCTATAGAACCTCTCTTGAAAATGGATGATCTTGATCTCCTTGATCAATTTGAAAAATATCATTCTTCCAATAGTTTCATTGATGATAAATTTATGACAAAAATATGAAAGAAAGCAAGTGAATCACCCACCTTTAATAGAATCATGCTCATGATCCTCTCGTGATCTTCTTCTTCCAAACATTGTTCATCATCTAAGTCTTCTCATTTGAATTCTTGACCTTCCAATTCTCATCATGGACCTTCTAAACATCATTCAAATTCTTCATCTTCCAAGTCTCATCATGACTCTTCTAGATATTGTTCACATTCTTCATTATCCAAGTCTTCTTCCTCCACTAGGTCTTCACTTTCCTCTTCTTCACAATCTCATTCCTCTTCTACTTCTCCCAAGAGTCTTAATCCTCAATATGAGCAATATAGTAATCCTTGTGATACCTCTCCCATGAAGAGTGACACACCCACCTTTGATGACTATGATGACTATTATGATGGCTATGATGATGAACCATATAGTCATACCTATGAAACCTCTATTCCTAAGAGTCCTCCTCGTCATGTGCTCAAGCTTACTAAAGGGTCATCCTATTGGATAGATTGTGATGGTGATCCATATGATTCTGATTTTGAAAGAGATTATGATATTTTTTGTGACCAATATGATACATCTGCTACTATTAAGGAAGAAAAGTTTTTCCGTGCTGATTATAAACGTAGATACTATGAGCATCTCTCCTCTAAGAAGTCTCATATTGAAAATAAAGGTGACACTCTCAAGAAAGATTATGTTAATGATGGACCTTTGTCTTGTGATGGTTCCCTTCCATCCCCTACTCATACATTTCCTAAAGCTTCTGAGTCTTCCAGATCTTTAACAAATCCTTCATCCAACAAAAGTCCTAATACTTTTCATGCGGTTCCCTATAGTTATCCTCAAGGGCTACCTCTTAAACAAACTCAAGCTAACCTTCACTTGGCTGCAAATACTTTCAAAAATGCTAAACCTAAAGAGCCTAAGCCTTTACACACTATAATGCCTACTTTAGCTAGTCCTTCACCACCTCTTCCAAAGTCTTCCATATAACTCCAACCCGCTTCCTTGTCCTTAGAAGTGGGTCCATGTCCAGAGGACTTTTAAAATGATAAAGAAAAGAATATAAAAAAAGATCAAGATCAAAAACCCTCCATGTCACCCAATCCATTTCATGATGTCTCTCCTCCGTCTCTTGGTTCTTTTGATCCTCTACACCCTTGCACCTTCATTCCACCATGTCCTGAATCTTTTGCTAAACAAGATCAAGATACTACTTATGCCATTGGGCTTATTGATAATCAAAATGACCTTACTCCCATTGAGGTTATTGAAAATAGTGATGTTACTTCTAATTCTGGGCCTATTGAATATCAACAAAAAAATGATGCGCTTATGCCATCCAAAGCAACTTGTCAAGATCAAAATCTTCCATTTTCTTGTTCTACCATTCCATGTTCACTTCCGCTTTCTAGCCTTCCTAAATCTTCACAAGCTCCAAACAATCCTATCAAAGAAGTTTCTCCTATTCAAGATGTTCATGATCCTATTGGAAATCCTAATGCTCACTCTAAAGATGTTGATGTTCTTGGTTGTCATATAGATGTTGATGAACTTATTGATTATTCTTTTGCATCTTCAACTTCCATCCTTGGACCTCTTCCATCACTAGTAAGGGCTTCATGTCTTCCTTCCATCTTGGGTCCTTATGTCCCTTCACTTTCCCCTCCTAATTCTCCTAATTCTTCATCCATCTTAGGTCCTTATGTCCCTCCATCTCCTATCTTTTCTCAAGATCAAAATAGATGCATACCCTTGAATCCTTTTCATCCATCCACCTATCTAAACTAGTCATATCCTCCTCCTTCCACAAGTCCCAAGTATTTTGGAAGTAACTTGAATATTCAATACAAGAAATAGAAGCAATACAAGAATCCATCAAAAAAAGAAGATCACCATATCTCCTTTAATCAACATGGAGGCATAAAGTCAAAAGAGATATCTAAGAAGAAAACTACAAGACAAGTATGGGTTCCAAAATCCATCATTGAAGATATTCTCTCTAAATCATCAAAAAGAAATGAAAAGCCTAAGGCTATATGGATTCCAAAGTATCTCTTGAAAGAGTCTAATATTAAACAAAAAGTGAAGTTGACATTCAAGCTTCCAAAGGCTTCCACCTCAACTTCTTCCAAAAACATTCTTCCATTCCATGCGCCTGAACCACAACCTCTACTAAACATTTGCCATATTCCTTCTCGTATTCCTTCATTCACATTTCCTCCATCCTCTTGCCACCCTTCAAGGTGTGTGTTGACATTGATCTTTCCTTCCTTTCCATCCACCCTTTCACAATCCTTCCATTCATTATCCTTCTACCTTCTATTATTTTTCCTCATTTGCCTATTCCTCCTATCTTTGAGTCTCACTCGCTTTACATAAAACATTATCCTCCATTTTTCTCTTCCATCTTCCTTTCCCTATTAGCATCTTTGAGCATATCATTTTGAATCCTTGGCATATCATGGTTTATCCTTTTAAGGAGCATTATCTAAAAAGTTTGCCTTCTTCCAAAAAATTTAAAGAATATATATATATATATATATATATATATATATATATATATATATATATATATATATATATATATATATATATATATATATATATATATATATATATATATATATATATATATATATATATATATATATATATATTCAAAAAATGAAAAAAAAAGAGAAAAAAAAAATGAAAAAATTGAAAATGTACCTTGGTGGAAACCTGGAAATAGGTGCCTTGGTAGCATAAGTAAAGAGAAATAAATTCATCCTATGGTGAAAATCACTCCCTTGTGGTACTTTGGATAAGTACCATGATGAAAACCTGGTAATCAGACATCATGCGTAGTTCTTCTACATGTTTAATCCATTTCATCTCCGCTCTTTGATCTTGGTAATGTTGACCTATACACAAATATTTGGCTATCTTGTGAGCTATCTTATGATGATCTTGCTTTTATTCCATTCATTTTTAGTCTTCATTTTTCCTCCATTCATTCTAGCCTTTCGCTATCCTTTTCCCCTTTGATCTTGATCTACTAAAAAAGAGTAAAACACGATGCTATGAAGCCTCTTGACATTTATACTCCTTTGTAATGCATCCTTTCCTTCTTTTGCACTACACTTTTGTGACTTTTCCTATGTTGTCCTTTCATTGCTTGTCCAAATGTGCTTTGCATGATAATTTTTCCCTAGCTTGGGTACTCTTGAGGAGTTTGCCTTTGAGGATTTCTTTCCTTCATTCTCCTTCATTCTCTTGTCTTCCTTCTCTTCCACTAGCTTGCTAATCCCTCTTGTCCTCCACCTTGCTAGATATTGGGACTACACGATGTGATCTTGCTTGGGAGTTTGATGCGCATTCTATCTCAGGGCATGCTTTGTATATACTTATTAATCCTAAAAAAGTTTCCAAAAAAAAAATCATATATGATGCTGAAAAAATCTTTAAAAGCATAAAAAGTCCTAAAAAAATAGCAAAAAAAAAAAAAAAGCAAAAAAATAGGAAAAGTGCCTTGGTGAAAATTTGGAAACAGGTGAAAACTTGGAAACATGTTCTACTTGAAAAAATAAAAAAATCTTCAAGTGGTGAAAACTTGGAAACATGTTCTACTTGAGGCCTTTGAACCCTTGCCTTTTAGCATGCATCCTCGACACTTAGCCATTCTCCATCATGCCTTGACCTTATTTGACTTGGTCTGGAATTGGTCTTTATTTTTGTCTATGGGGCATACCTGTTAGCATAGGTCCTTTAAGTGCATTTGTCTCTTGGGGCATTTCACAAATGATGTTTTTCAACACCAACCCAAACATTGTTTCTCAACACTACCCTAGCGTCAAGTGTTTCTCAACATTTATCAGATATCCTACCCCACAGTCTAGTATAATGTGATATCTCTCACTGGCAGATGTGATACTCAAAGTTTGACTCTGTGACCAACACACACGCACTTAAACAATCAACTCAATTGAGATATGTTGACTTTATTTTTCTTTGTGTGCTATCTATGAGGATATATTTGATGAGTGGTCTCTCCCTGAGAAGTTTTCGATGATGTATAGCTAGAAGACTGAGGGCATGAAGACATGTTTTATTGCTTTTTCTGCTTATGGGTATATTTTGTTGATCCTCACTATCATTAGCATTTATGCTTATTCCACTTGACATGGGATCTACAAGGTATTATCCTTGACTATTTGTGCAAGTGCATGCTTATAGCCATCTTGACTTTCCTTGTGTCTCGATGCGAGTATAATCTTGCTATATTAAACTTAGGTAATCTCACTGCACTAGTCATCTTGACCTACATGTCTTTGGTGCCTAGGTGGGATTCCCACATTCCTATCTAATATAGATCGTATTCAGATTCACATAGCTATACTAATGTGTATTGTATGATCTTATCATGCTACCAATAAAGTTCAATTATGATTATTAGATGTCTATTGGTGTTGTGACCTTGCAAGCCAACCACTTTCATAGTAGATTGCATTTTTCAGTTCATGTTAGATTAGTTTTTGCACCTTGCATATGGAGAGAGCTCTCCTTTTATCTTTCACAAACTAGTCGGTCAATTGCGATCACCTTTCACTTCTTCTCAATCATGTCTTTCACTTCTTGTCTTTCATATCACATCCTTTTCTATTCCTATGGCATTTTGACTTTTTTGACAATTTTTCAAAACATATCAGAATTATGCGAAAATTGCACCTCTAGCTAATTTCGACGTTCTGGATCCATTTTCAGACTCAAAATTAAAATTTGAGGTCATCTTGATAGTCAAAATCACATTTCAAAAATTTCTCTTTCTTCTATGTAGTTGATTAACCTTTTGAAGCATAATTCTTTGATCTTTGATGGAATTCCTTCATTTTCATGTCTTTCACACTTCTAGTCTTCCATTCACCCCATTTCTTTTCTTCTCATTCATCACTAGGGCATGTTTTCACTACTGAATGGTTGTCATGTTATCCTTTATCTTTGATTATGATTTCATTATGATTTGATCATCTTTTATCAATCTGTTGTTCTCCTCTACTTGATTTCGATTTTGATTCCGAGGGGGCAGTACCTATTGGATTTAATCCTTCATTTTTTTGATTCAATTATCTTTTTATGAGCTTTTTCTCAGCTTTAGGTTTTTATCTCTTATTTTGGATGTGATCCCAAAATAAACTCATGTCCAGAATCTTTTGTTTATTTTTGTCCAAGCATGTTCCCAAAATGAACACACGTTTGAGTTGTTTTTTGATCCCAAAATGAACTCACATTTCAATTCTTCTTTGACTGCATGTGTTCCCAAAATGATCACACATTATTCAATGAGGGGAAAATATATGCACCTAAAATGGTTTCCTAGACTTTGGGCCCCATTCTTGCAATTTATCAAATCCATGAATCAATATTTTAAAAAATCAACATTTTTCAATTATGTCAATTTCCTTGATCAAGTCCTATTTTATCATTTTTTATTATTTGTCTTGGGTTAACCATTTTATCCTAAAGTCTTTATTTATTTAAAAGAAATATTTTCTCCCCTTTTAATAAATAAAAGCCCCCACCTTTTCATCTTATCCTAAGTTGCACAAATAAAGCATTATTCTTATTTTATTAAAAGGGAAAAAATACTTTTTGTCTTATATGGACACAAAAGTCAACTCTTATTTTCTCATTGGAGGATATTTGTGCACATGGATTGCTCCTCTTTCAAACTCCACCCTTGATTAAGACTTTTTCCTCTTAATCTCCATGGTCCATTCCTTCTTATTTCCTATAAAAGAAGAGCTCTCTTCCTCATTTGCATATCCCCAACTTTTTATGCTAATGTTATGCTACAGGTTTTCTAGGTCACTTTGGAGCTTTTTGAAGATTTGGAGCATTCTTGAATTTTGCATCTACATTCCATTCTTAGTTTCATTCATGCATAGTAGCTTCATGTTTATGCTTTCATAGTTTAGATTTACTTTCATGCTTTAGAATAACTCATCTAGTTTAATAGGCAGGATTGTAATACTTGTACTTTCCTTTTCATAGCATAGCTTGTACTTTCATTTTCATAGTATATCTTGCATATTTTCATCCTAATTCTTAGTTTACTTGCATTGCATTTCATTTTATTCTTGTGGATATTGGCTTTCTTTCCCTTGTCTTCATTTGAATCTCTCATTGTGTGGTTGACTAGCAAGGTCATAAGTTTATTAGCTCTAGTTGAGAGAAATTTTACAATCTTGCAACTCCATACATAGATAGCTCTAGTTCGCTATTGAAGGTTTCCCTTTCATGGATTTTCTTTGATGTAATGACTTAGAGAAGTGCACTACTTTTGTGTGTACAATCTTGAGTTCCTAGGAGGTGTTCTTCTCCTATGTTGTGAAATCCTCCTTCCTCTAGGACTAGGAGATCTTGAAGGGGTCCTTGACCACTTTCTACTTCTTGAGGTTCTTGAGGGAGTAGATGGTGGAGAGTTGTTTCCACTGTTGGTACCCCTTTTGTTAAATTGGTCATTGAGTTGTTGGGCTAAAAGCCTATCTTGTTCCTCTTGGAATGATTTTCTTCTCAATTCCAACAAGGCTTGTTGCTCTTCCTCTAAGTGTCTAAACCTTTCTTCTTTAGCAGCTTGTTTATCCAAAAAGGCTTTCTTTTCATGCTCAATTATTTTAAGCCTTTCATTAGCATATCTTGAGGTTGTTTTGAGCGGAGAGTTGGACCTTGAGTGTTTGAACAAGTCATTAGTGAATGCAACATTCACATGAGCATCACCAGATTTATTGTTTTGGTCTTCATGATGTGACCGTGCATCTTGGTGAGCTTTCCCATAATGTCTTTCAGCTCTTTGATGGGCTTCTACATATCTTGAGTTAATAGGGGATGATTCAGGTTGATTATCATCACCAAACAACATGTTATCCCTATGTCTTTGGAAAATTTCATCAAGAGTTTGATCCATTGCTTCTCTTTGTCTCCTAGTCAAAGTGTATCTCATGTCCATATTTGATTGAGAGGATGGTAAAGAAGTACTCAACTCACTAGGATTTCTCTTTAGGTAAAACCAAGCCTCAAACTCGCTCCTAGGTGATTGATCAAAGATGGGTTTCTTTCCCTTTCACTTTTGATGAGTTTGGATTGAGGGTAATTGTTCAAACACAACTTGAGATCATTTTCCTTGACTAACTTGGTACCTTGTTGTGGCCAACATGAAAGAAAAAGACCCTTGGTGATAAGATGACCTTATGAAACATCAATATCAAACTACGATAGTGAAAGTGTTCAATTGTCCAAAAAGAGATGGTAAGATAGAAAGCTACAAAAGGTAGAAACCAACACTACCATAGAGGTGTATAATAAAAGGATGAGTATCCTGACACATATGGACTAGGTGGATGGATTGGCCAAATATATAATTGAAATTGAATTTTGATGGAAGTGAATTGGACAAAAGAGTATTGAAACTCTCCAAGCGTGTTACCAAAGAATCTAAAGGTGTACTTTTTTAACAAGGATGATCTCTAACTTATCGATGCCAAGTAAGACTACTTTGTAAAATCAGAGAACACTAATTCAAGGGGTCTAAAATTAGGAACCCAAGGTACAAATAGGTTTCTAGCAGCAGAGTAAGTCACCTATTAAAATCTAGTTGACTAAGGAAAAGCTGAAAATTGCATTAACCAGATAGACAGCAAAAAGACTCTGTGCGATAGTTTCCAGGCTAACAGTATGATAGTTTCTGACTAGGTGATATTTTGTAGTAAGCAGTGTGATAGTTTACAGGTAGCCTGTGCAATACTTTTTGAGAAAGCAGCGTGATAGTCTTCCAGTGACAAACTATCGCATGATAATTCTTAGTACAGTGTGCGATACAGTTTCTTGATCATATGAATCTTGACCAGTGAGTGCTAAAAATCTTAGTTTTAAGGGCAGTTTGTTCAAAATTTCAATTTGAAGGTTGGATTTTTTGGTTTCAAGCATAGTGATAGCAGTAATAAGATAGGTTTGCAAATAGTAGGTGATCAAACATGTCGTAAAACACTTGCACAAGGGCAAAAGCAACCTTTCCAAGATAAGAAATTATGATATCAAATTAATAAAATCCTATGAATGCTACCGTGATGTTTGATATTTGAGAACATTTACACTGGTAGATCATAATGAGAACAATTCAAGCACTTACTAGCCTAAAAAGATAATGGCTCAATACTTAACAACTTGGCCCACACTTGATGCTCCATTGCCTCACACAAAGTGGTTGCCTACAATAGATATTGGCTTTGTTGTGGAAGTGCCAATGACACAACCAAAGGAACATAGATGGTAAGTAATCTTGGGGTGATCTGGGTTAGTCCACTAGGATCAATCCTTGCACCAAGAAGCTAAGTGGAAAAATAGGATGGCTTCTATCTATGGTTCTTAATAAGGGCTTCTGTTCATAATACCCCTCTTGCTCCCCAAAGGGACTCCTTACCTTGTGGAAAGTAACGAACCTTGCGGCCACAAGAGTACCTTAAGTATTCTTGCTCAACACTTTCCTGGTGGTCACAATTCCACAAGTACTCACATCAAACGAAGACAAGTACTACGTCTACCAAGGTTTTATGTTCTTGATAGCCTTGAGCTTATAGTGGGTCAGAATAGTTGGCAAAAAGATTTTCCCCACTTAGGTCATTCCTCTTGATTGGTCAAGGGCAGGCCTACTAAAGGATTCTAAAAGCTAAACAAAGAGTGGATCAACCTTTGAGTGTCAGGATTTCTATTTCACCTCAAGGGTGAAGAGCATAATCTCCTAGCTCAAAAATATCTCCCAAACACACCAAGCAAAGGTTCAATTGCCCTCTTGCTTTCAAAATCTAAAAGATGGGTCAAGATTTTCTAGTTCACCACAAGGGTGAAGAGCATACTTCTCCTACCACCCAAAGATTCCTATAATAAGATATTAAGTGCCTATGAAATAAAACAACTAGTATATGCCACACTCAAAAGAAAGCAATTGAACAAGAACTTGATTGGTTTTTATGCTTTGGGCAGCCCTACAAAAATCTTTAGTAGCCCTTGTGCATTTGAAACTTTGACATGATTTCTTTTAAGAAAATAATCAAGCAATAGGAACACCTACAAGCATCACTTCATAGGCCTACAAGGGTTAGCACATCAAAAATCAAATGAAATCTACAAATAGACCCTTGTTCTACAATAACAAATCAAAAATCTGAATCAAACCAAGTAAATCTTGTAAAGAAATGACAAAAATTGCTCACTGCCAGGCCTAGGAGATACTTCTATTAGAGAAATAGTCATACGATATTTCATTCTATACTAGTGTGATAATATATCTCTGTGTGATAATTCTTGATACCTACATGTGATAGAGAACAAAACAAGAGTGCACTATAATCTGCCAAAGTGTGTGATATTATAACTAGTAAAATATCACACTGGTATGTAAGAAACTATTGTACGACACTGGAAAATTATCGCACGATAATTCTGTCAAAAAAAATGAGAGAGAAAATGTTGACGAAATATCAAGCAAATATTGATGAAAGAAATGATGGAAATGCAAAAAATGAAGGACAAAACAAGAATGTTCTACCCCACAGTGGGCACCAAAAATGTACACACTAAATAGTGCACTTATCTAAGTCATTACTTCCAAGGGAATCCATGAATGGGAAACCTTGAGAAAATGACCTAGAGCTCCCTAGGCATGGAGTCACAAGGATGTTGATAGTGCTCTCAGCTAGAGCTATTGAAGCATGCAACCTTGCTAGTAAACCACATAATGGGAAATTCAAAGAGACAAGGGCAAGAATGCCAATATCCTACCAACAATGGAAATGCAATGCAATGCAACTATGCTAAGAATGAAGATGCAAGCTAAGCTATGAAAGGAAAGTATTACAAACCCTTGCTAATTAAGCTATGTGAGATAATCTAGAGCATAAAAGATACTAAGCTAGATGCCATGAAAGCTATCGTGGAAGAAATGAAACTAGAATGCAAGAAATGATCTCCAAAAGCTCTAAAGTCTCCAAGAAATCCTGCAACATAAGATTAGCATAAAAAGTTGGGATCTAAGAATGAGAAAAAAGCTCTCCTTTTAAAGGAATTGAAAAGGAATGGACCATGGATATTAAGAGGCAAAAGATTTAATCAAGGGTGGAGCATCAAAGAGGAGCAATCCATGTGCACAAATATCTTCCAATGAGAAAATAAGAGTTGACTTTTGTGTCCATATGAGACAAAAAGTGCTTTTCTTCTTTTTATAAAATAAGAATAATGCTTTATTTGTGCAACTTAGGATAAGAGGAAAACTAAGGGCTTTTTGATTTAATAAAAGGGGAGGGAATTCCTTTTAATTAAATAAAGACTTTTGGATAAAATGGTTAACCCAAGGAAAATAATAAAAAATGATAAAACCAGGGTTTGATCAACGAAATTGATATAATTAAAAAATGTTGATTTTTGAAAATATTGATTCAGGGATTTGATAAATTACTGAATGGGGGCCCAAAGTCTAGGTGACCATTTTAGGGTGCATACACTACCTTGTGAGAGAATGAGAAAACCACTAAGCTTAATCGCTGAAGGTTAAGAGATCACCACCAAGTACTAGGAGACTTGGATAAATCATTTTCTCCAAGTTGCTAGATAAAATCAACTAACTTCCTAGGACTTGGAGATTAAGAGATAACCATACAAATATTATTTAGTCGCTCAATCTCCAGATTAATGTACTTAGCTTTTAGACTTCTCGAGACTTGGAAAAAGAAGGGAAACAATAACCATGTGCTAAATAATATACTTAAGTGTCATGGAAAGGTAACACACAATTAGACCTTGGGTAGGGTTTTTAATTTAGGCAAGGCAAATTTATGAAACCATGTGAAGAAAAAAGGACCTACTTTCTCAAGCTAGAGCATTTTTCAAAAGATCTCAAAGGCATGAAAAATTGGCTAATAGTGGCTCTGTCTAGGGATGATGGGTAGCTTGTGCCCATGCAAGAACTTGGAATTTACTAGAAGAGAAGGCCACAAACTTGACAATAATGACAATTGTAGAGAGCACTAGGCAAAACTTATTTAGAAAGACCAAATCAGACATAAAGGAAACACACCACACCTATACAAAAAATGACAACATATAAAAACCTAACTACTGTTCATAGAAAGAAAATACCTTCAACTGAAGTATTTCTTCAAGAATTATCCATGAACATGCAATTCTTGAATGCCACTAGTGAGTTCTTTCACAATGTATGAATCTGGTCCCCACTTTTCATGGATCATGTATGGCCCTAACCAAATTGGATCAAAATTTCCATGTTTCCCTTTGTCTTCCAATCTACCATTCCAGAGTAATACCAAGTCATTTAGTTCAAATTTTCTCTCTGCAAATTTATTGTCATACAAGTTCTTGACTCGCAACTACATCTTAGCATTCTTTGAAGCTAATTCTCTCCTAGTTTCATCTAGCTTAATCAAGTCTTCAATCCTCAACTGAATTTCATCATCTAAGTCCTTTTCATATAGCTGGACATACTTATGGGTATATGCACAAAGATGGGAGTACATGCATATACTTGTGGGTATATGCATGTATTCCATATAAAAAATAAAATGGTGCACACCCAATTACCTTCTTAACAGTTACTCTGCTAGCCCACACAACCAATGGAAATTTTGAATTCCATGCTTTCTTATTCTTTCCAAGGATCCTCTTGGGAATCTTTATTAGGATTTTATTGGTTGATTTTGCTTGTCCATTTCCTTGTAGATGATAGGGTGAAGAATATGACATCTAGATCCCTAAACTTTCACATAATTCCTTGTACTTATTAGATCTGAAGCACATTGCATTTTCACAAACAATCCTTTGAGGAAAACCAAACCTTGTAACAATATTATTCAATAAGAAACTAGTCACCACCTTGCTAGTTGCATTCCTTGTGGGAACGGCCTCTATCCATTTTAAAAAATAATTAGTGGCAACTAAGATCCAAGAATCTCCTCCACTAGAATTTTTTGGTATCTCTCCAATAAAATCCATTCCCCCTATTGGAAAGGGGCTTGCAATTCCACTGGCTTCAGTGGCACATTTCTTGAAGACTTTAGCTTGCCAGAAAATCTATAACAAGCATCACACTTCCTCACTAGTGTTTCTGCATCTTTAAAAATTGTGGGCCCGCAAAACCCTTCTCTCAAAATCTTTTGATTAGTATTTTTACCCATGTAGTGTCCACCACATATCTTTTCATGCATTTCTTTTAGCAATTTGTTAGCTTGACTTTCATAGATACACATTTCAACAAAATAAAATCTAGATTTCTTCTCCATGATTTGGATCTAATGATAACATACTTAATTTCTTGTAGCTTTAGAGCTCTTTTCTTGCTATCATCTAATCCTAATGGAAACTTCATATTCCTTAAATAATAAATAACATCTTGATACCACATACAATCATCCATATCACATGTGTAATTAGTTTTAATCTAATTTACCTGATTTATATCAAGATTAGACTAAACCATCAATGTTGCCAATCCTTGGCCCCTAACCAATTTGGTAATCTGGATAACAATGTTAAACTCCTAGATTCTATTTATCCATATGCATCTCCTCCTAGATACTTCTTGTTGTGAAAAGATGTCCTTAACCACAAAACTTGGTACAAAAGCAATCATTTTTGCTCCCATGAGATAACATCTAAAAGATTTCACAACCTTTACGAGTGCATAAGATTTCTTTTCTTTAATATCATACTTTAGTTCAACAGCTTGTAAAGACTTATTGAAGAAAGCAATAGGTTGTTCAAAACCCTCACTATTTTTCTATTACAGGAATGCAACAATAGGATGAAAAGAAGAAAAAGATAAAATGTGCTTTGGAATATTATAGTCTGGCATTTTAAGCACAGGTGCATCTTTGATTTCTTGTTTAATATTCCTAAAAGCCTCATTACATTCACCATCGCATTTGATCTAAGATCCTTTCTTCAACATTTTTGTTATAGGCCTACTAATCTCAGTGAAATTTGTAACAAACCTCCTTAAGAAGTTTACTTGGCCAAAGAAAGATTGGATTCCTTTTACATTTTTTGGTTTCTGAATTTTATCAATGGCCACTACCCTTTCTGGATCAATTCTTACTCCTTTTCCAACTTGGTGACTAAGTAATTTTCTTTCAGTCAAACCAAATGCACACTTCCTAGGGTTCAAAGAAATACCATATTCCAAGGCTCTTAGAAATATTTTCTTAAACGTAAACAATGATCTTCTTCCCTCTTGGATATGCAGTCAGGTCATCTTGGTATACCACAAGAAAATTGTCTATGAATTCTACAAATGCAAGATCCATTGCTCTTTGGAAATTGGCACTAGCATTTGTTAGACCAAATTGCATTCTCACATACACATAGGTTCCCCAAAGTGTTGTAAAGGTTGTCTTGAACTATTCTGATTCCTTTATAATCACTTGGTTGTAACCAAAGAAACCATCCATCATGGACATTATATCAGACCTAGTTACTCTTTGTAGCATTGCCTCAATGTTAGGCATCTAGTACTTGTCTTTCAAAGAAGAAATGTTCAAATTTCTGAAATCTACACAATCTAATATCTCAATTCTTCTTTCTAAAAGGAACTAAGTTTGACAACCAAGAAGAATGTCTAATCTAGACTCTATGATTCCAGCATCTCTTAGCTTCATGAGTTCTTCTTGCATTTTAGGTGCTAGGGTAGGGTCGATTGGTCTTTGTTTTTACCTAGAAGGTTTAGCATCCTTTTTCAAAAAAAATGATATGTTGAAAAAAATATTCTCAATAAACCTTTAGATCATCATATGACCATGCAAAAACATACCTAAATTTTCTTAATAATTCAATCAAAGACTTTATCATCTTTTGAGACACTTCTTTTCCAATGTACACCGTTTTAGGTGTTTCTTGTGTACTAAGATTAATTTCCTCTAGCTCCATCTGGTCTCTCTTTCTTGTATCCACTTGGACTCTATCTTGATTGTCAAATAAAGTTTCTCAAACAACAAGTCCCTTAGGAAACTTGTTAGTTTTGAGCTGTAGAACTTCATTTCCAAGAACAGTTTCTTTTGCTTTTGCAGCCTCAACTAAAGCTGAACAATCCAGTTCCTAACCATAATATTTATCCTCGCAGCTCATAAACCTCAAAATATCTTGGTCATCTTCAAAAACCTACTAGTTCTCAACATTGTCTAGTATACTGGGTCTAATATAAGTTTCAACTTTAGAGACACCTACAAAAGTGATATCACTAGGATTGATTGGAATATTGGCTAACAAGTCAACCATTTTATTGTTTCTCCTATCCTTCCATATAATATTTAATGCATCAAAAATTTCAATCATCTCCCAGACAATATTCCTATATTGTTTCAATCTTTTGTTCTTAGAAGAATATACTCATCTCATGATGTATAATACCATACCCCATTCGGGATTAAAATTGAAATCTTATGAGAAAGCTAGTGTGAATTGATGAGAAGTTATATGATCAAGTTTGGAATGGGTTGTATATGTCCAGAGATGCATTTTACATCATTTAGAGGTCCTATTGACCAAGGTTGACCATATTTGACCATGGTTGACCAAGTTGAAAATCTAAAAATTTGATGTAAGATGATTAAATAGGTTGAGATATGGGTTTTATTGATATCATGAAGGTTGATTATGCAAGCAGACGACCGTCTTGGGTCCAAATTTTAAATTGTAATTTTGACAAATGGAATGATCTTAGATTTTGATTTTGATCCTGAAAATGGATTTAGGATTGCAAATTTAGCTAGAGGTGATATTTTTACGCCAATCAGAGCACTTTCAAAAATTAAGTCAAAACCTATATAAGGTCAAAAGGGTCATTTTCAAAATCATTTTCACAGTTGACTTTGTGAGTTCGTGGAGCCCTCTGAGCAAGAAAATGGTAATTTCCATCTCCTCTCATCGATTCGAGAGATCTCGGTGATACCAGAGACCCCAACAATATGATAATCCAATAAGTCATCCTTTTTACTCCTCGTGTTATGCATTTTAGCACATTTGTATTGATTTTTTTTGGATTGCTATGTCATTTTTACCGTATTTCATTTTTTTTCTTCGCTAATTGCCATACGACACTAGGTATATTTTCATATGGAAATTCACAAAAAAATTGTTTGTGGTTTGGGTATATTGTTCTTGTCATATGGGACATAACCAAATCTTGTACGATATTTGTAGATCTGCAAGGTTTACTATACGTGACTCTATTTATTGTTGTATGGGAAAGCATTGACATATGGGACCTATTGGAATTTTATATAGCCATTGATGCTAGTTTTAAGGCATTTAAAGCATGTTTTTTAAATTTTTGATTGCCCAAATGGATTCTATGAGATTATTTGAACCTTGTAGAATGATTAAGTTGCTAAGCTTCGTCATTTTTGCTTTGATTCAGATCAATTGACTGATGTCATTCTTCATTCTTTGATGTTTACAGGCATCGTACCTGGATATACATATGAGGGTGATGCATCCTGTCACATAAAGACTGTGTATTTTCTACTAGAACCTATGAGAGCTCACCTCGCAGCCTTTGGTTTTGATTACTTGATTGGTTTACCTAAGATTAGGGAAAATCATGGTCTACCTATAGCTTTGATTGAGCATTTTCATTTAGAGACCTTGACTTTCCACCTACCGACTAGGGAGAACACTATTTCCCATGAGGATGTGTATCATATTTTGATTATTCCCTTCCATGGTCCCTATGCAGACTATGTGAGCTCAGGAAATGCCACATTACAAGCATTTTGATCTATGTTTGGTGTAGATGAGAAGCTCTCCCAGTAGATCCCTTGGAATATTTTGGTATAGAGATACAGGTGCAGTCATAGACTTGAGTGCATCCTAATAGGGATGATTAGCAGAGTGATCATGGAAGATCATCAATAGAATAGTTTTTTATGGGTTGTGCTCCCATGGTATAGAGATTGATGGCACAACCCACATATCTAGGAAGGGGATAGTGCCTACTCACCCATATATTTCTAGAGATGCATGAGGTCATGTATTATGATGCCAAGAGTTTTGCACATGGAGTTTTGGTCCTATAGATTTGGGCATGGGAGCATATCCCTATATGTAGGCCCATTTGTAGTGATGAGAGATAGCCCTAGTAGTTTCTTGTCTATAGATATGCATGATATGTGACACAGGCTCAGATGGGTCAGACAAAGTACTTGCATTGGGCCTTGGATGATATGACAGTGGTGATCTAGAGACCTTACCTTCATATTGAGGTGTCGCATAGCTAGGGCACAGTTTGGACACTTCTATCAGAGTCACCATCTCATTGGTCAATCAACCAATGTGCTCAAGAGGTTTTTTAGTACTTTCCTATGGAGGCAGTATGGTCTTGTTTAGGATATTCCATGAGAGTTTTCCTATTATGCTCGATAGGTGTGGGAGATGGGCTTTGGATGGATCCCTTGACTTTCCTATGTAGTCTGTATGCATGAGTATAGCGGTCTCCAGAGCATGGATTGGGATTGTAGACCATAGGTTGAGTATGTTGGGTTCACATATGCATACAAAGCATAACTTGTAGTGCACCCCTATCCTCATTTTTTGGATCAGACCAAGCCTATTCCTATAATTGAGGAGGTGGTAGATGTTAAAAGAGCTTCCTAAGGTAAGTTTCAGAGGAGATGGGATGTAAAAATTCCACCAATGCATCTGATTCCTCCTATATATAGAGTTATTGGAGATCCTTCCCATCAGAGACAAGGTGAGACCTGCCCCTAGGCAACGTGTGGTTCCTATGTGTAGACCATCAGTAGCATGAAAGAGATGGACTACGAAAGAGAGTAGTACCTGAATAGAGGTAAAATGGATTCAAGCCTATTCAAATGAAAGGGGGGAAGTATGAGATCTATTCTCAAACCCAAATTCCCAAAGAAGAGATCCAATTTGATCAACCAAGAGATTAATACAAAATCGAATCAATTTATGAAGAATATGGAAGAGAGAGAGTAAATCCAATATTTCCCTATGAAGGAAATTGTGCTTGAAATATGGAATAATTGAAATACAAATACTAACCTCAAATTAGGGCAGAACTAGAAAATGTCAAATTCTGTTGTCTATGTATACTTTCAGGCAATTCTACAACTTGTTCTAGACTGGAAATGCTGAGATAGAGAAAACCCATAAATCTTTCTCCAAGATGAGCTTAGGTCAAGTTTGACCATCATAAAAGGTCAAATACTACATTCTTTATTTGAAGTCTGATTCTGATTTTGTTCACAGATCTCAGAAGTTTGCCGAAAAGGGTATCCAAATTCTCTCTCAGATCCAAAATTTTGCACTTGTACCTACAAGAAAATGGGGATTTTTGTTATATGGGGGGTTTGCCTTGGTCAAACCCTAGTTTAGGAATTAACCTTCAAATTGAATTGAAATATATTGTGCATAAACAAAGTAATTGAAAAAAATCACCTCGCTTATGTTGAGGTCCTTGTAGAGGATTCAAATCCTCAAATACACAAGTAGGAATGCTTCAATGGATATAGGATGAATGTAGGATGTCTCCAATCAATGGCATTTGATCTTCAACACCAATCTTGACTTGATCTTTGCATATATGAAGGTTTGAATGAATGTAGAAGGATGGATCATCAAAGGGGGCTCCAAAGAGATTGAATCCTTCAATAGCTAACAATGGATCTCCTTGATGGATGGATGCTTGAAGACTCTCTTGAATGCTTGAGAGCTTGCAATTAAAACTTGATGTGAATCATGGATGTCAATAATGGATGTCAATTACTTGATTGTGGATGAGAAAATGAGAGAGGAAGGCCTCCTTTTATAGTGAACTAGGGCACAATCCTCTAGAGGGGCCACGTTGGAGAATTAAATCTTAATTAGGTCCTAACCTTTAGAAAATATACCTATATTAAATTTATTTAGAGGATTTACCATCCCAAAACCTGAAATGGCCAACCCGAAGGTGGGAAAATAAATATCCCGAAAGCCCGATGCTCGAAAATCAAAGAAATTGGAAATTTGAATAAGGGGGGAAAAATCAAGGTTGGACCTTACCTAGTCAGGTTCAACCTTGATCTTGACCTATTCAGGTTCAAGATGGATCTTGACCTAGTTAGGATCAACCTCAAATTTGACCCTGGGCCTAGATTCAGTCAGAACTAGGTCAGGATGTCTCGGGGATGCCCAAAAACCTAGAAATGATATCAGAACATGATAGAATGCCAAGGATAGACATAAAATCCTATGATTACTATGATAAAGGCCAAGAGGACTTATTTCTAAATCCTACCTAGAAAATAGAGCCATGAAAGAGGGGAAATTAAGGAGAATCCTTGGGATCCTAACCCTAATTTCACCTAGAATGAAGAAATCAAGTGCAAGGAAGAAGTGGAAAGTGGGGACAAAGCCAAATACATGCAAAAACCCAATCAAGGTGCTTAACATGACCCCAAACCACTCACTCAGAGGGATAAATGCTCTTAACATGGAAGTGCTTCCATTTTAAGATGATACAGTACCATAGGTGTAATTTGAAGTACTGTGGATGTACTGAGGCCATCGGTGGCAAGTAGGATGTACTTGTTGGGTATTTTTCTAGTTTTCTTAGAATGTTGCTTCAGGTCTTTATTTTGTGTCTCTACAAGTGTTTTTACCTAGTTCAAGGTTTGAAATTCTCAAGATCCGTAGAGTTTCTACTTTGAATGTCCTTTCCCTAGGTCTTTTTTCCCTTAGTAGGGTTAATCCTTTGATTGTCTTAAGTTTTCCCTATTTTCTTATGTTTTTGGGTTACCTTTTTAGCCACTTAAGAATTTCAAATGTGCACATGATCTTTCTTTCCCTTAGGCATTCACTAAATCACAAATTAATTTGTGAAGTCACTTTTCTATTCAGCGAACTGGCAACAGTGTCTAAGTCTTTGTTATGTTTTCCTTTGGTCACTGGATCTCCAAGTTTAAATCATGGTTAGTCTTTCCATTAGCAATTCAATGATTATGTAATCTCTAATTCTCATAATCTTCGACAGTTTTCTCATAGCATTCAGTGATCTGACATAGCGGTTATATCTTAATCATTGGATTGGGTGGTCAAGTTAAAAGTCGTTCAGCGATTCAATGAGGATCATTGATTGTTTGCAGGATCAATAGTGATGTTTTAACCTCACGATGGATTGGGCCAATGACTAAGTAATTAGCAATTCAATGACTAAGTAGTGATCTCCTATTCGCTAGAGTTTGGTGGTTCCACTAAAATTATTTGGCGATTCAACGACAAAGTGTGATAAAGACATATTTTCATCAGTCACAGGATCTTAGAATAAAATGACTAATCTCTAGGTCTTTTGGTGATTTAGCAAATAAGGAATTCGTTGAATCTTATGATTAAGTAGTCATGATCTAAAACATTGAGCGACTCAAGGATAGCCCTTGATTGCTTTCAAGATCTACGACTAGTGCTTAATCTCAGAATAAAACCCAAGTCAAGAAGAGTATTTAGTGATTTGGTGAATAAGGTCATTCACCCAATCTCATAATAAAACCATGGTTAAGTGATTCATTCAGAGACTATGACATACCTTTGTTTGCTATATCGTAGGATAGATCAAGAGTTAATCAAAAAATTTGGAGATAAAGAGATAAAGGTGGTTGTTGAGTCTCCAAATAGGGACTGTGGTCAAGGTTCAAAGTGCTCAGGTTTAGAAAAGGCTTTGTTCACCAGATTGCCAGATCATTGCTGGGTTGAGTTAAGAATTGCGAGAATCAGAAAAGTCTTTTGTCTCTCATTCTTTGAATTAAACTATGGTTGGTCCAAGTATCATGAGAACTAGAGAGCACCTTTAGTCTCTCATTCTCTGAATAGCAATTAGGTTACGATGAGTTTCAAAGGCAAATCTAAGGACTGTTGATCATCTTTGGGATTAATGGCAATTGTTGAATCTCCAAGAAAGTTCATGGGTTAATAATTCATTTCAAGATTGCGAGAATGGCTTTGTCTCTTGAACTCCAAATCTAAGCTAGGATTATTAATTCATTCAGAGATCGCGAGGGCTTTTGTTTGTTGGATCTCCGAATCAAGTCCGGTTAAATGCTCATTCAAGAAAAAGGGTTAAGTGTCATTTCTATGTGGAAAAGTACTATGCCAACCTTGAATAAAGTAAAAATCCATCCAATTAGATTTAATCAAGTGTTTTTATTAGTAATTAAGGGTTTTAAAGCCAAAACTATGATCATTTCTCTTCTGCTTTATTTATGAGTTTTTTAATCAACCTGTAAACATCCAAGTATTGGCTAGCCTTGATTTGAAATTGGTGAATATGTGGAATTGAATGCAAAAGTGATTGGAGATAAATTTGTAATGATTTTGGCAATAGTATGCATTCAATTGCTGATGGTATATAGATGGGACTTCACTGCTTACAATCTTCAAATTTTTCTAAAGCTAGTGAAGATTATCAAAGCAGATGCAGAGACTTTCAAGGTGTTAAAGAATTTGTAGAATTGAAAGATATCCACATTATGCAGATAATTCAACCAAAACTGAGCATAGCATCTTCCAGTGGGGAAGCCAAGGAACAGGGTGGTGAAGAGAAAGGAAAACTGAATTACTCAGATGAATTTCTCAAGTTTCTCCCTAGTTTGAATCAGAATAAGAAGGCTACTAATGAGGCTTTTGAGGACATAATGGAGAATTGCAGAGATCCTACCACTCCTTCTAGTTTAGGTTACACTATTTTCATGTATTTTTACAATAATAGAGGTAAGGCTATTCCAATTTGCAATGCTTGGGTTTTGGGGATGGTGAAATTGAGTGTGCTTGATGTTTTCTTGGATGTAGATTTAATCATAGAGTTGGCTAGGTTATATGACCCAATTTCCAAAACAATTAGAAAGGGTGACCCATCTTCTTTAGTAACCTTGGATAGAGGGTCATTCATGAAGGCCTTTGATTTCTATTCCTCCTCCTCTACTGAGATAGACTTGAAAAAAGAAAAGAAAAAATATGCAAGTCACTAGGTTTAGTAAAGAACCGGGTGGTCAAGCACATTCAAAAGACTAGCAAGTACATAGGTCCTCTCCCTACACAAATGAATGCCACTGATGAGTTCAAGTCCCTCAAATTCTACATGAAGTTTTTGTGTCATGGGTTGTGTAGAGTTCTAGGAATAGATAGAGATGTAGAGAAGTTGCCTGCTAACTTGTTAATGATCATTCTTGACATACAAAATTTCCATGCAAATACTATTTATGATTACATCCAGTATGTGATTGATAGAATGCATGAAGGTCTAGTGTCTATCAAATAAAATAAGAAGCCCATTAGGTTCATGCGCTACTCCCTTCTGATGCACTTGATTCTTTATTTCAATATCAATAGTCAGGATGCAAGGGTGCCTAGGCCTAGGTTTATATTTGAAGGCCAGCCTAATTTGGTGCATTATTGGCTCAGGGTCTGGAATTACACTTCCAATGAGTGTGATTTTTGTCTTTTCCAAAATTGGATAGTCCACCCAATTCCCAAACTAATGGGGACTAATATGGTGAGGTTGCAAGTTCAGGTTTTGAAGCTTATAAGGCCTATGCAATATCAGAACAAATGGTAGGGAAATCACAATTGGGGTGATTTCTATTTAGGATAGAATAGCACCATAATTAGGGTCTATGGATGCCTACAACCCCCACATCTACTTCCAAAATTTTTGCCACCAAGGGTTTCCCAATTAGAATTTTTATGGCAATTGATTTGGACTGACAAAGAACATATGGCTCCTCACAGGAAGGGAACATTTACAACAAGAAAATTTAGGATTGGGAATTTCTTGGTTGGTAAGAGGGTATTGCTTCAAATCAGTTTGTGGCTCAGTGATTTCAAGATGACCTCCGACAACTATAGATATGTAGACTCTGAAAATTTTATCAAAATTGCAAGAATGACATTGATTCCCAACATTGGTACAATAAGGGAACATGAGGGTTGTGATGGGGAAGATATGATTAGAAACATCTTGGATTGAGATGAGATTGGTAGGAGGCTCACCAGATTCTATGATCTTGCAAGGTTGGAAGCTTAGGTCAGAAAGGCCAAGGTTGATTTTGGAGGGTTTTTTCCTAATCTCCCCTATTTGCAAAGAATTGATAGAATGATTGAAATGCATGGTACCCTATCTGGTCAATTGGAGGGGGTGCTTCAGGAGAAGTTAGATGTGGATAAAGGTTACTCCAATTCTGACTATGAAGAATATATAGATGAGTCACAAGAGGTTGACAGTCTAGCTCAAACCAATGAACCTCCTATTATTGACATCACTCAAGAGGCAGAAGAAACCCCTGAACCACCACAAAAAAATTAAAAACTTGAGGTGGGTGGGCCTTCCAAGAAGAAGAAACAAAAGAGGATTATTGACAGGGGCTCTATTCTAGTCCCTGGTGATCATGCATACCATCACAATCTAAGGAAGACTATCAGAGAAGCAAAGAACATAGTATCAAAAGAAGAGGAGGAATTACCTCTACTACTTGGAAGGGATGAGATGGATTTGTATCAGGATGAGCTCCTCAGTGATGACCAATTTATCAAGAGTGATGAATTCATAAACTTAATCATTTGGAGGAAATAACAAGAGGTTGCAAAGGCTCTACCAGAGGGTATGGAACCAAGTGATGAGACCTTAAGGGCTCTAACTTCTTATGGCCCTAGCCTAGAAAATATCATTTTTGAAGAAGCTAGAGAAATGGTAAAGTCTAGTGGGATGCTTTTGACTCCTGGATGGGATCTAATCTCAACCTTCATCATTGATCATATTTGAAAGTAGCCAGAGGGAAGCATATCTTATGAAGTGCATACTGGGGACATGATAAGGGGAAGTGAATATGATCCTAAATCCCAAGCTGTTGCAATGTGGTCTCTTGCCCCAAGGACCCAAAAGCCTTCTCTAGTAAGTATAGAAGATAAGATGGAGGGGGAAAATATCATCTAGACTGTCCAAAATACTAGTGATCTTGAGGTGTTAAAGGTTGTGACACAATTTTTCCACCTCAATGAAGCAAAGACAACCCAGTTATCAAATAGATATGTTGTGTTGTTTGATAATTCTATGAAGATTTCCAAGGATAGAGACCTAAGGCTGATGAAAATCAAGGCTCTGGAGGATGAATTGGATGATCTAAAGGCCAAGCTTGAAGAAGCATCAAAGGCATCTCCCCCTCCAACTTTGAAGATTGAAGCTACAGTCAAGCCAGTGGCAGAGATTTCTGATAGGCCATCTGAGGATTTAGAGAAGATAAGCACTAATGTAGCATTAAAAGCTATATCAGATATTATGTAAAATATATGTGAGAAAATAAAATAGAAAATGGACTCAGTCCATCAATTAGTTGGCATGTTGCATAAGGTTAATGAGAATGTGAAGGAGGTAGTGGCTTCTCTGGAGCCACTTTTCAATGTTTGTTCTAGGAGGAGTTCTCTATTTGAGAAGCTTGATGAATTGCAGCCTCACAGATAGGATATCCCTGAGGGGGTCACTGAGGATTTTGAAAAGATAGAATTAATTAGTGTCACCGCAAACTTTTTCATAGGGAAGTCAAATCAGGTAATGGCTAAACTGGCCATGTTTGGTCAAGGCTATAGCAAGTATTTGCCTTCAATATATAGGGATAATGGAAGTGTTATGAGTTTGGATGAGTGGAAGTTAGGCATGGGCCAAGAAATGATCAAACAAGAGGCCTTCCTTGGAAATAATGGTTCTCTAGACGTGAATGGTTGCAACAACATAATTGACAACCTGATCAAAGTTGAGAAAGATTGCATCAAGTTTGTTGTAGATATTAAGGCCATCACTGAGTCTAGGTGGGATAGGAAAACCAAGTTGTTGTAGGATTTGGAGGGGTACAATTGGCCCTTAGAATATTATGTGGCAACATGGGACAAGAATACAAGGCAAAAGAAGAAAAATCTAGTTGTCATAGAGCTAGAAGCAGAAGAAGAAGAAGAGTGAGCCGCACCTAGCATCTGATCCAAAAATATAGGGAGAGAGAGTGTCATACAAATAATGATGTATGTTAGACTTTAATGGGGGTCATGATTCATGCAAAAACCTCAAATAACCACTCAAAAATATCCACAAACAAAAGTGCTAGTTGTGAAGATTCCATTTGTTGGAGAACTATGTTGTATTTTTAGTCATCATATTGTATACTTTTGTCTATAGTGCAAGTCACCATCCTGGCTATCCGAAGCTTTTTGCATCCTTTCTTTGAGGATTCCAAGATAGCTAGTGATATATATAGCAAATTTTATTCTATTCTAGAGGTCGTGGATATTACTTTGTAAAGAGAGTTCTGATAATAGTATTTTTTGTCTTACAATTCTATGTCAAGAATGTACTGATACAGTTAAAATATCAATATAGTATACTCGAATTCCTTGTCTTATTTTAGTTGTCTTCACATGTGGATGTTTGAATTCTTTTATGTATTAAATTGTAAGGAATTTTAGTACATTGTTTACAAGGTAAATATAGGGGTTAAGCTTAAGTTTCTTTCAAAGGAAGAATTGACCTTAAGGGAGATCTCTAGGAATTTATAATCTATGTATGAATTTGATAGCAAGATTACCAATTGGGAAAATGGAGTGTAAGGCACCTCATTTGAGTTGTGGGATATTTATTTTGATAAGTTCTTTTTTGATGTATAATTTTGACTCTGATGTCCTAAGATATGGAACTAGTTATAGCTTAATTTGCATGTGTTCATAAATCTTGAAATTGTATAATATATGCCAAGCACATAGATAATTGTTATAATGCTTTATAGAAACAATTCTGAAAGGTAAACCCGCTTGAGTTTTAATCTCAAAGAGAAGAAGGTTTTTCAACCTTAGTACCTTCGTATTTGGATTTTTTTAGATGCATCTATTGGAAGTGCTAGAGTTTTAATTTAAGGTGTTTCTAGATCCTATTTAATCATCTACAAGTTTAAGTACTAACAAAATTAGCAACTCTATTGGGGAAAAAAATAAATGACGTGCAATGGATTTTTTATGTTCATGCTAAACCATCCATTGTTTTTATTGTAGACCAGTTATAAATTTTCTATTCCCATTTGTTTGTGGGTGGTGACTCTAAGCTCTATGTTTAATAGTTGTTGGTATTTGTATTGAAAGATAGTTGTATTTTGTTGAACATGTCATGAGTCAACAAAGATTTACTAGGTCATATTTCAAAGATCATCCAGAGATTAATGTGGGTGATGAACTCCACACGTCTAGTAGGAAACAATGGTCTAGGAGATTTTTTTTCAATCCTAATTCTCCTGGACCCTCTAGAGATTGAATCCCTACATCCATTCCTCAAGAAATCTCTTCTTCTTCTTATGACCCTGAACTTATTAGGAAAACCAAGCCTTGTGAGATTAATCCTTCTTAGGAAGAAGAAGTCATAGAGATAGGTTTTTTCCTTGCAAGAGAAACTCTAGATCAACTGGGGGAAACATCTATTTTAGAAACTACCTCTTATGATTCAAAAAAGACAAGAGAGGAAGTAATAGCTTTGAGGAAGAAAGAACATGAGAAATTTTTAGAGATTTCCAATAGGAGAAAGATGTGAGAATGATATATCTATGAAATACTTATGGAGAGACAAGATCTCATAAGAAAAACAAAGAATAATGAGATCCAGGCTAAAGACCTAAATCAAGATGTTGAAGGTCTAGACAGTAAATTATTTGGTGATATGGGAGCTTTAAGAAAATGGGCTGATGGTAATAAACCTAATCCACTTCAAGATGAATTTGAAGGAGAGGATCCTTTTCTTAGACAATTGCATCCATTAGAAATCAAAAGAAATGAGGATCTCAAAAATACCACAAGGGATGCCTCTGATAAAGGGAAACAAAAGGTAGTTGGCATAAGTATCAATGAACCTAAAAGAATGTTTTTTCTCCCAACACTATATCCCAAGAAAGCCTAGAATTGGAAAAAGGCTACAAAAGGCTAAGGAGGATTTAGCTCTCTAGCTTGAGAAGTTGGAATTGGAGGCTGTTGTAGATGAAATGAAAAGAAAGATAGCTTTCCTACATGCTAATATGAATATGTCTACTAGTAGCTCAGTCCCTATTACTTTAGGAATGGTACCACTAAATCAACCTTGTGGTATGATTCCCAATCCCCAAATCTCCAATCCCAAACAAAGTGCACCTAGACCAATTCTGAATACCAACCCAATAGCCCTATTGACTAGTGGTCCAATTGGAAATATGCCTTGTAAAAATGTTGGAGTAGGGCCCCAAATCCCACCAAATTTCCAAAGAAGGCCAGTTCACTTGGAAAGATATAGGCCTTTGTTCTTTGATGGTATCACTGGTCAGCCTAATGTTATCCCAAATGAGGTGAGAGAGAAGATCCCTAAGTTTAATAGAACTAATGTTGTTACATGTGAAGAGCATCTAAAGTTTTTTATGGATAAAATTAATGATTATGAGATTGAACATGAAGATGTTGTAATGAAGATTTTTGTTCAGTCACTAATTGAGGATGCCAAGGATTGGTATAGGGGTTTACCAGAGAACAACATTGCATCATGGGATGAATTTGTTAGAAGCTTTAATGAGAAATATGTAGAACATGTTAACTCAAGCTACATGCTCAATGAGTTTAATAACATTATAAAGCATAAAAATGAGAGCATGTCAGAGTTTAATGGTAGATTCCAAAAGGTAATATACAAATTATTTCAAGTTTTGAGGTTAGATGATGCAGTCTGCTTGACCACATATTTTAATGCCTTGGATGGAAAGATGTCATATCTTTTGAGAGATAAGAGTCCTCATACTCTGAGATATGCTTTTAAGATAGCTATAAATATTGAAAGTAATGCAAAGGCATCCGGTTAGATGTATAAAATGGATGAGGGAAAACTATGGAAGGAAACTAAGACACATACTGCAAGACCGACTAAAGATGATGACAAGGCTGAAAAACTAGCAAGTGTAGTCAAGGATCTCTCAACCAAACTTGAAAAGGGTGGGAGAAATTATCAAGACACTAGACCACCTTATCAAAGATAAGAAAGGTTCCCTAGGCTACAAGATATGCCTTACAAGACAAATTGGAAAGATGGGAAACCTATCTTTGACAATCATGAAACTCAAAAGGGAAGGGATACCCCAAATCCTATTGGTGTTCAAAATGGACCCTTATGCTCTTAGGCTACCAATATACCCTCAGATAGATTTTAGGATTGGTTAGTTCCAAAATGTAGAAGGATCTTAGGGTAATTGGACCAACTATAGGGACAAGACTGCCCTCTTCACTTCTGACTCTACAAAACCAAGGCAGGTGCACCTAACCCAGTGAAAACTATACTTCACACACCAAAGATTGGGTCTCAATAATAGATTGACATTAAGAAAGTACTAAATGCTAACCTCACATTCATTGACTCTCCATTACTATACGATGACAAAACCACACAACCAACAACTTAAAGCTTAGAAAGGTTATTGATTTTAAGATTTGGAATGTAATAACTTCAATCAATGTATGTTAACCAGAGAGATAATCATTTAGGGCAGTGCCTCATCCATTGGGAAATATTTCTTAGACACAAAGATACACAAATTTGATAATACCTAAGAATTCATAGCCATAAATACATTTATCCTAATCTTTACTGCTTACAAAACATCCTTACATAGACAAGGGAAAACTCATATCCCATTAGGAGCATTGTTTAATCCAATCCTAGATCAGAACTCAAGAATGAGGATACATACATAAAAATAATATGTAATGAGCTAGAAAACTCAAAGCTTACTTGACTTGACACAAAGGAGAGATAAGAATTAGATATTTGTATTAAGTATGATGAATTCCATCTATGTACACAATGAATCACAAGACACCCTACTTGCAAATTATAGCTTAGACCAAAAACTTTCTTCTTTCATTAACAAACACCGAGTAAAAAACTATTACAAACCCCTGGGACCAGAAAGTCAGGACTGATTTTGAACTTTGAAATTGGAACCACTTCAAAATCAATAATTCAACACTATATACCACTAGTTACCTTGGAATCCCAAACAGGTTAGGATGCAACAAGCTATGGATAACCAGGGTAAGGGTTAGGGTTTCCACCCACCAAGCAATTCAAACAGATCAGAAATTAATATACTGGAGGGAAAACCAAGCAACCCTAAGCAATCGAATCTAAAATTCAATCTACACTTATGGTAATTCTTCTAGAAATGTACTGAAGATCATGAAATTCCTGCAAATTCATCTGATTTGACCCCTGCAACATGCCTCGAGCACCGTTTATTCATTCTCCCCATGGCATAAAACTCCCTATAGTCAATCATCATACTCACTGGACCACACTGCAATAGTCAGCACCACCAAACTAATCAAATTTGACCACTAAAACATTAAAAACCAGTCCTTCGTGTCATTGAGAAACCCTAAAAAATTTGAATTTGAATTGCAACGGTTACTTTATGGAACCTACAATATATCAATGATCCCAATTTGAATTTGGATCAACTTTATAACTTGACCATGAGATTCTCATGTTTCACGGGCTTTATGACTTTAACTCATTAGAAAACCTTGAGTTAACTCTCAGCGAACTGGTGACAAAGGAATTTCTTATTCGTGAAGTAAAAACTTAACCCACCCTTTAACTCTGTGAACTAGCGACCTAAAGAAAACATTTTAACCTCGGTCCTATTTGGCGAGCTGGCGACTGAAGAGTTTCACGAGTTCATAGAACACTTTATGTTACCACCAGTTAGTTTAGTGACTATGCGAACACTTGTTCACCAAATTGCTAAAACATTTAGAGAACTACCATCTTTCTTCACGAACAAGTGAAGCCTTTGAAATTTTGTCAGGCCGCGAAAACCTTGTCCAAACCACCAAAAAGACCGAGAAACTTTAGTGGGCCCACATCAAGAAAATTGACCGTTGTCTCATCTTCACATAGACCTCCAAGATTCCTCCAGATCATAAGACAACCATCAGATGAAGAATCTTTCCCTGCTCTGACAACCTTCTGACACCGAATGAAATCAACAGCTCTCCTAAGTTCACATGTGTCAGAAAAAACCCATCAGACTATATGCCGATTGTCGATGCTCTACAAGTGTTAGAACCCACTGAACCTTGAAAAACTTGGCCCCACTGACAACATGTCCAGTCACACAACGTGGACCAATCAGATAATGACAAATCAACACACCTGGCATGTGGACCCGCTGCACTTTATCCCCTCTGAAAAAGGTAGAATTGACAATTGTCGCATGATCTTAAACCTCTGACACATCCCACAAGATCATACACCCATCGTTGATTTTTTGACAATGTCAGGACCCTCTGATAAACTCAAAAACTAGGTCCCACTGACAACTACCACCGTATTATATCCTAGACCAATCAGAGACTGCCATTTGTACCTATGTGTCACTTTGGACCCACCTGTTTGAAACGTTATGCCGTAAAGAAGAATCAATGGCCATCGCAACTTTGCATACCTTTGACACATCCCTTGCGCTTCAATGAAAACCATTGATTTGAAAAGCTATCAAAGAGATTGGGCCCGAGAAATATCAAGCCAAAACATGAGTAAATATTAAGGCACATGACTTAAGAAAATATTTCACCGCCTGACATAGGAAAAATTAAAACACCGCCGGGCTCCAAACTTAGGAAAAATTAACCTGGGAGACTTAGGCAAATTGAAAATTATTAAAAGGGGCCTGAAAATAAAACATTTAGTCACAAGATCATATAACATGGAAAAGTTTCACACGATCATGCGACAAAGAGGTTAATAATTTAGCACATGTGTTTTAGAGTTTTAAGTGGCCTAAATAAAGTAACACAAAATTAGAACAAGGCCCGAGCATTTTTAGGGCTTTTTCACTACAATGGATAGATTTTCAAAATTTTAACCTAGGGTTTGAGCCAGAGACCTAAAAAAAACTATAGAGACTGGCAAAAAAATGCTAGAGCCATGAAAAAAATCATAGGTGCTAAAAGTGTCTCATACTCGAGGACGTGTATCTCCTGCAGATACAACGAGCAAGCTATAATCTCCTGGAAGAGCAGACCAACCCAAAAATTTTGACCCAAAAACAAAAATAGATGACTATACAGGGGAAAACCTAAACTACTACTCATGGAAAAGATACTTTAGGAGAAATAAAACTTTAGGAATTGTCCATGAATAGGCAATTCCAAAGTACCACTAATTAAATCTTTTAGGATATATGAATATGTCCCCCACTTGCTCTCAATAAGATAAGGGCCCAACCAAATTGGATCAAACTTTCCATGCTTCCCCTTATCTTCCAATATTGCATTCCACATCAGGACAAGGTCATCAACTTCAAAACTCCTTTGAGTAGCCCTCCTATCAAACAAATTTTTACATTGTCTCTGTAATGTCTCATTTCTTTCATGTGCATCTCTCCTTACCTCCTCCAATTGGATCAGTTCATCCATTCTTACTCTCATCTCATCATTCAGGTCCTCATCATATGCTTGGATAAACTTATACATCTACAATAGATTATTTTGAGGCAATCTAGCACTTATTCCATATACCAAATCAAATGGAGCACAACCTATGGCCTTCTTTATAGTTACCCTGTCAACCCATAGTGCCCACCATAATTTTGAGTCCTAGGCTTTCTTATTTTCATCCAACACTCTCTTGAGAATCTTAATCAGACTTTTGTTACTGGACTCAGCCTGACCATTTCCTTGTGGATGATATGGGGAAGAAAATGAAATGTGTATCCCATATTGCTGACAAAAATCACTAAGTTCCTGTGATCTAAAACACATTGCATTATCAACCACAATTACCTCTAGGTAACCAAATCTGGTAAGGATGTTTTTCATCATAAGATATATCACCACTTTCCTAGTAGCCTTTCTAGTAGGGATAGCTTCAACCCACTTGGTAAAATAGTCTGTTGCCACCAGTATGTAAGAATTTCCACCACTAGATTTGTTTGGGATTTATCCAACAAAGTCTATACCCCACTTCTAGAAAGGAGCCTAAACTGCAATAGGTCGGAGTGGAAAATTTTGATTAAACTTCAACTTTCTAGCAAATCTCTGACATGTATCACACCTTCTTACAAACTGATGTGTATCTTTAAAAACTATAAGCCACCAAAATCTAGACCTAAGGATCTTGTGAGCTATGGTCTTTTCCATATAGTGTCCTCCACACACACCTTGGTGCATTTCCTTTAACAGAGACTCAGACCTCTCATGATCTATGCACTTTAGCAATACTCCTTCATTGCTTCTCTACCACAACTTACTATGTATAATGGCATACCTTGCAGATTGCAACTTGATAGTTCTTTTATTTTCATCCATCTTAGGGGGGAGGATCAATTTCTTCAAGTAACCAATAACACCTTTGTACCAGTCACAATGATCCATATCACAAATATATGGCCATTGTTCTCCTTCTAACATATTCACATGATTTCAAATTAAATTACTTTGTGCCATTAATTTTGCAAGATCTAAGCCTCTTACCAACTTTGTAATCTAGATATCAATATTAAATTCTTGGATCCTATTGATCCATCTACATCTTTTCCCTAAAACTTCTTGTTGCACCAATATATCCTTAACTATAGCACTAGGAACATAAGCAACCACCTTAGCTCCCACAAGGTAACATCTAAAAGCCTTGACTACTTTAACTAAGGCATAAGCCTGTTTCTCAGTAATATCATATTTCAATTCTGTTGCTTGTAGGGATTTACTAAAAAATGATATGGGTTGTTCATATCCATCTGAATTCTTCTGCAATAAAACTGCTGCAACTATATGACAAGAAGCAAAAGAAAATATCTGCATGGGCTTACCATAATTAGGTGTCCTCAAAACTGGAGCATCCTTGATGGCCTTTCTGATACTTCTGAAAGATTCATCTACTTCTTCATTCCATTCAATCTTTTCCTCTTTTTTCAACATCCTAGAGATAGGGATACTGATTTCTACAAAATTTGTAACAAATCTCCTTAGAAAGTTTACCTGCCCAAAGGACTATATTCCTTTAACATTTCTAGGTGATGAAAGCTTATCTATAGCCATAACCCTTTCAGGGTCAATTCTCACTCCATCCTTGGACACAATATGTCCTAAGAGCTTGCCTTCCACAACACCAAAGGAACACTTCTTTGGATTCAAGGAAATCCCATACTCCAAGGCCCTGATAAAAATCTTCTCAAGATGTTCACAATGTTGACTTTCCTTATCTGAATATGCTGTGAGATCATCTTGATATAACACTAGAAATTTGTTTATGAAGTTTGCAAAGGCCACATCCATAGTTCTCTAAAAAGTAGCTCCTGCATTTGTCAGACCAAAAGGCATTCTAACATAAACATATGCTCCCGAAGGGGTAGTGAATGCAGTCTTGAACTATTCTAACTCCTTGACCATGACCTGATTATATCCAAAGAAACCATCCATCATGGACATTAAGTCTGATCCAGTAACCTTCTGCATCATATTTTCCATATTAGGCAAACCATAATTGTCCTTCAAAGAATTGACATTCAAGTTCCTAAAATCAACACATAACCTAATGTCACCATTCTTTTTTCTAACTGGAACCAAGTTTGACAGCCAAGTAGAATGTCTGACAGGCTTGATGATGCCAGCATCCATCATCTTTTTGAGTTCATCTTGCATTTTTGGTGCCAAGGTAGGGTTCATAGGCCTTAACTTTTTCCTAAAGGTTTAGTTCCTTCCTTCAATGGTATTTCATGCTGGAATAGATCATCTCTATAGGCTTTCAAATCATCATAAGACCATGCAAAGACATGTCTAAATCTTTTGAGAAGATGAATCAAATTGTTCCTAGTTCTTTGGGATAAACATTTACCTATATAAACATTTTTAGGTATTTGACTTGTTCCTAAATTTACTTCCTCCAAATCATTTATCTTATCAAAAAATTTAGGAAAATAAGTCTTTTCTTTATCATCAAATGCCCTCTCAAGAGCAACCAATCCCCTTGGGATCCTATTTGACTTTAGTTGAAAAAATTTCCCAAGAACATTTTCTTTTCCATTTTTGATGTCAACATAAGTGTTGAAATCTATCTCCTGACCATCAAAATGAGATTCACACTCCAAAAACCTTAGTATATCCTGATCATCAGAAAATACCTTCCAACTCTCAACATTGTTTGGGATAGAAGGCCTAGACTTACACTCAATCCTAGATATCCCCACAAAAGTAATATCCTCTAGCCTTAGTGCTATGTTTGCCAGTAAGTCAGCCATCTTGTTTTGGCTTCTATCCACCCAATCAATACCAAAGGCACTGAAACCTTCAATTTCATCCCAAACAACATTTCTATATTGTTTTAGCCTTTGATTCTTAGATGCATACTTTGATCTTGTCTGAGAGATTATTAACTCAGAATCACCAATCACCCTAAGATATTTGCTTCCATGTTTTGATGCTTGTCTCAAACCAATCAGTAGGGCCTCATATTCAGCAACATTATTTTTGCAAAGGAACAAGAGAGTGAAAGAAAACTTGAAAGTCTTACCACTTGGAGATATCAATAGCACTCCTACTCTGACACCTTCCTTTGAACTTGCTCCATCAAAATATAGGGTCCATAAGACATTACCTTCTGCCATGTTATTTTCATCATTAGCTAGAAGGACAGGCTTGACCTTTCCTTGCACTTCTCTCTCCCAAACTTGGAAAGAACCAATGTCAGTGTCAACAAAACAATTCATATTATCATCTTCATCCTCCTCAATCATATGAGGGGTTCTAGTTTCCCTTGAAACATTCACACTTTCTCCTTCAATGTTAAATGTGGCAAAAGACAAGTCACATTGAATACTTCCTCCCATAGAAGCACTCCATCTTCTAGATAATAACATTCCATACTGAGGGGGAATATCAACTACTAGAACACTCATAGTTAGTTGCTTATCAGGAAATGTTGCTAATTTATAAGGCAAAGCCTTAATGGTACCAATGAATAGCACTTCTGTTGAGTCCATAGCTTGGCATCTCCCATGAGGTCTATCAACCTTTAGCCCTAATGACTTCATGATCTCTACAGGCATAACAGTGTTTGATGCTCTAGAATCAATCATGTAATTCTTCAACAATTTTCTATTTATCATAAGGGACAAGAAAAAAGGATCCACTGTCCCTGATGCAGTATTTACAATGTTTGCATCCAAATACTTTTGAGGAATCTCAGAGATAATTTCTTCATTTTTACTGTTAGGTGTGTCATCTAAAGAAGCCACATGCTTATCACCTCTATTCATTTCTTGTAACTTTATAGAAGAGGCACCATTTACCCAATCCAAAGCTTTCACCTTATTCTCTTCTATCCTCATCATTTCTAACAATGGAACCTTGACAGTTATTTGTGAAAGTAATCTAGTCATATCAATGGGAACATATGTATGGTTACCCATGTCATCCTTAATCATAGTGCCATCTTTATCTTCTACTTTGATAGTCAAGTTGGATTTACCTTTGTGTAGAAACTCATCATCCTTCTGAGGTATAGGAACAACTATCTCTGGTGTCTTTGCTTTACCTTGAGGTATTGCAGCAGGTCCCATCTTCTTTTTTACTTTAACCTTACTGACAACACCAGCATCTTTCTCATTTTCCTCATGATGTTGTGTACTATTTTTTGATTTCTTGATAAACATGCTACCTGGTTTACCATTTGTGCTTCTAATTGTCTTGTTTCTTAGATTGTAATTGCTACTAGCTTGAGTGACCATGTTTGTAGTGATTTGAGCAATTTCCTCATCAGAGGTTCTCCTTAAGGAAACATGTTCCTCATACTTTATTGCACCACATCCAACATCATCAAATTCTTCTTCCTCATTATCTGTAGAGTGAACCTCATCCCATGCATGTGAAGAAGTCATTGCACAACCACTCTTATCATATTGCTCATCCTGTTCTTGGTTCTTAGATAAACTCAAAGTAATAACACAATGTTTTGGACTATGAGGAGATTGATAAGTAGTACACCATTGGATATCATCATTCATGTTAACTGAATTTCTTTGCAAAGGATCAGGAATCCTATCATCAGGCCTATCCCTTTTAACTAGAAAAATTGGCTTGCCATCCTTCCATTGAGTATTGTATGGGTAATTTTGCATTCTTGGTTGCCTACTAAAATTACTTGAAACAGGCTGATCATTTGTTGCAACCCTATTGTTTCTTTTTTCATCAGGCTTTAGATCATCTAAAGCACTTAGAATCTTCTTTAGATTATCCTCCTCTTTTGGCTTAAAATTAGCAAACCTTCCCATCTCTTTCTTATTTTGCACGTGAGGCCTATAATCATCTCTTCTCCCTAATTTTCCTGATATTCTTCTATTACTTTCTATGTTGATAGCCAACTTGTAAGCCTCCCCAAGATTTCTAGGGTTCTTATCCCTTAAGAGGTAACACATCTTTGCATCAAAAGCATTTAATTATGTCACAAGACACACCCTATCATCTAATATAATAACTTACAGGAGCCTATGCATAGCCTTTTGAAATCTTATATTAAATTCAAGGACCTCTTCATTTTGATTCTTCTTTATGTTATTGAATTCATTCAAAATAAAACCCTCATTTGTTTTATCTCCATAATACTCCTTAAAACAATTCTCAAATTCATTCCAAGATCCTATACTAGCATGGGGCAATCCTCTAAACCAAGCCCTAGCATCCTCGGTCAGAGATTGTACGAATAAATTCATTACAACATCACCAGGCTCAACATTATAATCATCTATTACATCCATAAAAATTTTTAGATGTTCCTCACATGTGATGACATTGTTCCCAGCAAACTTTGGGAGCTTCTTTCTAATTTCATCAGGAATTACATTAGGATAACCATCAATACCAAAAAATATAAGTTGTTTGTACCTTTCATGAATAGGAACTCCATGAGGTGGGTCCATCCTTGAGATGTAGATGTCCTTGTGTTTGAACCATAAGGAATTTTAGCAGCACCCAGAATGCCATTTGTCTGAGTTGCAAGGTTACCATGATTCCCACCTTGTCCCAAAAAGGAAACAACAACATTTGAAGGTCTTGAGGTATGCTTGAGAAAATAAATCTTCTTTCTTATTTCTACAGTAGTAGCCTCCAACTCTGCCTTCTCTAATTCTTTATCTAATATTTCCTTTTCCTTTCTAGCCTTCTCAAGGTCTACATCTAATCTCAACCCTTGCTCTAATGGTTTTTCCACATGAACTTGTTCGTTGATTTGAACTCCAATAGCTCTTTGTTTTCCTTTATCTCTGGGCTTGGTTATCTCATGTGTTCTCTACACAATAGGTTGTTCTTCTACTCTTTCAGTCTCTAGGACAAAATTAATTGCCTCCAAATCTAACAACTGCCTCTTTAGCTAATCAGCCCTTATCATGGCTTGTCTTACTCTATCTTCTTTATCCTTTTCTCTTTATTGTCTGATAGCAACTTGTTCTTGGACTCTTTTTTTCCAACTCATAGAGCTCTTCAAAGATTTCTTTTGATTCTGGGAGAGTAGTCTCAGACTCATCATCTCCCACTTGAAATTCATCCTCATACTGGTTCAATCCCAAATCAACAGCCTCTTCATATTATGAAATATTTTCTTCTTGACCAAGCTTGGTTTGAGCTTCTTGCCTTTTATCCTTTTTACTTTTCCAAGTATGAGAAACATTTCTTTTCTTCTTTCCTCCCCTTGTCTGACTAGGCCTAGAAGAGCTCGGAATACCTTCGTCCATTATGTTTTTAGGATGCTCCTTTCTCTGGGACCTAGTACCTCTGTAACTCATTTATAAAATAATCTACTGACAAGCACTACTGCAAAGATGTTTGAGTCACCACCCAAGTATATTGGGAATCTTACAATACAACTTCCTCACTTAAAAAATATCCAAAGGAGCTTGATAAGACAAGGAACAAAGAATAACCTTGTTTCTTCCAATGATGACCTACTGGTTATTATAGACATGTGTAACATTTCCCCACCAAAGTTTCCATTTGTTGGTGTTCAAAATGGACGCTTATGCTCTTAGGCTGCCAATATACCCTCAGATAGATTTTAGGATTGGTTAGTTCCAAAATGTAGAAGGATCTTAGGGTAACTGGACCAACTATAGGGATAGGACTACCCTCTTCACTTCTGGCTCTGCAAAACCAAGGTGGGTGCACCTAACCCAGTGAAAACTATACTTCACACACCAAAGACTAGGTCTCAACAACAGATTGATAGTAAGAAAGTACTAAATGCTAACCTCACATTCATTGACTCTCCATTACTATACGGTGACAAAACCACATGACCAACAACTTAAAGCTTAGAAAGGTTATTGATTTTAACATTTGGAATGTAATAACTTCAATCAATGTATGTTAATGAGAGAGATACTCATTTAGGCCAGTGCCTCATCCATTGGGAAAGATTTCTTAGACACAAAGATACACAAATTTGAGAATACCTGAGAATTCATAGCCATAAATACATTTATCCTAATCTTTACTACTTACAAAAAATCCTTACATAGACAAGGGAAAAATCATATCCCATTAGGAGCATTGTTTAATCCAATCCTAGATTAGAACTCAAGAATGAGGATACATACATAAAAACAATATGTAATGAGCTAGAAAACTCAAAGCTTACTTGACTTGACACAAAGGAGAGATAAGAATCAGATATTTGTATTAAGTATGATGAATTTCTTCTGTGTACATAATGAATCACAAGACACCCTACTTAAAAATTATAGCTTAGACCTGAAACTTTCTTCTTTCATTAACAAACACTAAGTCAAAAACTATTACAAAACCCATGGGACCAGAAACTCGGGATTGATTTTGAACTTTGAAACTGGAACCACTTCAAAATCAATAATTCAACACTATATACCACTGGTTACCTTGGAATCCCAAACAAGTTAGGATGCAACAAGCTACAGATAACCAGGGTAAGGGTTAGGGTTTCCACCCACCAAGAAATTCAAATAGATCTAAAATTAATACACTAGAGGGAAAACCAAGCAACCTTGAGTAGTCAGATTTAAAATTCAATCTTCACTTATGGTAATTCTTCTAGAAATGTACTAAAGATCATGAAATTCCTGCAAATTCATCTGATTTGACCCCTACAACATGCCTTGAGCACCATTTATTCATTCTCCCCATGACATAAAACTCCCTGCAGTCAATCATCATACTCGCTAGACCACACTGCAACAGTCAACACCACCAAACTAATCAAATCTGACTGCTGGAACATTAAAAAATAGTCCTTCTTGTCATTGAGAAATCCTCAAAAATTTGAATTTGAACTGTAATGGTTACTTTATGGCACCTACAATATATCGACGGTCACAATTTGAATTTGGATCAACTTTATAACCTGACTGTTAGATTCTCATGTTTCGTGAGCTTTATGACTTTAACTCATTATAAAACCTCGAGTTAAATCTTAGTGAACTGGCGACAAAGGAATTTCTTATTCGTGAAGTAAAAACTTAACCCACCCTTTAACTCCATGAACTGGTGACCTAAAGAAAACATTTTAACCTCGGTCCTATTTAGCGAATTGGTGACTGAAGAGTTTCGCCAGTTCACAGAACACTTTATGTTACCGCCGGTTAGTTTAGTGACTATGTGAATGCTTGTTTTCCAAATTGCTAAAACATTTAGAGAACTACCATCTTTCTTCACAAATGAGCGAAGCCTTTGAATTTTTTTCAAGCCGCCAAAACCTTGTCCAAACTGCCAAAAAGATTGAGAAACTTTACTGGGCCCACATCAAGAAAATCGAAGGTTGTCTCATCTTTGCATATACCTCCAAGATTCCTCTAGATCATAAGACAACCATCGGATGAAGAATATTTCCTTTCTCTGACAACCTTCTGACACTGAATGAAATCAACGGTATCCTAAGTTTGCATGTGTCAGAAAAAACCCATCAGACTATACACTGACCATCAATGCTCTGCAAGTGTCAGAACCCACTGAACCTTGAAAAACCTGGCCCCTCTAACAACATGTCCAGTCACACAGTGGGGACCAATCAGATAATGACAAATCAGCACACCCGGCATGTGGACCCGCTGCACTTTATCCCCTCTGAAAAAGGTAGAATCGATGGTTGTCACATGATCTTAGACCTTTGACACATCCCATAAAATCATACGCCTGTCATTGATTTTCTTACAATGTCAGGACCCTCTGACAAACTCAAAAACTAGGTCCCACTGACAACTGCCACCTTATTATATTGTGGACCAATCAGAGACTACCATTTGCACCTATGAGTCACTTTGGACCCGCCTGTCTAAAATGCTATGCCGTAAAGAAGAATCAATGGCCGTCGCGACTTCACATACCTCTAACACATCCCTTGCGCTTCAATGACAACTATTGATTTTAAAAGCTGTCAAAGAGACAGGGCCTAGGAAATATCAAGCCAAAACATAAGGAAATATTAAGGCATAGGACTTAGGAAAATATTTTGCTGCATGACATAGGAAAAATTAAAACACCGCCAGGCTCCAAACTTAGGAAAAATTAACCTGGGAGACTTAGGCAAATTGACAATTATTAAAAGGGGCCTGAAAATAAAACCTTGAGTCACAAGATTACATAACATGGAAAAGGTTCACGTGACCATGCAACAAAGAGGTTAACAATTTAGCACATGTGTTTTAGAGTTTTAAGTGGGCTGAATAAAGTAACACAAAATTAGAACAAGGCCAGGGCATTTTTAGGGCTTTTTCACTACAATGGCTAGATTTTCAAAATTTTCACCTAGGGCTTGAGCCAGAGACCTAAAAACAACTACAGAGACTAGCAGAAAAATTATAGAGCCATGAAAAAATTCATAGGTGCTAACAGATCCTTTGAGGAAAAGTACAACACATAATGTGGAGAGAATTCATTGGTGTGTGGCTTGCAGTATGCCTCATTCACCTTTCCAGTGTGTTGTAGCTCAAGCTTTGGAAGGAGAAGCTGATAATCCACATGTAGGAGATTATGAAGAATCTGAAAAGCCTGTAGTTAACATGTTCACAAGTTAAAGAGTGGAAGAACATTTTACTTCAGATGATGAAGAGATTTGTGTTGATGTTGATCATAAGAGGAGGATTCTCCCTAGCTATGAGCAATATATATTTATCCAATCTAATTACAAGGAATCTGATTATGATATGTGCAAAACTAATATGATCAAATCATAGTTGGATGGGATTCAGTAGAGAAAGCCCAATGAAGAAGAAATCAAAACTTTAACTATGGCTACTATTTCACAAGCTCGGTCCTCATACAATTTAAGGAATAGAAGAGTGGATGCTGATCAAGGGGTACTGATGTCAGTATTTGTTAAATATGATCCTCAGAATAAAGATCCCTTTGAACCAAGTGTTATCAAGGGTAAATGTGGAAATAATAGGAGAGAGGAACCTATTATTGAAAGTAAAAAGAATCAGGAAGCTGTTACAGACAAGGTCAAGAAGAAGGTTGGTTTAAAATAAAAGATACTTCTAACCTTTCTACTGATTGCCCTACTTTTTACATGAGACATACCTTGTCTCAAGTGAAGGTCTCTATTCTTTTGTTAGAAATTTTGAATATTAAAGAGCATAAGAAAGTTGATCTAGCTCTGAAAAATGAACAAGGTATAGATCTTGTTATGATAGAAAAGGGAAATGCAATGGATAGACCTAAAAAAACCAAGGATATTTATAAATTTTGTGTTGGAAACATTGTGACAAAAAAACCATCTTCCATTGATCCTTTCTATGTTACACTGATTGTGAACAATTTTTTGCTTAAAAACTGTATGATTGACTCTGGTGCTACTGCCATTGTAATGCCATATCAAGTGATGAAATGATGCAGGAGCATCCTAGGATTCTTGGAAACCTTGTATCAACCAAAAATATGTTTGTCCTTGAAGGTAGATTGTTAGTTTTGAGCATGGTTTGGTGGAGTTCTTGCTCGGTTTGGAGACTAGTTGCTTGGTTTATGTGGTTACTAGGGTGCTCGGTCTATAATGAACGCTTGGTAACTGAATGCGTTAGTTCAATGGCCCTTAGAAATAACTATGTTCCTTGGTCATGCTTGGCATGGTCGGTCAGCTGGTGCTCAGTTATTTCTTCTATTGCTTGGTGTTCTTGCTTACCGACTGGATTGTTTTGTTAGATTAGCTTGGCTGACTGGTGCATTTAATTTGGGTCACACTCCTCAAGTTATGGATTGACCATTGGAGGTGTGGGGACCTAGATCTAGTGTGTCCCATTCTACTATGTGGATTTGATGACTGTTGGGGCCATCTTTGGGAGTTTATTTATTTTGTTAGGCTATGTGAGAGTTGACTGATGTTTAGCATTTAATATTTTTTTATAGAGATTTATTGTTTCATCAACTGATTGTGGCTAGGAATCAATATTTATAGGATTCTTGGGTAGTTGTTTAGGGATCCATTTTTTGTGGGAAAGAAGGTTAGTAGCCTGCAAGCTTAGGAGCAAGAAGATTGCTTGGAAGTTGGAGTACAAGTTTAGATCTTTCCTGGGTTCCTACTAGAGTGTTGTGTGTTATAGACCTGGGCTAGCTGAATGCTAATGTTGGGGAAAATATTTGGATCCTACAAGATCTTGTAAACTGTTACTTTCTTTGTAATTGGTCATAACTAGGAAGGCCTTACAGCCTAGCACATTTCATGTAGTCAGTGTTTTCATAAATAAAGACTTCTATTTCATTCCAGATCTATTGTTGTTATTGTGTATTTCTGTTGCGTATTGGTTTGGCTGCAAGGTTGGTCAGTCCTTAACTAGATCCACCCACCTTGACTACATTAAGTGGTATTAGAGTGAAGTTTTTTCCTGTTTGAGCAAAGTCTATTCCTATTGGAGCTGAGTGGATCTTTTGTATCTAGATCTTGATTTGAAGATGCCTCCGAGGAGAAATCGTGAGATCCCTAAGGAAGAAGAAGTGACTAGGGAATTTTGTCTTGATGATTTTAGGGCTTTGCAAAAACAAGTGAAAGACCTATAGGAGAAATTAAGAAAGAAGAAGCCAACCTTGAAAGTGGTTAGTGATGATGAATCTAAGGAAGATCATTTTGAAGAAGTTGTCAAAGAAGCTAGAGATTCTGAGGTGAATAAAATTCTAAAAGCTATGTCTAAGATTGGGAAAAGACCTATGATTGAAGTTTCTACATTTGTTGGAAGCCTTAGGCCTAAAGAATTGATTGATTAGATCAATGATATTGATGAATAATTTGAGTATGAAGAAATAGAAGATCCTAATAGGGTTAGATTTGCAAAGACTAAGTTGAAAGGTCATGCAAATATCTGGTGGAGAGAAGATCAGTTGGAAAGAGGTAGAAGAGGAAAAGAGAAGATCACTAAGTGGAACTGAATGGTTGAAAAGTTGAAGAAGCAATTCATTCCGGTGGATTATGGATTATAAATTGGACATGAAGAAATTCATGCAGACTATCAAATTAGTATAGGAGTATACCGAGGAGTTTTATAGAATCCTGATTAGAACTAGTCATTCTGAAGCTGATAAAGAGAAGGTTACTAGGTATGTCTATGGTTTGAGACGTAGTATTTAGGAAGAGTTACTTACTATGCAGATGAAAAAAATTGGTGATGCTTATCAGATGGCATTAAAGATTGAAGAGAAGTTGAATAGGAAGTATGAAGGAAAATAGAATGGTAGGAACTGAGGTGGTAAAATTGGCAAGACAGTTGCTGAGAGTAATGTGGGATCTGGTAGTGGTCAAGTTACTAAGAATGCTATATAGAGAGGAAGGCGGAAGAATGAGTTCACCAGAACTTGTTATAACTCTCGTGAAGCTGGTCATAGAAGTTGGCAGTGTCCTAAGAAAAGAGTTGCATTGGCTGCTAAAGATGACATTGAGAATGTTCCAGAGAAAGATGAGACACTTATCACTAGGAGGTTGGCTGCATGTGTTCCTGAACTGGTGCAAAGAAGGGGTTTGTTTAGAACCAAATGTAAATGCAAGGATAAGGTATGTAATGTCATAGTTGATGGTGGTAGTTTTGAGAATTTTGTTTCAAATGAAATGGTTAGTAAGTTGAATTTGGAAAGAAGGAAGCATCCTAATCCTTATTAGATTAGTTGGATACAAGATGTTTCTAAGGTTAGAGTTGAAGAACAATGTTTGGTTAAGTTTCAGATTGGATCTTACCATGATGAGATATTGTGTGATATATTGCCTATGGATGCTTGTCATCTATTGCTCGGTAGACTCTCACAGTTTGACAAAAATGTTTTGTTTGATGGTCGTGCTAATACCTATGTGGTTAGGCATGAAGGAGCTTAGCATAAGCTAATACCTTTATAGGAGATAGGGGTTAAGGGATGTGGAGTTATCAGGTGTTGTCCTTATGACAAACCTTAGGAGCATAAGATTGATGAACCTATTCTTGTTAAGTCTAGTTTGAAGGAGAAGGAGAATGATATCTCTAAAGAGTTTGTTGAGATTAAGAGACATATGGTTTTTTTGGCAGAGATGCTTTAGCAGATGGTTGCATTTGTGACATAGAAAAATGTAGATGATACTGAGTTGGTTGAGGAGTCTGGAGAAGATGAATCTTACCGAGGCACTGAGGTGATCGGTAGTGGTCAGAGTCAATTGCTATCAATTTCTAAAAGAAGGCATAAGCAAGGTGGAAGACCGAAGGACTTTCTGCATAAGACAGTGAATAAAGTGAAGACTACACGGGATGAAGGACAAGAAGAGATATGGGTAAATAATAGATTCATCATACTTGTTCTAATTCTCTTCAGGCATTCCTGATTTCCTTATGAGAAAATCTTTCTTACTTGGGGTGTCTAATACAGGAGCATCCAAGGATTCTTGGCAATCCTGTATCAACAAAAAATATGTTTTTTCTTGAAGGTAGATTGTTAGTTTTGAGTGTGGTTTGGTGGAGTTCTTGCTCAGTTTGGAGACTGGTTGCTTAGTTTATGTGGTTACCAGGGTGCTCGGTCTCTAAAGAACACTCGGTAACTAAAGGCATCAATTCACTAGTGCTCAAAAATAACTATTTTCCTCGATCATGCCTGGCATGGTCAGTCGACTGGTGCTCAGTTATTTCTTCTGTTGCTTGATGTTCTTTCTTACCGACTGGATTATTTTGTTAGATCATCTTGGCCAACTGGTGCATTTAATTTGGGTCATGCTCCTCAAGTTATGGATTGACTGTTGGATATGTAGGGACCTAGATCTACCATGTTGCATTCTTCTATGCAGATCTGATGACTATTGGGGCCATCTTTGGGAGTTTATTTATTTTGTTAGGCTATGGGAGAGCTGACTGATGTTTAGCATTTTATATTTGTTTATAGATATTTATTATTTCATTAGCCAACTTGTGAATGCAAATAAGTATTTATACGATGCTTGGGTAGTTGTTTAGGGATCAAATTTTGGTGGGAAGTAAGGTTAGTAGCCTGCGATCTTAGGAGTGGGAAGATTGCTTGGAAGTTGGAGTACAAGTTTAGATCTTTCTTGGGTGCCTACCAAAGTGCTATGTGTTATAGACCTAGGTTAGCTGAATGTTGATGTTGGGGAAAAGATTTGAATCCTGTGAGATCTTGTAAACTGTTACTTGCTTTGTAATTGGCCATAATCGGGAAGGCCTTACAACCCAAAACATTGCATGTAATCAGTGTTTTGATGAATAAAGAAGACTTCTATTTCATTGCAGATCTGTTATTGTTATTGTGTATTTTCACTGCATATTGGTTTGGCTACAAGGTCAATCAGTCCTTAACTGGATCCACCCACCTTGACTGCAAGATGAAATAATTAGGCTTACAAGTTGATACATCCAACGGTAGGTGGTATGCCCTAGATAATAGGGTAGTGCCTATTGTGGGAACCCTAGTAGGGATAGAAGTGAATATTGTTGCATTCCTAGAGGCCCACATACAAGATGGATGTGGTTGTAGTTGATACTAAACCCCATTATGACATGCTTTTGTCAAGACAGTGGGTTGCAACAGCTAGAGGGAAATTGTAGTTGGATTTATCATATGCTACTATCCCTATCAATGGAACAAAAGTAAATTTGTATAGGGAACCTTGTTCCTCAGTAATTGTTGAGAAGGTTGCACCTGAGGACTTGAATTGTTGTGTTGATATTGACATGTAGAACTTCATAGTGGAAGAGATAGTACCCTAGATGAAAAATATTGATTTGATAGTGGATGAGTTGATACTACAACAAGGTGGACTATAGAAAATGTATTATGATGGAGAATGTTCTAAGGGAGGATCAGGAGCTGGTGTTTTTCTTATTTCTCCATCAGGTACTACCTTCAAATACTCATTTCTATTAACTTTCAAATGTACTAATAACACTATTGAGTATGAGGCTTTGATATTGGGTTTAGATGTTCCTATAAAACATGGTATAAAATACTTAAAAGTCCATGGTGATTCCTAGTTGATTATAGCCCAAATTAGATCTAAATATGCTCCTAAAGATGATAGACTAAAATTGTAAAAACATGTTGTTTGGGATAGATTAGAATTCTTTGAAGCTTTAAATATCTTGTGGGTAGATAGGTAAAATAACATCATGGCTGATTTCCTTGCTAATGTTGCCTTGAAAAATAATGATATCACTCTGAATGGTGTATCAATGTTAGAAATCAAAAGTAGGCCTGCAATACCTGACAATGTGTATAATTGGAAAGTCTTTGAGTATGACTATGATATCCTTAAATTTCTTTAAAGTTTAGATCACTATGATGGGCAACAAATAGATTTCAATGCTTCACAACAGATTGCTGATGGAAAGGAATGTATTATGGGAAATTAGATTATCTAACTAGCCTCAAATCATATACCTATGCGATTAGTAGAATTAGAAGGCATGTTTAAGATAAATGATGGGTATATGTCACAGAAGTCCAATACAAAAATGGAGGACCTAGAGGAAATAAACTTAGGTTTAGAAACATCCCTTCAAATGGTATACATTGGAAAATGATGAGTGGGGAGGTTAGGGGAAATTTGGTAAGATTGTTGAAAAGGTCCAAGAATGTGTTTGCTTGGTCTTATGATAACCTCAAAGCCTATAGAGAAGATTTATTTCAACATGAGATCCCTCTAAAGGAGGAAACTAAACCTTTTAGGTAGAAAAAGAGGCCCATCAATCCCCTATTAGTCACAAAGATGCAAGAAGAATTAATAAAGTTGAGAGATGCTAGTATCATTGAGCCTATTAGGCATTCCTCTTGGGTTTCAAAGCTTGTGCTAGATAGGAAAAAGAATGGTGATATCAGACTTTGTGTAGACTTTAGAAACTTAAATGTTTCTTCACTAAAGGATAATTATGGACTCCCAAATATGGAGGCTATGTTGCATAGAGTGACTAGTTGTGAGCTGTTGTCCATGATGGATGGTTTTTCAGGATACAACCAAGTTTTGGTCATAGAGTCTGAATAGTTCAAGACAACATTCACTACTCCATGGGGAACCTATGTTTAATTTTGTATGCCTTTTGGTTTGAAAAATGCTGGAGAAACCTTTCAAAGGGAAATGGATGTTGCTTTCAAGGATTTGACTAATATTCTTATGGTTGTATATCAAGATGATTTGACTACATACTCTAAGAAGGTCAAAGATCATTGTAACCATTTAGAAAAGGTCCTTGTCATGGCTTTACAATTTGGTATCTCATTGAATCCCAAGAAGTGTCAATTTGTTGTAACTGAAGGAAAATTTCTTGGACATATAGTGTCAAAGGAATGAGTTAGAATTGACCCTAAAAGAGCTGAGGCAATAAAAAAGTCCCTCCCCCAAAAAATATTAAAGGTGTGCAGTCCTTCTTGGGACAAATCAATTTTGTCAGGGATAGATTGGTAGGAAGAGGAGGGTGGTAGGTAGTAACGTAGGTAGGGCGACCCGGTTGATAGGAACTAGGACAAAAAATCCAATCGTAAAGATTTTATTACTAATTTTGTAGAATTAGTAGAACCCATAGTCAAGCTCTTGAAGAAATATGTAAACTTTGATTGGAACTGTGAAACTCAGGAAGATTTTAAAAAAATCAAATAGACAATCCAAGAAGCCCCTATCCTGATATCTCCTAATTATTCTAAGCCTTTTTCTTTATTCTCCTTTGCATCTTTTCACACTATTGCAGCCATTCTATTATAGAAGGATGAGGGAGGATTTGAGCACCCAATTGCTTTCTTTAGTAAGTCACTGCAATCTGATGAGTTGAATTATCAGCTAATGGAAAAGTAAGCATATGCATTAGTCAAGGCAGTAAAAGCTTTTAGACCTTATCTTGTTTGTGCAAAGGTTAATGCACATGTTCCTCATGTTGCAGTAAAGGACATTTTAGTTCAAACTGAAGTCACAGGAAAAGGATGCAAATGGATTAATAGGATCCAAGAATTTGATTTGGAGCTCCATATTACCAAGCTTGTAAGAGGTTTGGGAATTGCAAAGCTTATGACATAAGAGACTATGGACCTTGTACAAGTAAATAATGTTACCACTGGTGGAGGAACACTGACAAGTATTGAGATGCAACCATGGTACACAAACATTGTCCATTTTCTTAAAAATGCTAGTTGCCCATAGGAGTTGAATGATAATCAAAGGATAAGCTTGAGATTGTAGGCTTAGAGGTATGTCTTGATACAAGGTGATTTATTTTGGAAAGAAAATGATGGAATTTTTTTCTTATGTTTAGACAAGGGGTAGTCTGAAAAGATTTTAAGAGATATACACTTTGGATTATGTGGAGGGAATCATTTAGCCAGGGCCACAAGTCATAATATTCTAAGGGCTAGATATTATTGCCCTGTATTGTCTAAGGAGACCCATTCATTTGTCTGGAAATGTGAGCCATGCCAAAGATTCTCAAAAAAGTTAAAATTCTTAGGTATGTTGTTATTGAATCCTGTGGTTGCAGAAGCTCCTTTTGCTATGTGGCACATGGATTTTATTGGAGAATTTTTTGAGAAGTTCAGTGGAGGGCATAGTTGGATTTTGGTTGCCACTAATTATTTCACCAAATGGATTGAAACCATCCAACTACAAAGGTGACCAGTGCAATAGTGACTGATTTTTTAATGAATAACATAATTACTAGGTTTGGTGTCCCCATTAAACTGGTGATGGACAATGCTATGAGCTTTAGGTCACAAGAATTCATTAAATTTTTCATAGAAATTGGAATAATTCTATCATACTCATCCCCATACCATCCACAAGCTAATGGGAAAGAAAAATCCAGTAACAAGAGTATTCTGCAGATTTTTAAGAAGACTCTGGAAAACAACAAAAGGAGTTGGAATGTAAAGGTAAAATTGGCATTGTGGGCAAATCAAATTGTTGAGAAAAGGGAAATAGGGAAGTCCCCATTTGAGTTGGTATATGGTGTGAAATCAAAACTTCCTATGAACAATTTGTTACCTATCTACCAATTCATACAAGAGGAAGAGATGGAAATCAGTGACCCATTACAAAATAGGATGATCCAATTGGTTGAATTTGATGAGACCAAAAGGGATGGTCAAAAAGAAAATGTGAAGTTGCAATAAAAGATGAAGTATCTTTTTGACAAGAGAGCCAGTATTAGAAAGTTTCAACCTGGTGATATGATTCTTTAGTAGAATGCCAAGGCTGAAGACAAAGGTAAGCACAAAAAATTTAAATCCTTGTGGCTAAGCCCTTTTATCATCCATAAGATTCATGGAAAGGATTCATATTTTTTAAGAAATCTGGATGGTGAAGATCAGGAATTGCCAGTGCATGGACAATTTCTGAAGTATTTCTTCAATTGATTATCAATCTTTTCCATGTGTAGTAGCTTTTGTAAATATGTACAGGTGTGTTTGCTTCTATTGTGTGTTTGTTTCTTGCTATAGGTTAAGCTTTTCAGGTCTGCCACCTAGAGATTCATGGTTTCTTGCTATGAACTTGCATTCAAGTATCATTAGATAGAGCCACTGTTGGGTATTTTTCCAGTTTTCTAAGAATGTTGATTCAGGTCTTTAATTTATGTCTCTACAAGTGTTTTTACCTGGTTTAGGGTTTAAAATTCTCAAGATCTGTAGTATTTCTACTTTGAATGTCCTTGTCCTAGGTCTTTTTTCCCTTGGTAGGGTTAATCCTTTGATTGTCTTAATTTTTCCCTAGTTTCTTATGTTTTCACGTTACCTTTTTGGCCACTTAAGATTTTCAAATGTGTATGTGATCTTTCTTTCCCTTAGGCATTCATTTAATCTTGAATTAATGTGTCAAGTCACTTTTCTATTCAGCGAATTGGTGACAGTGTCTAAGTCTTCGTTATGTTTTCATTTGGTCGCTGAATGTCCAAGTTTAAATCATGGTTAGTCTTTCCTTTGACAATTCAATGACCATGTAATCTCTCATTCTCATAATCTTTGGAGATTTTCTCTTAGCATTTAGCGATCTGGCACAATAGTTATCTCCTAATCACTAGATTGGGCGGTCAAGTCAAAAGTCATTCGGTGATTCAGCGAGGATCATTGATTGTCTGTCGGATCAATGGTGATGTTTTAACCTCAAAATGGACTAGGCTGATGACAAAGTATTTAGCGATTTAGTGACTAAGCAGTGATCTCCTATTCACTAGAGTTTGGCAGTTCCACTAAAATAATTTGGCGATTCAGCGAAAAAGTGTGATAAAGACATATATTTTCCTTAGTCGCGGGATCTCAGAATAAAATGAATAATCTCTAGGTCTTTTGGCAATTCAACGAATAAGGCATTCACTAAATCTTGTAATTAAGTAGTGATGATCTAAAATATTGAGTGAATCAGTGACAACCCTTGATTGCTTTCAAGATATACGGCTAGTGCTTAATCTTAGAATAAAACCCAAGTCAAGAAAAGTATTCAATGATTTGGTGAATAAGGTCATTCTCTAAATCTATTAATAAAACCATGGTTAAATGATTCATTTCAAGACTACGATATACCTTTGTTCACTAAATCGTGGGATAGATCAAGAGTTAAGTGAAGCATTTGGATATTAAGAGATAAAGGTGGTCGCTGAGTCTCCAGATAGGGACTATGGTCAAGGTTCAAAGTGCTCAGGTTTAGAAAAGGCTTTGTTCGCTAGATCACCAGATGATTGCTGGGTTGAGTTAAGAATTCTAAGAATTAGGAAAGTCTTTTGTCACTCATTCTCTGAATTAAACCATGGTTGGTCCAAGTATCATGAGAAATGGAGAGTTCCTTCAGTCACTCATTCTCTGAATAGCGATTAGGTTATGATTAGTTTCAAAGGTAAATCTGAGGACTGTTGATCATATTTGGGATCAACGGTAGTCACTGAATCTGCAAGAAAGTTCATGGGTTAACAATTCATTCTAAGATTGTGAGAATGGATTTGTTACTTGATCTCCACATCTAACCCAGGATTATTAATTCATTTAGAGATCACGAGGGTCTTTGTTTGCTGGATCTCTGAATCAAGTTTGGTTAAATGCTCATTAAAGAAAAAGGGTTAAGTGTCATTACTATGTGGAAAAGTACTATGCCAAGCTGGACTAAAGTAAAAATCCATCCAATTAGATTTAATCAAGGGTTTTTATCAGTAATTGAGGGTTTTAAAGCCAAAACTATGATCATTCCTTTTCTACTTTATTTCTGAGTTTCTTAATCAACTTGACAACATCCAAGTATCAGCTAGCCTTGATTTGAAATTGGTGAATATGCGGAATTGAATGTAGAAGTGATTGGAGATAAATTTGTAATAATTTTGGCAACTATACGCATTCAATTGCTGATGGTATATAGATGGGACTTCACTGGTTACAATGTTGAAAGTTTTCTGAAGCTAGTGAAGATTATCAGAGCAATTACAGAGAGTTTCAAGGTGTTGAAGAATTTGTAGAATTGACAGATATCCAAATTATGAAGATGAGTCAAATAGAGCTGAGCATAGTGTCTCCCAGTGGGGAAGCCAAGGAACAAGGTGCCAAAGAGAAAGGAAAACTAAATTACTCAGATGAATTTCTCAAGTTGCTCCCTGGTTCGAATCAAAATAAGAAGGCTACTAATGAGGCTTTCGAGGAGATAATGGAGAATTGTAGACATCCTACCATTCCTTCTAGTTGAGGTTACACTATTTTCACATATTTTTACAATAATAGAGTTAAGGCTATTCCAATTTGCAATGCTTGGGTTTTGGGGATGGTGAAATTGATTATGCCTAATGTTTTCTTGGATGTGGATTTAATCATTAAATTGGCTAGGCTATATGACCCAATTTCCAAAATAATTAGAAAGGGTGACCAATCTACTTTAGTAACCTTGGATAGAGGGTCATTCATGATGGTCTTTGATTTCTATTCCTCCTCCTCTATTGAGATAGACTTGAAAAAAGAAAAGAAAAAAATATGCAAGTCACATAGGTTCAATAAAGAGCTAGATGGTCAGGCACATTCCAAAGACTGGCAAGTACATAGCTCCTCTCCCTACACAAATGAATTCCCCTTATGATTTCAAGTCTCTCAACTTATACATGAAATTTTTGTGTCATGGGTTGTGCAAAGTTCTAGGACTAGATGGAGATGCAGAGAAGTTGACTGCTGACTTGTTAATGATCATTCTTGAGATACAAAATTCCCATGCAAATAATAATTATGTTTACATCTAGTATGTATTTGATAGAATGCATGAAGGTCTTTCTTATATAAAATAACATAAGAGGCCCATTAGGTTCATGCACTACTCCCTTCTGATGCACTTGATTCCTTATTTCAATATCAATAGATTAGATGCTAGGGTGCTTAAGCCTAGGTTTATATTTGAAGTCAACCCTAATATGGTGCAGTATTGGCTCAGGGTCTCAAATTACACTTCCAATGAGTGTGATTTTTGTGTTTTCCAAAATTGGATAGTCCACCCAATTCTCAAACTAATGGGGACTAATATGGTGAGGTTGCAAGTTCAGGTTTTGAAGCTTATAAGGCCTATGCAATATGAGAACAAATGGTAGGGAAATCACAATTGGGGTGATTTATATTTAGGAGAGAATAGCACCATAATCAAGGTTTATGGATGCCTACAACCCCCACTTCTACTTCCAAAAATTGTGGCACCAAGGCTTTCCCAATTATAATTTTTATGGCAATTGATTTGGACTTACAAAGAACATCTGGCTCCTCACAGGAAGGGTACATTTACACCAACACAATTCAAGAATGGGAATTTCTTGGTTGGTAAGAGGGAATTTCATCAAATTAGTTCATGGCTCAATTGTTTCAAGATGACCTCCGGCAGCTGCAGATATGTAGACTGTAAAATTTTTATCAGAACTGCAAGAATGGCACTAATTCCCAACATTGGTACAATAAGGGAACATAGGGCTGTGATGAGGAAGATGTGATTAGAAACATCTTGGATGAAGATGAGATTGGGATGAGGCTAATGAAATTATATGATCTTAAAAGGTTAGAAGCACAGGCCAGAAAGGCCAAGGTTGATTTTGGAGGGTTTTTTCCTGATCTCCCCTATTTGCAAAGAATTGACAAGATGATTGAAATGCATGGTACCCTCTCTAGTCAATTGGAGGGGATGCTTGAGGAGAAGTTAGATGTGGATAAGGGCTACTCCACTTCTAACTATGAAGAATATATAAATGAGTCACAGGAGGGTGATAGTCCACCTCAAACGAATGATCCTCCTATTATTGACATCACTCAAGAGGCAAAAGAAACCCCTGAACCACCACAAAAAAAGAAAAAACTTGAGGTGGGTGGCCCTTCCAAGGAGAAGAAACAAAAGAGGACTATTAACAAGGTCTCTATTCTAGTGCTCAGTGATCATTCATACCATCACAATTTGAGGAAGACTATCAGGGAAGGCATGAAGATAGTATCAAAAGAGGAGGAGAAATTACCTCTACTACTAGGAAGGGATGAGAGGGAGTTGTATCAGGATGAGTTCTACAGTGATGACCAATTCATCAAGAGTGATGAATTCAAAAACTTCCTCATTTGGAGGAAACAAGAAGAGGTTGCAAAGGCTCTACCAGAGGGTATGGAACCAAGTGATGAGACCTTAAGGGCTCTAACTTCTTATGACCTTAGCCTAGAAAATATCACTGTTGAAGAAGCTAAAGAAATGGTAAAGTCTAGTGGGATGCTTTTGAATCCTGGATGGGATCTAATCTTTGCCTTCATCATTACTTAGATTAGAAAGAAGCCAGAGGGAAGTCTATCTTATGAAGTGCATATTGGAGACATGATAAGGAAAAGTGGATATGATCATAAATCCCAAGCTATTGCAATGTGGTATCTTGCCCTAAGGACCCAAAAGCCTTCTATGGTAAGTATAGAAGATAAGATGGAGGGGGATAAAATCATTTGGACTGTCCAGAATACTAGTGATCTTGAGGTGTCAAAGGCTATGACACATTTTTCCCACCACAATGAAGCAAAGACAACCTAGTTATCAAACAAATATGCTCTTCTATTTGATAATTCAGTGAAGATTTCCAAGGACAAAGACCTAAGGCTGATGAAAATCAAGGCTCTAGAGGATGAACTAGATGATTAGAAGGATAAGCTTGAAGAAGCATCAAAGGAAGCTTCCCCTCAAACTTTGCAAATTGAAGCTGCAGTCAAGCCAGTGACATAGATTTTTGACAGGCCATCTAAGGATTTAGAGAAGATAAGGCTTGATGCAGCCTTAAAAACTATATTAGATATTGTGCAATATAGATGTGAGAAAATAAAATAGAAAATGGACTCAATCCATCAATCAATGGGCATGTTGCATAAGGTTAATGAGAGTGTGAAGGAGGTAGTGGCTCCTTTAGAGCCACTTTTCAATGTTTGGTCTGCCTAGAGGAGTTCTCTGTTTGAGAAGCTTGATGCATTATAGCCTCACAAACAAGATATCCCTAAGGTGGTCACTGAGGTTTCTTAAAATATAGAATTAATTAGTGCCACCTCAAGCTTTTTGAAAGGGAAGTCAAATCAGGTAATGGCTAAATTGGCCATGTTTGGTCAAGGCTATAGCAAGTATTTTCCTTCAATCTACATGAATGATGGAAGTGTGATGAGTTTGGATGAGTGGAAGTTAGGCATGGGCTAGGAAATTATCAAATAGGAGGCCTTCCTTGGCAATAATAGTTCTATGGACATGAATGGTTTCAACAACATAATTGACAACCTAATCAAGGTTGAGAATGATTGCATCAAGTTTGTTGTAGATATTAAGGTGATCACAAGTTGTTGTAGGATTTAAAGGAGTACAGTTGGCCCTCAGAAGATTATGTGGCAGCATGGGACAAGAATACAAGGCAAAATAAGAAAAAGCCAACTATCATAGAGCTAGAAGCAGAAGAAGAAGAGTGAGCCCCACCTAGCACCTGATCCAAAAATATAGGGAGAAAGAGTATCATACAAATAAAGATGTATGTTATCATGTAATGGAGGTCATCATTTATGCAAAAACCTCAAATAACCACTCAGAAATATCCTCAGACAAAGGTGCCAGTTGTGAAGATTCCATTTGTTGGAAAACTACTTTCTATTTTTAGTCATCATATTTTTTACTTTTGTCTCTAGTGAAAGTCACCATCTTGGCTATCTGAAGCTTGTTTCATCTTTTCTTTGAGGATTCCAAGATAGCTAGTGATATATATAGCAAGTTTTCTTCTTTTGTAGATGTGGTGGATATTACTTTGTAAAGAGAGTTCTGATAATAGTATTTTTTGTCTTACAATTCTTTGTCAAGAATGTACTGATACAGATAAAATATCAATACAATATACTGTAACTCCTTGGCTTATTTTGGTTTTCTTCACATGTGGATGTTTGAATTATTTTATGTATTAAATTGTAAGGCATTTTAGTACATTGTTTACAAGGTAAATATAGGGATTAAGGTTAAGTTTCTTTCAAGGGAAGAATAAACCTTAAGGGAGATCTCTAGGAATTTATAATCCATGTATGAATTTGATAACAAGATTAGAAATTGGGAAAATAAAGTGTAATTTATCTCATTCGAGTTATGGGATATTTTTTTTGATAAGTTGTCTGTTGATATAGAATTTTGACTCTAATGCCCTAAGATATGGCACTGGTTATAGCTTAATTTGCATGTGTTCACCATCAACAAATCAAATAATCCGTTCAATTTAATTTTTTTGTATATCTTAAATTTGTATAATCTATGCCAATCACATAGATAATATTTATAACACTTTATAGAATTAATTCTGAAAGGTAAACCCGCCTGAGTTTTAATCTCAAAGAGAAAAAGGTTTTTCAACCTTAGTACCTTAGTATTTTTTGTTTTACAATTCTTCATCCAGAATGTACTGATACGGTTAAAATATAAATACAATATACTAGAACTCCTTGGCTTATTTTGGTTGTCTTCACATGTGGATGTTTGAATTCTTTTATGGATTAAATTGTAAGGCATTTTAGTACATTGTTTACAAGGTAAATATAGGGGTTAAGCTTAATTTTCTTTCAAGGGAAGAATAAACCTTAAGGGAGATCTTTGGGAATTTATAATCCATGTATGAATTTGATAGTAGGATTAGCATTTGGGAAAATGGAGTGTAAGGCACCTCATTTGAGTTGTGGGATATTTGTTTTGATAAGTTCTCTGTTGATGTATAATTTTGACTCTGATGCCCTAAGATATGACACTGGTTATAGCTTAATTTTCATGTGTTCACCATCAACGAATCAAATAATCTGTTCAATTTAATTTTTTTGTATATCTTGAAGTTTTACAATCTATGCCAAGAACATAGATAATATTTATAATGCTTTATAGAAGCAATTCTGAAAGGTAAACCTGACTGAGTTTTAAGCTCAAAGAGAAGAAGGTTTTTCAACCTTAGTAGGTCTTAGTGTTTAGAATTTGTTAGATGCATCTGTTGGGAGTGCTAGAGTTTTAATTTCAGATATTTCTAGATCTTGTTTAATCATCTACAAAATTAAGCACTAACAACACCTATGGGAGAGGTGGAGGATGTTCCTAATTTTGACTTGGGTGAGGAGGCAGAGAGCGAGAGGGGATGGTCTTTGAGACAAGGAGGCCATAGTCGGTGGAGGTGAGGAGATTACAAAGGAGGGGTTGAGACATACCCCTCAAGATACCACTCATTGACTCCATCAATAGATTAAGGAATTGAGAGCTTAGAGACTCACTCTAGAGATCAAACTAGAAGAGTAGGACATGCAGCTATGAGAGGCCATAACAAAGATGTTCACCTTGCAATAAGAGTTCATTCATCAGATGAGTAGGGTAGCATATTGTGTATTAGCTTATTTTTCACAAGTCCTAGTGGGTGAGAGAGTAGCATCCTATTCCCAGTATATGCATAGTTCAAAGGGAGTGAGGGCACCCTGATGAAGGGTGCTCCCCTTAATACCACAAACACATAACAGATATAGAGAAACAACAACAATATGCAAGAACAGAAAATTGGCTTCTTATTATCTCCACAAATGTGGAATTACAAACTTTTAGAATTACAATATGCAAAGCCACATGGGCATTCCCTTACAATATTCTGTAGGACAAAGCCTCGAACTATTACCCAGATCTACCACCCAGAACTATTTTGAACTGCCTAAGACAATAATACAGCCTTCCTTATATAGGCAATTTTCCACCGCCTGGGAAAGTTCTAAAATTTTAGCCAATAAGGCCGACCAAACTTAGAATTATTTTATTTTACATTTCATTACATCATAGTCGGCTCAAGATAACCTTTGAAACCCGAACATAAATTTTGAAGAAAATTATTTTTCACCATTTCAGGTGGCCCAACTTCCGAAGACCATAAGTCATCACCCGTTGACCCGCTCGGCTATTATAACCCCATTTCGGAAATGCCACGAAGCGCTCTATAGGCTTGACTGGCGCAAGCGCTCGTCACCCAAATTTTTGACCTCATCCGGGGCCTCTAAAGCCTTCAAAACTGAGTTCAAAGTTTCTGTACCCTGCTGCCAATACCGAAAATCTTCAATATCTTCCAATGTACACTTGATCTGGCAATGAAACTTTACTGGCAGACTTATATGACCAAAATGAACCTCCAAGAAAGAAATCAGATCATTCTGAGCACATACGAAAATTACCAAAAATAGTAACTTTCCATAAATAGCAGCTCTGCACAAAATAACCCTTATTGAATAAAAACATAAATATTTTTGGGTGATGCAAGATTGCTCTTACACCCAGGATGCTCCTGCATCAGACACTCGGGGTAATTTGAGAAGTGACCCTGTCACGACTCAGGTGTGCAGAGGAAAACCAAGATGGTTAACCTCCTCCTTTGTTAGCCATGATGAATCTTCAATAGGTCATCCTTTCAACTTGACCAGATATTCTTCATATGTCCTGTTCCTTGTGCTTCTGCCAACACGACTATCCAGTATATCTTCAATCTCCTTAGTGTCTGAACTAGTTGCTGGAATACTCCACTGTGCTGCTGTGATCTCATCTTCAACACCTCCTTCATGATACTCTGTCAGATCTGAAATGTTAAACACTGGTGAAATATTTAGCTCGGTAGGCAATTCTACCTCATATGCATTTCTTGAATCATGTTTCTTCAATATCTTACATGGTCCAAACTTTTTCATTTTCAGCTTGTTATATGTACCAACTGGAAATCGCTCCTTCCGCAAATGAACCATGACTTCATCACCAACCTGAAATTCCTTATACCTCCTTTTCTCATCTGCCTTAGCCTTATACTGTGCGTTCATCTTGGTAATATGCTTCCTCACCTCCCCATGGATGTTCTTCAAGTGTTTTGCAAAATCCTCAGCTTCAGCACTACTTATTTCTCCTTTATCTATCTTCCTCAATTCAAATACATTTCTTGGACTACTTCCATATATAATCTGGAATGGTGATTTACCATTGCTCCTGTTGATAGAATTATTGTATGCAAATTCGGCCTATGGTAAAATCAAATCCCATCCTATTGGCTTATCTCTAACCAAACATCTCAGCAAATTCCCCAAACTCCTATTCACCACCTCTGTCTGTCCATCAGTCTATGGATGATGTGATGAACTGAACTTCAAATCTGTCTTCAACTTCTTCCACAATGTACGCCAGAAATATCCAACAAACTTAGTGTCCCGATCTGAAACTATGGTCTTTGGCAAACCATGAAGTCTCACTACTTCTCTGAAAAACAATTCTGCTACATGAACAGCATCATTAGTCTTCTTGCAGAGAATAAAATGTGCCATCTTTGAAAATCTATCAACTACCACAAAAATTGAATCGTGTCACCGCTGTGTCCTTGGTAAGCCAAGAACAAAGTCCATGCTGATATCCTCCCAAGGATTCTCTGGTACAGGTAATGGCTGATACAACCCTCTATTCTGCTTCACTCCTTTTTCCATCTGACATACTTTGCAACTCTGTACAAACTTCTTCACATCTTGCTGCAATTGTGGCCAATAATAATTTTCACTAACCAAAGAAAGGGTTTTGTCATGACCAAAATGTCCAGCCAATCCTCTGCTATGCTTCTCCTTGATGAGATTCTCCCTCATAGAACTTCGTGGAATGCACAACTGACTCCCTTTGAATAGCATATCATCTTGGATGATGAAATCCAGCCATTTCATCCTGTCTAGAGTAACAGGTTTTGTACAAGCTTTCCAAGCTTCACCAAAATCAGGATCTTCTGGATACAAATTCTTGAGTTCCTTGAAACCAACCACTTCAATCTGCATTTCTGTCAGCAATAGTTTCCTTCTGCTAAGAGCCTCTGGAACCCTATTAGACTTTCCACTCCTGTGTTTCAAAACAAATGTATAACTCTGCAAAAACTCAACCCATTTCAAATGCCTCTGATTCAACTTTCCTTGACTATTCAAATATTGCAAAGCTTGATGATCAGTATACAAAACAAACTCCTTAGGAAGTAGATAATGTCTCCACTTCTTTAATGCCTGAACTATAGCATAAAATTCTTGATCATAAACAGAATATTTCCTCTTGGCATCATTTAACTTCTCACTGAAATAAGCAACAGGTTTACCTTCTTGGCTCATAACAGCTCCTATTGTAGTACCACTAGCATCACAATCTACTTGAAACACCTTATTAAAATCTGGAAGTGCTAAAAATGGTTGTTCTGTAACTTTTTGTTTCAACAATTGAAAACTCTTTTCTGCCCCATTAGTCCACTTAAACTCTTTTCTATCCCCTCTCATTATTTCAGTCAAGGGTCCACAAATACTGCTAAAATTTCTTATAAACTTTCTGTAAAAGCTAGCTAGACCATGAAAAGATCTTACCTCAGTAGCACTCCTTGGAGTAGGCCATTCAAGAATATCCCGTACCTTCTCTGGGTCCATTTTCAGACCTTCTGCTGAAACTACAAATCCCAAATACACTAACTCTTTCTTCACAAAACCGCACTTCTTCAAATTAATCAACAATTTCTCTTCTCTCAACTTCTCAAATACCATATGAATATGCATCATATGCTCATCCAATGTCTTACTAAAGATCAAAATATCATCTAGGTAAACAATAACAAACTTACCAAGAAATTCTTTCAGAACCTCGTTCATGAGCCGCATGAAAGTGCTCGGTGCATTGGTTAGCCCAAAAGGCATGACTAACCACTCATATAGTCCTTCCTTTGTCTTGAAGACAGTCTTCCATTCATCTCCTTCTCTGATCCGAATCTGATGATATCCACTTTTCAGATCTATCTTTGAGAAATACACAGCTCCACTCAAACAGTCCATAATATCATCCATTCGTGGCAATGGAAACCTGTACTTGATTGTGATCTTGTTTATTGCCTTAGAATCTATACACATCCTCCATTCTCCATTCTTCTTTGGTGCTAATACTACTGGTACAGCACAGGGACTCAGACTCTCTCGAATCAATCCTTTCTGTAACAACTCATGTACTTGTCTGTTCAACTCCTCACTTTCTACAGGTGTCATTCTGTGTGCTGCCTTATTCAGAAAAATCACTCCTGGGATCAAGTCCATCTGATGACTGATCTTCCTGACTAGTGGTAATCCATCAGGCACGTTATCGGATACAATATCCTGAAACTCATTCAACAAATCTGCAACTTCTACAAGAACATCTTCTACTTTCTCTTTACCAGCTTTTGGAATTAAAGAAAAACATACATGCTCATGCCTCATACCATCTAGGAATTTCCTTCCATCAACAAATGTTATTCTTGCATTACCACATATCTTTTCTTCGGTCTCCTTCAATGGCTTTAGCTTATGTCGCACTCCATCTTTTGTCAGGGAATAGGTATTCGCACAACCATCGTGTACAGCACATCTATCAAACTACCACGGTCTACCCAATAACATATGACATGCATCCATAGAGATGATATCACACAATACCTCATCTTGGTATCCGCCAATCTTGAACTTCACTAGGCATTATTCATTGACCATGACCTTGTGGTCATCTTGTACCCAGGCAATCCGATATGGATGTGGGTGTTTCTGTCTCTTGAGCTTCAACTTTGTCACCATCTTTTCTGACACCAAATTGTCAGTGCTCCCACTATCAATGATCACATCACAACATTTACCTTCACACTTGCACCTGGTGCGAAACAAGCTCCTCCTTTGCTCAGGTTCATTCTCACCACTCAACAGGACTCTTCTGTTAATCAGCGTTTCTCCTCTTTCAGCATCTTCAGAATTTGATGATCTGGCATCTTCATCTACATGTGCAACTCTGGCCTGGCCTTCATTTCTCTTGTCCGTTCTGCCTTGGCGCTGAGGACATTCAAATGCCCTATGACCTTCTTCTCCACAGTGAAAACATGTTCCACGGAAGCCACCTCTTCCAGATCCTTGTCATCTTCCCCTTCCTCTTTGATCTCTATTATTTTGATCTTGGAAGTGATTGGAATTGTTTCCTCTCTGATTCTGACTGCTACTGGCCTCATCCTTCTTTTTCGGATCTTCATTTCAGCCACCATATGACCGTCCACCAGATCGTCCACCGTGACCTTTTCTATTTTGTCTGCTCTCAAACTTCTTGTTCATCTTTTCCTCTACTTTTAGGGCAAACTGGTATGCCTCTTCAATACTGTTCATTCAAACCAGATTCAACTCCTCCTGAATGCTTGGCCTTAACCCATTAAGGTATCGGGCAACTTTCTCCTTATCAACTTCGGCATGGCCTGTTCTGATGAGGAGTCGATAGAACTCCTCCGTATACTCCTGAACAGATCTTCCTACTTGCTTCAAACTCTGCATTTTCTTCAGTAGGTCAAGCTCATAATCAACAGGAATGAACTGTCACTTCAATTTATCCACCATCCGATCCCATCTCGTGATTTTCTCCTTTCCCCTTCTATTTCGCTCCAACTGAATCTCTTGCCACCATATCTTCGCATGACCTTTCAGTCTGGCCTTCGCAAATTTGACCCTATCAGGATCCTCAACATCTTCATACTCAAAATATTCCTCACATTCATTGATCCAGTCGATCAATTCCTCTGGGTTAAGATTTCCATAAAATGTAGGAACCTCAATCTTAGGTCTTTTTCCAATCTTGTAAATCGCCCGAAAAAGTCTTTCTTCCTCCTGGTTCACAATTTCAACTTCTCCTTCTTGATATTCTTCTTCGGCTTCATCCTCGCTTTCGTCTCTGACATTAAGATTCATTCCTCTACGAATCTCTTCTTGTAATACTCGCACTTGTCTCTGCAGCTCTCTAACCTCAGGTGTTACAACACCAGCTCTTCTGCCACGTTCCCTTCGTGGAGGCATTTTCGCGATGCACGCTGAAACCCTAGCCACGGTCTTGGTGCAAACTACCTCACAGTCGGTGATCTGTTTACACACTTAAGAACTCCTGCTCTGATACCACCTTATGAAGTGTGCTCCCCTTAATACCACAAACACATAATAGATATAGAGAAACAACAACAATATGCAAGAACAGAAAATTGGCTTCTTATTATCTCCACAAATGTGGAATTACAAACTTTTAGAATTACAATATGCAAAGCCACATGGGCATTCCCTTACAATATTCTGTAGGACAAAGCCTCGAACTATTACCCAGATCTACTACCCAGAACTATTCTGAACTGCCTAAGACAATAATACAGCCTTCCTTATATAGGCAATTTTCCACCGCCTGGGAAAGTTCCAGAATTTTAGCCAATAAGGCCGACCAAACTTAGAATTATTTTATTTTACATTTCATTACATCATAGTCGGCTCAAGATAACCTTTGAAACCCGAACAAAAATTTTGAAGAAAATTATTTTTCACCATTTCAGGTGGCCCAACTTCCAAAGACCATAAGTCATCACCCGTTGACCTGCTCGGCTATTATAACCCCATTTTGGAAACGCCACGAAGCGCTCTACAGGCTTGACCGGTGCAAGTGCTCGTCACCCAAATTTTTGACCTCATCCGGGGCCTCTAAAGCCTTCAAAACTGAGTTCAAAGTTTCTGTACCCTGCTGCCAATACCGAAAATCTTCAATATCTTCCAATGTACACTTGATCTGGCAATGAAACTTTATTGGCAGACTTATATGACCAAAATGCACCTCCTAGAAAGAAATCAGATCATTCTATGCACATACAAAAATTACCAAAAATAGTAACTTTCCATAAATAGCAGCTCTGCACAAAATAACCCTTATTGAATAAAAACATAAATATTTTTGGGTGATGCAAGATTGCTCTTACACCCAGGATGCTCCTGCATCACACCCATAGTAGATCCACTCGCCAGAAGCCCTTGCTGAAGGAGGAGACACACTTGATGCTGAGGATCAAACGGATAGCTGATTTGATAGCTTCCTCCTTGGTTTGTAGATTTTGACTAGTTTTGATGTACATGTTGTATAATTCATTGTAGCTCATCATTAATGATGTATATATGCACATTCTTGCTCTAATTATCTTGTATATTGTGAGATGTAATCCTTGACCATTTTGATATATATATGAGAGATTTATTGACTTGACTTCATTTCACTTGTACTTTTAATTTATGATATTGTTTTGTTAGGAATGAATGCAAAGTACTTTGGCAGTCATTCTGTAGCAATAGTTGTTGCATTCATGACTTGGATTGTCATTGATGTCAACATAGTGATATTCTGGATATTAGCAGGAAAGTAGATATAATTTTGTTTTGTGCACATGTTGTATTGTAGATTGGCTTTTGCATAGTTGATGGTATGTTCTTTGGTGTGTTATTAACCTATGGTTAACATCGCAAAAAGAAATTCTTTCATTTGTGAGAGTTATGAGCATTTTGGTGAAAGCAGTGTTTAGACAGTGTTTCTGTGAAGCAATGTTCAGAACTCGGAGGATATCTCTTAGCTGGGATGGAATCTGATTTTGTACAGTTAAAGGGATGTTGGAGACTCATTAATGATGATGTGGTTCATAGCACAAACTTTGAGGATATGTTTGGAGAAAGTTACAGTATCTGGAAGCCGACAGTTTTATGTGAATTCTGTGTGTAGCGTGTAGAATTTATTATTTTGTAATTCAGGACCGACTCATTTGTAATTATTTGAGTTTGGTATATAAGAAGGAATTTTTTCTTTGTTTTAATGTGTACTATGAAGATTGAGATGTGAATATATGCATGAAGTGAAGAAAAGAGCTAATTCAGTGATGAACGAAGACTTGTGAGCACAAAGATCTGGAATTGTGATCTTGTGTAGCAGAGAGTGCGATTTTGGCACAGTGTCAAGGAGGTAATATATTTCATATTATTTTGTTGAATAATTCTAAGATCTTTTGGACAGTGGGTTCAGGGATCTTGCCTTGAAGCTATTTGGGCAGTGGGTCCTTCTGTCTTCCATAAACTCTTAACCGGGTTAGAATCTTTTAACAGGGATTCAAAATCTCCTAATAGGGATTTATATGTACTGAATGTATTTCATAAGACTCCTAATAGGGTCCATGCTCTAACAAGGAACTTTCATATTAGTACATCATTTTGTGGGCATCATTCCCATCAGGGTTTACTCTTTTCAAGAGGTTCCCTAGTCAACATATCTTGTGTTATTGTGCAATTGTGTATGATTATCTTTCTATGGTTGATCAGTACATTGATTACATTGTTTAAAGTAGTTGAATGGATAAATTATTAGATAACTGATTCACCCCCTCCTCTCAGTTATCTTGGGGATCTTTACTTTCTAGCAATTGGTATCAGAGCAGTAGGTCCTTGAAAGAAAAGTTTAACAACTTAAGGAGATCCATGGAAACTTTCAAAAAAGAAAGCCCTAAGTTTGATGGAGTAAATTTTGATAGCTGGAAAGAAAAGATGAAGACACATCTATTGTGTTTAGGACCAAGTTATTAGTTGATTATAAAGAATGAGAAGACTATCATTGAGGAAGACAATCTAGAGGCAGGAACTAAAGATGAACTAGATCTATTCATGTGTAACATACTTGCAAGAGAAGCACTTTTGTCAGCACTGCCAGAGAATGAATATAGTTAGGTAAGATGTTTGAAAACATCTCATGCAATTTGGAAAGCTTTACATTCTACTTTTGAAGGTGATGAACATGCAAAGAAGGCTAGATTACATAATTGGATTTGTGCATTTGAAGATATCAGAATGATGGAAGATGGATCTATTAGAAGCTATATTGGTAGGATGTCTGAGATTGTAATAAGAATAAAGTCTTATGGAGGTGATAAGACAGAGAATGAAGTGATATGGAAAATTTTGAGAACTTTGACACCAGTATTCAAGCAGACAATGCAGATGATTGAACAAGTGATACCTTGTACATCAAACTTTTCAAGAGAGACTCTTCTTGGAAGATTAGAAATAGAAGAGATGAACTTGAGATTATCAGGAGAGATACCTAGACTGGAAATAGCATTCAGTGCTCTTAACATTAGACCTACAAGAAGTACTAGTGTGAATGGAGATTATGCCAGCAGGAGTAGATCTGAGGAAGATAAGAAGATTGAAGAAGGTATTGCATTACTTGTAAAAAGAGAACCAGATGGTAAGAAAATATTTAAATGTTGGACTTGTCAAGAATATGGTCATTTTACATCTAAATGTCCTAAAAGAGTTAAGAAGTATAGAAGCAACTTTAAACCTAGAAGATCTAAAGAATGTTATTATGCAAATGATGAAGATCTTGAAGCAGGAATTGAAAAACATTTAAGTGACAGTGATAATGATAACTTTGAGGAAATAGGATTTGTAGCAATTAAAGAAGAAAGTTTTGAATCTGATAAAAGGGAAGAAAAAGCATTAGTTTCACAAGTTGAAAAGAAATCTGATTGGATTATAGACAGTGGTTGTTCACATCATATGACTGGAGATAAAATAAAGTTTGTTAAGTTAGATAATTATGATGGAGGAATTGTTAGGGTTGGTAACAATGCACCTTGTTTGATTAAGGGTATAGGATCTATTACTCTTGATGGAAAGACTAACACTGATGATGTTTACTTTGTTAATGGACTAAGACATAATCTACTAAGCGTTGGACAATTGGCTGATAAGGGTTATCAAGTTTGGTTTTCTGAGAAAACTTGTGTGATAAAAGATAAAGATGGAAATCTGATTGGAAAAGGATCTAGAACCAGAGGTAATGTATTTCAGTTGAATCCTACTGAGATGACATGTTTGATAACTAGGATTGATGACAGTTGGTTATGGCATAAAAGGTTTTGTCATATAAACTTTTATAATATTGTCAAGGTGAGCACTACACTTGCGGTAAGAGATTTACCTAGAATTATGAAACCTACTAACATGATTTGCAAAGAATGTATGATGGCAAAGAAGAAAAGGAGTTCATTTCCCAACAAGAAGTTCACATCGACAAAGAAGCTGGAGATTGTTCATACAGACTTGAGTGGTCCTACTAGGACTAGAGGATTCTATGGAGAAAGGTGTTTTATGATTCTTGTTGATGATTTTACAAGAATGATGTGGATTGCATTTTTGAAAGAAAAATCTGAAGCATTTGATAAATTTAAGATCATGAAAAGAAAAACTGAGAATGAATCTGGAATGAAGATTAAGTGTCTAAGATCTAATAGAGGTGGTGAATTTACATCTAGAGAGTTTAACACCTTTTGTGAAATGAATGGTATTAAGAGAAAAATTTTAGCCCCTAGAACACCAAAACAAAATGGTATTGCAGAAAGAAGGAACAGGTCAATAACTGAAGCAACAAGAGCTATGTTGTTTGAAAATGATTTGGCTAAGACTTTTTGGAGAGAAGCAGTGAACATAGTAGTATACACTATGAACAAAGTACAAATCAGAGCAGATACAAACAAGACACTTTATGAATTATGGTTTGGACATACACCCTCAGTTAGGTATTTTAGAATTTTTAGAAGTAAATGTTATATAAAGAGAGATGATGATATAGGAAAGTTTGATCCTATAAGTGATGAAGGAATATTTCTTGGATATTCTTTAAAAAGAAAAGCATATAGATGTTATAATAAAAGAACTAAGACTATTGTTGAAAGTGCAAATGTAAAAGTTGATGAGAAGTTTAAAATTCATGAAAGAATACTTGATTATGAATCTGACGGAGAAGCACAACCTCAGCCTAACATTGAAAATGCAGAATTATTTTTTGAAACTAACAGTGATTTGCTGAATGAAAGTCATAATGAAGAAAATAGAGAAAAAAATAGAGAAGAAAATAGAGAAGAAAATAGAGAAGAAAGAAGAGAAGAATCTACAGTCGGAACAAGATCAATAACTGTGACACCTAATAGGTATACTTCAAGACATCACCCTATTGAGAAAGTTATTGGAAGTTTAGATAGAGGAGTTTTGACTCGAAATAAGGTACATTTATGTTTGATTTCTCAAATTGAACCTAAGACTACTAATGAAGCTTGTGAAGATGAACATTGGATTAATGCTATGAAAGAAGAACTAGAGTAGATTAAAAAAATAAGACATGGGAATTGGTCCCTAGACTTGAAGACAAGAATGTGATTGGAACAAAGTGGGTATTCAGAAACAAGATGAATGAACAAGGAGAAGTGATAAGAAACAAAGCAAGATTGGTATGTAAAGGATATTCACAACAAGAAGGAATTGACTATGAAGAAGCTTTTGCACCTGTGGCCAGACTTGAAGCAGTGAGAATGTTTCTAGCATATGCAACTTACAAGAAATTTAGAGTGTATCAGATGGATGTGAAGTTAACATTTTTGAATGGTGAATTGGAAGAAGTCTACATTGAGCATCCTAAAGGTTTTCCTTTGACATAAGAAGGAGATATGGTATGTAAGTTAAAGAAAGCTTTATATGGACTAAAACAAGCACCTAGAACCTGGTATGCAAGATTGGATAAGTATTTATTGAAATTGAGATTTATAAAAGGAACAGCAGATAGTAACTTATACACAAAATAAATTGAGAATGGTTTGTTGGTTATAGTTATATTTGTTGATGATATTATCTTTGGAGGAGAAGATGAAGCTAGTGACAAATTTGCAGATGAAATGAAGACTGAATTTGAGATGAGCATGATTGGAGAAATGAAATATTTTTTGGGATTACAGATAACACAAAGCAAGGAAGGTATATTTGTAAGTCAAACTAAGTATTTGAATGGCTGAAAAGATTTGGAATGGAAGATTCTAAACCTGTTGGAACACCTATGGTAACCAGACATAAGTTATCTAGCAAAGATGAGACACCAGTAGTTGAGCAGAAAAAGTACAGATCTATGATTGGAGGATTGTAGTACTTGACACATATAAGACCTAATATAGCACATTCAGTGGGGATTGTAGCAAGATTTCAAGCAGAACCTAGAGAATCACATTATGCAGCAGTAAAGAGGATACTGAGATATCTGAAAGGAACAATGGATTATGGATTATGGTATGAGAATTCTGATGATTTTACCTTATGTGCCTATACTGATGCAGATTGGGGAGGCAGCGTTGATGACAAGAAAAGAACCAGTGGTGGAGCCGTTTTTCTTGGAGGAAAATTGGTCTCTTGTCTAAGTAAGAAGCAGAATTCTACTTCACAAAGCACAACAGAAGCAGAATATGTTGCAGCAGTAAATAATTGTAATCAGATTATTTGGATGAAGCAGATGTTGAAAGATATTGGAATAAAGTTTGATGAGCCTATTGTTATACATTTTGATAACACCAATATAGTGAGTATGTCAAAAAATCCTATTTTACATTCTAAGACTAAACATATTGAGATCAAGTATCATGTTGTAAGAGAGAAAGTTGTAGAAAAAGAAGTAAGATTGGAGTACATAAGTACAAAGGAGCAGATAGCAGATATATTTACAAAGCCTTTACCTAAGGATACATTTGTGTATCTGAGAGGTATGTTTGGGCTTATGCCCCAACCTATTTTTGAGAATTGATACAGATGATTGCATCCATCCAGTGGTATATGAGCCCTATCTTTCTTCTAGATTGGATGTTGGAACTTCCTCTATGGGGGAGTTTATGAGCTGAGTCATGAGGACTCTTGTTATTGTATTTTTCTGAAAAGTGTCTTTTGACATTAAGTTGTTGTTGACTTAGTGATGGAATTTCTATCATTCATGTCAATGGGGGAGAAATATACATGAAAAATATTGTGGATTGTATATGAGAGCTGAATAGGAAAACGAAGCAAGATTTGATTTGATATTTTGCAGTGATGTTGCAGTATTGGATTTTTGGAACATTGGATGTTTTTCATCTATGTTGCCATCAATGCCAATGGGGGAGATTGTTAGGAATGAATGAAAAGTACTTTTGCATTCATTCTATAGCAGTAGTTGTTGCATTCATGACTTGGATTGTCATTGATGTCAACATAGTGATATTCTGGATATTAGCAGGAAAGTAGGTACAATTTTGTTTTTCACACATAGTGTATTGTACATTGGATTTTGCGTAGTTGATGGTATGTTCTTTGGTTTTTTATTAACCTATGGTTAATAGAACAAAAAGAAATTCTTTCATTTGTGAGAGTTATGAGCATTTTGGTGAAAGCAGTGTTTAGACAGTGTTTCTGTGAAGCGATGTTTGGAAATCGGAGGATATCTCTTAGCTGGGATGGAATCTAATTTTGCATAGTTAAAGGGATGTTGGATACTCATTAATGATGACATGGTTCATAGTGAAAACCTTGAGGATATGTTTGGAGAAAGTTACAGTATCTGGAAGCCGCCAGTTTTATGTGAATTCTATGTGTAGCGTGTAGAATTTATTATTTTGTAATTCAGGACCGACTCATTTGTAATTATTTGAGTTTGGTATATAAGAAGGATTTTTTTCCTTGTTTTAATGTGTACTATGAAGATTGAGATGTGAATATATGCATGAAGTGAAGAAAAGAGCTAATTCAGTGATGAAGGAAGACTTGTGAGTACAGAGATCTGGAATTGTGATCTTGTGTAGCAGAGAGTGCCATTTTGGCATAGTGTGAAGGAGGTAATATATTTCATATTATTCTATTGAATAATTCTAAGATCTTTTGGACAGTGGGTTCAAAGATCTTGCCTTGAAGCTGTTTGGGCAGTGGGTCCTTCTGTCTTCCATAAACTCTTAACCGGGTTAGAATCTTTTAACAGGGATTCAAAATATCCTAACAGGGATTTATATGTACTGAATGTATTTCATAAGACTCCTAATAGGGTCCATCCTCTAACAAGGAACTTTCATATTAGTACATCATTTTGTGGGCATCATTCCCACTGGGGTTTACTCTTTTCAAGAGGTTCCCTAGTCAACATATCTTGTGTTATTGTGCAATTTTGTATGATTATCTTTCTATGGTTGATCAGTACATTGATTACATTGTTTAAAGCAGTTGAATGGATAAATTATCAGATAACTGATTCACCCCCCCCCCTCTCAGTTATCTTGGGGATCTTTACTTTCTAACATGTTCATCATGTGATGCCAATGTATGCAATGTTGCTTTTTCTTTTTCAATGTAATTGTTTATGTATGATTATGTATTATGGATGCACTTTGATGTTGTATGGATTATGAAAATGCACATCTTTGTTATGTTTATTTATGAAAATGTATGTATGCAATGGATGGATAGAGTGATGATGTAAATGAAAATGCAACGATCCACATGATGGTTTTGTAGGTACATGAAGAATCCAAGTGCTCTATCTTTGTCAAAAAGGATGTTTAACTTGAGACAATGACTGCTTGATTGTTAGTTAAAGAGACATTCACATTACCCTTGGTCTTTTGATGTTTTAAGTGTGTGATCTTAAGAAAATTACTTTCTATGCTAAATTCAAAGGATGAATGATATGCAACCAAACACAATGCAGGATGCATATAAGATGCAACTTAGGACCTAGTCACTGATCTTTTGATTGGTATTTTTCATCACTGAATATTTTGTAACATCGGATGTCCATACAACACTCACTAGTTAGGCATCCATGAACATATGAATATTGAAATTTAGTCAGATTTGTTGGATTAGATATAAGCACCGAGGCAGAAGATCCAAGATGACCTGAATGTCATGTCCATTTGATTTAGCAATTTGCATAACAATTAGAGCATAGATGTTGTGATGACCTCAATACGCCTTACATACAAACATGCCAATAATTGGGGAATTCATCCTCATTCTAATGTGAGTATGAGTAATATTTTATTTTCAATGACCCAAATAGATATACCTGTAGTGACCCTTTTGTTGGAAACAATTGTCTGAAGGAAATTGCTACTCAATTATGTATTGTCTTTGATGTCACACAATGTCATAGTCCGCAGCAACCAGTTACTACCGAGCTCAGTCGGTCTGCCAGACAGGAATATTAGTGCTTACTGAGTCCACTCGATTATCAAAGAAAATCAGTGTCTACCGAGTTCACTCGGTTACCAAAGGAAATTTAGTATTTACCGAGTTCAGTCGGTTGTTGAAGAAAAGTTAGTGTTTACCGAGTTTAGTCGGTTATCGAAGGTAAAGGATTGTCGGTGTTTACCGAGTTCCCTCGGTCTCCGAAAGATTATAGAAAGTTATGGTCACCGAGCACTGTCGGCCCTTGAAAGATTTTTGCAAATAGAGTTTGCTTAATTTAGCCTACTGATATACTAAATAATGTCGATTTGACAAATCTAAAATCATATAAATAAAAGGTCAAATGTGAAAAGTAAAAAAAAAATATAGCAGAAGATTTACAGAAGAAAAGCAGGAAAGGTGTATGCGAATTTGTGAAGGATGTTCAGATATCCTTGAGGTGCAGCAGAGATTTATTCGATCAGAAAGGATCAGACTTATGCAGAACAGAGATCTGTAATCAGCAAGACAGTTGCATTATTATATAGGTCATTTTTCATTGTTACCTTCTTATCATTGTAACAGTGAATTCTAAATCTCTTAACCGAGTTGGTTTAACAACCATATTGTAAATCCTCTAACAAGGTAACAATTCCATTGAATTTTTTTCAAGACCTCTTACCAGGCCACTCCTAGCAGGGTGATTAAATCCTCTAACAAGGTCACACCTAACAGTGTGTTTTGTAACCTTTTACCGGGTTGGCTTCTAATCGGGCATCACTTCAGAAAAGTGAAAATCAGTATCTAGATACATTGGTGGTTTTTCCCATATTGGGTTTCCACATTAAATATTGTATCTCTTGTGTTCTTAATTGCTTTCTCAATCATATACATGTGCTGATGAATATCTAAAGATAATTTTGCTAATACTTTCTGCATCTTCAATATTACTACAATCTATTTACCAAGTGCTAAAACAGATAACATTGTTAAGATATCCTAAGGGATCTGGAAAGAATTAATTGTGAAATGATTTATGGTTGACTGATTCACCCCCCGTCTCAGTCACTTCATCCATATTCCATCAATTGGTATCAGAGCTTTTGGTGCTTGCAGGAAGGGTTTCAAAGACCTAAGCTAAAGATCAGGATGTCTTACAAGAGGGAAATTCCAAAGCTCAACAGAGATAACTTTTTAGCATGGCAAGGTCTCATGCGACTTCATCTGGCTTCCATTTGTGATTCAGGATGCAAATACATTGATGAAGAATACATAATTCCTAATGGCGCATTAACTGTTGAAGACATTGCAGATAAAAAGACTCACAACACCATGATGATAGAAATTGCATCTGCTCTCAGCTATGAAGAATTTGATGATATTAAAGACTGTACTACTGCATATGAAATGTGGATGGCACTGAAGAAAATATATGGTGGTGATGCAAATGTGAAAAGAGCCAAAGCAGAAAGCCTAAGAGGACAGTTTGACAAGATGAATATGAAGGAAGATGAAAACATTACAAAATATGTTGAAAGAATCAAAGCAAGTGTAAGTGCAATTAGAGCTTCTGGAGGAACAATCTCAGATGAAACAGTTATAAGTAAGGTACTCAGAACATTACTCCCTATCTATGCAATAAGAGTATCAGCTATTCAAGAAAGAAGATGTGAAACAAACCACAATATAACTTTGGATGCTTTAGTTGAAAGATTGACAGCCTTTGAATTAGACAACTATGACAACTATGTTCCTAGTTCCAAAAATATTGAATCAGCATTTGAGGCCAAGGTTTCACTAAAGAAGAACAAGAAAATTAAAGAAGTTCAGTCAGAAAGTGAAGAAGTATCAGAAGAAAGTTCTGATAGTGATCTTGAAATTGTAGAAGCATTACTTGCAAAGAAGTACTCTAGAGGGAAAGGTAAATATAAAGGTAAAACTCCTTTAATCTATTTTTCATGTGAAGAAATTGGACATATTGCAGCTAGGTGCCCAAACAAGCAAGTCAAGGAAGAGAAGAGAAGTCACAAGTACTATGGAAAAAAGAATTTCAAATCATACAAGGATAAAGGTAAGAAAACATATTTTATGGCTAAAGATTCTAATGATAGTGAAGAAGAAATTGTCTTTATTGCTATAAAAGATGAATCTGATGATGATGAAGATAAGATGGCACTTATTTCTCATATAAGAAAAGATGATATATGGATAATAGAAAGCGGATGTTCACACCACATGACTGGTGACAAGACAAAATTTGAATATCTAGAAGACTGTGATAGTGGTAATGTAAGATTTGGAAACAATGAACCTTGTTGTATAAAAGGAAAAGGAAGAATCTCATTAACCAAAGAACTCATATGTGATAATGCTTATTGGGTTGAAGGACTAAAACATAATCTTCTAAGTGTAGCACAGCTAATCAACACTGGTTTCAAGGTTGAATTCATGAATGGTCAAGCAAGACTGCTGGATGGAAAAGGAAAACTCATTGGATCAGGCAAACAAACAAAAGGTAACTTATTTTATCTTGATCTTAGTGAATATTCATGCTTTATTTCTCAAATAGAAGAAAGTTGGCTATGGCACAAAAGGTTATGTCATGTGAATTTTGATAACAAGATAAAAATAAGCAAATTCAAGAAGGTTAGAGGCATTCCTACTTTGAAGAAACCTGACACTGGTCTATGTAAGAATTGTCAGATTGGCAAAATGAGTAAAACTAGTTTCAAGAGTAAGAACTATCAGTCTAAAGAAATTTTGGAAATTGTGCATACTGATTTATGTGGACCTATTGGAATACAAAGCTATACTAGAGATAAATTCTTTATTCTTTTCATTGATGATTATTCTAGAATGATGACTGTTATGTATTTAAGAGAAAAATCAGAAGCATTTGAAAATTTCAAATGGTACTTAGCAAGAGTGGAAAAGGAAATAGGGAAAAGATTGAAATGCTTAAGATCAGACAGAGGTGGTGAATTCATCTCCCATGATTTTAACAACTTTTGCATTGAAAGAGGAATCAAAAGACAGGTATCAGCTCCTAGAACTCCTGAGCAGAATGGAATAGCAGAAAGAAGAAACAGATCTATTATGGATTGTGCAAGGACTCTAATGATAGAAAAGAACATCGCTATAAAGTACTGGAAGGAAGCTATCAGCACTGCAGTTCATACCTTGAACCGAGTACAACTGAAGAAAGACACATTCAAAACTCATGAATTATGGTATGGCTATAAACCCAATGTAAGTTACATGAAAATATTTGGTAGCAAGTGTTATATCTTAAAAGAATCCAGAAGAAATAAATTTGATGTGAAAAGTGATGAAGGAATATTCCTAGGATATTCTAGCCAAAGCAAGGCATACAAATGTCTGAACTTATCTACTCACAAAGTCATAGAAAGTATACATGTAAAATTTGATGAGTTTGCAGAAAAGACTGAGGAAGAAAGCAAAAGGGAACCTGAGAACTACAGAAGATTCATTTACATTGAACCTGAAACATTGGCAGACACAACTATCAGTAAGGAAACTATATCTACCGAGCTGAGCACAGTTACCGAGTCACAGGAAGAAGTTCAAACCGAGTCACAGGAAGAAATTCAGATCGAGTCTCAGCCTGAAGTTACCGAGAAAATATCTACCGAGCCCGAGCAACCTGAAGAAGAGATCCTAGAAGACAACAGCATGAATCATTCAAAAGGAAAGGAACCTATACTAGCCAAATATGTCAGAAGACATCATACACCAGATCAAATCATTGGAAACAAATCAGATGGTACTATGACAAGAAGCAAGCTAAAAGGTACATGTCTACTTACTGACTTTGAACCTAGAAATATCAAAGATGCATTGGAAAATGAAAGTTGGATTGAAGCAATGAATGAAGAATTAGAACAAATACAAAAGAACAAAACTTGGACTCTTGTACCTAGACCTAAAGATAAGAATGTAATTGGAACAAAATGGGTATTCAGGAATAAGCTGAATGAAGATGGTCAAGTATCTAGAAACAAAGCTAGACTGGTATGTAAAGGTTATTCTCAAGAAGAAGGTATAGATTATGGAGAAACTTTTGCTCCTGTTGCAAGATTAGAAGGTGTAAGAACTCTACTTACTTATGCAGCACACAAAGGATTTAAGGTATATCAGATGGATATAAAATCTGCATTTCTCAATGGAATTCTTGATGAAGAAGTCTACATTGAACAACCTGAAGGTTTTGTTGATCCAGATAAAAGGGACATGGTCTGCAGGCTACACAAAGCATTGTATGGTTTAAAACAAGCTCCTAGAGCATGGTATGAAAGACTCCATAACTATTTGATTCAGATTAATTTCAAAAGAGCTAATGATAACAGAAATCTGTATATTAAAGAAGGACCGGATGACAAAATTGTATTGGCAGAAATATTTGTGGATGATACTATATTTACAGGGAATGAGGATCAGTGCAAAGAATTTTCAGAGAAAATGAACAAAGAATTTGAAATGTCTATGTTTGGTTTAATAAAATTCTTTGTTGGTCTTCAAATTCAGCAAAGCAAGAATGGTATATACATTACTCAATCTAAATACATTAAGGAAATACTTAAGAAGTTTGGTATGGAAGATTCAAAACTAGTTGGTACACCCATGTGTACTAGACTGAAACTTACCAAAAATGATGATTCAAAAGAAGTTGATCAGACCCTATACCGATCTATGATTGGAAAATTGCAGTATGTAGTACATACAAGACTTGATATTGCCTTAGCAGTCGGTATAGTAGCTAGATTCTCAGCAAAACCTAAGGAAAATCACATGATGGCAATCAAAAGAATCTTAAGATACTTAAGAGGAACTGAAGAATATGGTTTGTGGTATAAATTTGGAGGCAATCTAGACTTAAAAGTGTTTACTGATGCTAATTGGACAGGAAACATTGATGACAGAAAAAGCACAAGTGGTGGAGCATTTTTTCTTGGAAAAAGACTGGTATCCTGGACTAGTAAAAAGAAAAATTGCACATCTCAATCCACAGCTGAAGCAGAATATGTTGCTGCTGCAGTAAACTGTTCAAATATTGTTTGGTTTAAATAGCTATTAGAAGGTATGAAGGTTGAAATCAAAGAACCAATTGTTATATTTTGTGACAATACCAGTGCAATAAACATTTCTAAGAATCCAGTGATGCATTCCAAAACCAAGCACATTGCTATTAAATATCACTTTGTCAGAGAATTGGTGCAGGACAAGGAAATCAGATTAGAATATATTCATACAAAAGAACAGATTACAGACATTTTTACCAAACCATTACCTAAGGATGCATTTGTGTATCTAAGAGGTAAGTTAGGGGTCATTCCCCTATCCGAGGCTCACTAAATATAGTTTTAGTGATGCATCAACCAGAACATGATTGAAAATCAACCAGTTGATGCAGCATATTCAAGGAATCATTGCATATGAATCAGTACTTGAGGTACATTAATTTTCACCAGTAATATGTGAATTGTCTTTGGCATGTGTTGTCAAAGAGGGAGTGTTTGCTATGTCTTTGCTATTACTTCAAGAAATTTTCAATAATCAGAAGGAAGAATTTTTAGGATACAGGAAGTTTGTTGACAGAGGGAGATTTGAATCTAAACCGAGCTAACACTTTCAAATTTCTTATGATATGACATATTGTGTTGCCATCAATGCCAAAGAGGGAGATTGTTGGAAACAATTGTCTGAAGGAAATTGCTACTCAATTATGTATTGTCTTTGATGTCACACAATGTCATAGTCTGCAGCAACCAGTTACTACCGAGCTCAGTCGGTCTGCCAGACAGGAATATTAGTGCTTACCGAGTCCACTCGGTTATCAAAGAAAATCAGTGTCTACCGAGTTCACTCGGTTACCAAAGGAAATTTAGTATTTACCGAGTTCAGTCAGTTGTCGAAGAAAAGTTAGTGTTTACCGAGTTCAGTCGGTTATCGAAGGTAAAGGATTGTCGGTGTTTACCGAGTTCCCTCGGTCTCCGAAAGATTATAGAAAGTTATGGTCACCGAGCACTGTCGGCCCTTGAAGGATTTTTGCAAATAGAGTTTGCTTAATTCAGCCGACTGATATACTAAATAATGTTGATTTGACAAATCTAAAATCATATAAATAAAAGGTCAAATGTGAAAAGTAAAAAAAATATATAGCAGAAGATTTACAGAAGAAAAGCAGGAAAGGTGTATGCGAATTTGTGAAGGATGTTCAGATATCCTTGAGGTGTAGAAGAGATTTATTCGATCAGAAAGGATCAGACTTATGCAAAATAGAGATCTATAATCAGCAAGATAGTTGCATTATTATACAGGTCATTTTTCATTGTTACCTTCTTATCATTGTAACAGTGAATTCTAAATCTCTTAACCGAGTTGGTTTAACAACCATATTGTAAATCCTCTAACAAGGTGACAATTCCATTGAATTGTTTTCAAGACCTCTTACCAGGCCACTCCTAGCAGGGTGATTAAATCCTCTAACAAGGTCACACCTAACAGTGTGTTTTGTAACCTTTTACTGGGTTGGCTTCTAACCGGGCATCACTTCAGAAAAGTGAAAATCAGTATCTAGATACATTGGTGGTTTTTCCCATATTGGGTTTCCACGTTAAATCTTGTGTCTCTTGTGTTCTTAATTGCTTTCTCAATCATATACATGTGCTGATGAATATCTAAAGATAATTTTGCTAATACTTTCTGCATCTTCAATATTACTGCAATCTATTTACCGAGTGCTAAAACAGATAACATTGTTAAGATATCCTAAGGGATCTGGAAAGAATTAATTTTGAAATGATTTATGGTTGACTGATTCACCCCCCCTCTCAGTCACTTCATCCATATTCCATCACCTTTATCATTCACATCCTTGGGTAATGTCTCATTTCACAGTAGAAGTAAGAAATCAATCATCAAATACATGAACTTAGATCCAACCTCTCTAAAGCATCTGGATATTGAAGGTTGAGGTACACATGGTGATCCAATCACGATGGAAGTACTTATAGTGGACACCAATTCTATTCAGAGTTTTTAAAGCATTTGATTTCACTCACAAGGAAAAGACAAATAAAAGATTATGCCCCAAACCTTACCTCTTTAAATCTATGAAGGACATCATTGATTAGCTCAAGGGACATAATATGCAAAACCTAATGTGAAAAATTTAGCATACAAAAAGATTTCAGCATATCTCAGAGGTTGATTTATTGTAGTGGTGTGCTTGTTTATGTTGGTGTCAACAAAAAAAATCCTTTACTGGTAGGATCACAGAAGAAATGACTCAGATGAGACACTGAAGTACATTAATTGATATGAATTTTCTAAGGTTTTGAGGACCATATGATATGACTAGTGATGCCTCCAAGTTGTAAACATTGATCAGTTTTTGACTCTTTTTGTGTGGTACATAGACCGACCTATGGAATGGTGAGATGCAAAAACATGAGGAGATATGTACAAACTAAAATAGTACAAAAAGGTGGGAGATTACCAAGAATGCATTGATAGATGGAGGGTTTCATACAAGTGGTGCGCATTTACCAGGTTTTCACCATCTCGACAAAGATTCTATTTTTGCTACCAAGGCACCTATTTAGCAGGTTTTCACCAAGGCACTTTTTTATTTGCATTTTTCCATTTTCAATTTTTTTGTATTTCTATTTTCAATTTTTTTTTTGTATCATCAAGGTGCCTATTGCTAGGTGTTCACCGGGATGATCATTTTTTCAAGACTTTATCTGATTTTTAGATTATTTTTTTGAACATTTTTCCTATACTGAATGTCTAGGCATATAATTTTTTAGATGAAGAATATGGATTGGTTCCTGGAGTTGTTCTCCTTCTGTCATTGAGAGTTGGTACACTCCAAAGCCAAAAGTAGCAGTAACAAAAAAGGGACCCAGCCAGTTGGGTTCAAATGTTCCTTTGCATTCTCGATGGGATTAATTTTTAGTATTTTCTCTCAAGACTAGATCATCGACCTAAAATTATCTTTGTCTAACTTTCTTGTTGTAGCCTCAAGACATTCATTTTTGATATACTCTGAGATGATCATACATAAGTTTCTTTCCCTCATCTAGTAATTCAATTTCTAGCAACCTGGACACTCTGTAATCGTCATCAGTTACTAGACCATGCATTCTGATTCTTAGAGATGGTACTTCAACATCTATAGGTAGTACTACTTTAGTCTCATATACTAAAGTGAAGGGAGTAGCCTGAGTGGTCATTCTTATACTTGTCATATAGGACCAAAGATATGGATTTATCATCAGATGTCAATCTCTGCCTATTTTTTTTATCATGCAGAGAAAGATCTTAAGTAATTTCTTGTTGGATGCTTTAGATTTCCTATTTCCCTATGGATAGTAGATGGATGACCAATGTTGAATGATTTTGAATTTGGAACATAAGGAATCTAGTTCATTAGTTTTGAATTGGCCTTCATTTTCAGTGATGATGGAGTGTGGGATACCATATTGGTAAATTATATAGTTTAAGATGAACATGGAAATATGCTTTCCAGTTGCTTGTTTCAATGGAACTACTTCAACCCATTTTGTGAAATGATAAGTTTCTATGATTATATGAGGTGAACATTTGATGGATGTGGATATATGGCTCCTATGAGATCAAATGACCATTGTTAAAAGGGCCACTATGTTGTAAATAGAATCAAATATCTACCTAGCCCATCAATTAAGTTACCATGGACCTTGTATTTCTTACAATTATTGGCATATTACATGGCCTCTTTCTCCATATTCGGCCAATAGTACCCTGGCCTAATGACTTTTCAAGCTAATGTTAGACCATTGGAATGTGACCCACAAATACCATAATGGACTTCCTCTAATGCATGTTTCAACTCTTCTCACTCTAAACATCTAAGGAGTATATTGGTCATCCAAACTTCATTTGTATAGATCACTACCAATGATGACATACCTTGATGCATTTCAGATAAGGTTTCATTTTTCATTATAGATAAGGCTATTGGGAATGACTTGGTCATGAAGGTAAGAATAGACATTTTTGTAATGTCAGGAATCATGACCAACAATAGTGCAAATCATGTGGGTTTTTGGGGAATCATAGGTAGGGAATGATAGTGCTTCCATCAGGAATTTATAATATAGCTCATGTTTTGGTTATTCTAGTATAGATGATAATGTAGTCATGGCATTAGCTTCCTTGATCTCCATTTTGGGTATATGTTCAAATTTGATAGAAATTAAGTATCTCTTTAGATCATCCACCATCCATTTGTATGGAATGAACTTTTCATCCTTTATTTGATACACATGATTGACCTGGTGAATGACCAATTGGGAGTCTTCATGAATGTGCAATTCTTTTACTTTCCATTCTATTTCCAGTTTCATTCCATTTAACAAAGCTTCATACTCTACTATGCTATTAGTGCAAGGAAACTTGATTTTGAATGCCTTTGGAATGAAGTATCCTTGTGGAGTGATGAGAAAGATACTAGCTCCTAATCCATTTTGTGTGTAAGACCTGTCAAATAACAATCACCATGTTCTTGAGGATAGGTACATGATAGAAGCATCAGGAAATTCCATTTGCATTGGTTGGTCATCAAATAGTGGAGCCTCAGCTAGTTGATCTACGATGACTTGTCCTTTGATGAATTTCCTTTCAACATACTCAATGTCAAATTTTCTCAATAGTATTACCCATTTTTCTAATATACCCATGAGAGAAGCTTTTCTTAATAAGTATTTCCACGGATCTATCTTTGCCACTAGGTGTATGATATGAGCCAAAATTTAGTGTCTCATTTTTTGTGATGCAAAGATCATAGGTAGACATACTTTCTCTATCATAGAGTAATTATTTTCATATTCCACCAAGGTTCAACTAATGTAATAGATAGCTCTTTCTCATTTATTATCATCATGTTGTGCCAATAATGCCACTAGTGATGTATTTGTTGCTAAAATATACAATATCGGTGGCTTTCCTTGAATAGGAGGCATGAGAATTGGTGGATTTTCCAAGTATTTCTTAATGTGGTTGAAATTATTTTCACATTCTTCACTCCATTTGTAATTCACACCTCTATGCAATATATTAGTGAAAGGTTGTGAGATATCAACCAACTGAGAGATGAAGCATCTGATAGATTGTACTCTTCCTTGCAAAGTATGGATTTGACTAATATTTTTAGGAGGTTGCATCTCCATGATTTCTTTGACCTTAGAAACAATATATCCTAGGATTTTTCTCGAAGTGACACCAAAGGCACATTTTTGGGGGTTTAGTCAGAGATTAAATTTTTCCATTCTATCCAGTATTGTACCTAGTTTAGATAAGTGTTCAGATCTCTTCATTGATTTAGCCAATGTTTCATCCACATAGTCCTCCATGTTATTATGCATCATATCATGAAAGGTAGATGTCATGGCCCTTTGATAAGTAGCACAGGCATTTTTCAAACCAAATGGAATTACATTCTAACAGAAAGTACCCCATGCACAGGTGAAAGTTGTCTTCTCTTGATCCTATGCGGCTATCTTAATTTGGTTATATCCAGAAAAGCCATCCATTAAGGAGTACATTTTAAATCCCACAGTCATGTCCACTATTATATAGATATTTGCTAGTGGAAAGTCATCCTTTGGGCATGCTTTGTTTACATCTCAAAAATCTATGCATACTTAGATAGACTTATCTGGTTTTGACACCAGAATGATGTTTGATATCCATTTAGCATAGTCTATGACTCGGATGAATACTTCCTTGAGTAATTTATCTAGCTCAGCGTTGAAAAGAAGTACAACATGAGGGTGTATTTTTCATAACTTCTCCTTGATTGGTTTAACTCCTGGAGCTATAGAGAGATGATGCATAATCAGATTAGGATCTAATCTTGACATGTCTAAATACTACCATATAAAGTTTATCTTTTTCTCCATTGTTCCTAAATTGATAGATTGAGTTGGTTCTATCAAAACTGGAGATCTGTCATGTAAATGACTCAGAAGGACATCAAATATCTTATCTTTGTGCACCTTAGAGAGGTTTTCACCCTTAGATACATCTTTAATTTTTATTATTTTTTTCTCTGAGACTGCCACATAGTGGTTTTCACCCTTAGAGATCTTTTTTCATTTATGTTTATTTTTATAAATGAGATATTTGATATTTGACTTTGTCATGTTGATGCTAGGTTCACTTATGGAAGTTTTCATAGGTTCAACAACAATTCAGCTAGCATGCTAAAGCATAGTCTATTTGGAAAGTGTGGATATCATGGCTTGGGTCTCTGGATGTTTGGTCAATAAATTATGCATGTTATATAGTAAGCTTAGGGAAGGAATGTCTGAGAGTATTTACACATTCAGTGTTGTCATCATTGGTTGTGATCCTACTCTCAAATTCTATGGTGATAGTTCTACTTAAGATGTTTAGTTCATTAAGAATCTCAATGTCATTGTTGGATCCTGAATTGGTAATAAGTGAATCATATCCACAAGGTCTTTTAGGTAGTCCTCCTCTCATGTAAGTTGTAGGTTCTTATTGGTGAATAAAATTAATATTTTTGTCTATTATGAGTTGCTCTTATTATGGTTTTGGAATGAATCCCCATTCCCAGTCATTAGTTTTATCATCAGGATCTCAAGAAAAGTCAAGAACATGTGTGAAATTAGGAAAAATTCCCCAAGAAAAGTTGCCTTCAGATTTTGAACAAAATTCATATTCATGTGAGTTTTTTCTTAGTATCACTAGAGTATACCAAATGTTTAGCTTTGGTGATGGGTATAGCTTCTTCTTCTTGTTTATTTTTTGGATTATTTAGTTCTTGTGTTGCAACTATTTATTGTGTATCAGTTTGTTCTTATGTAGTAGTTGGTTCTTATGTGTCTACAACATTGACTCTTTCCTTAGGTTTCTTGTCATCGTTAAGAAGATCCTAGATGTGCTGTGGTATAGGTTCATAAGGAAAAACATATGTTTTCTCTGAATCATCACTATCCTCATGATATGATTCCTCCTCTTCTTGAATACCATAAGTGTATGGAGTATCTATTCCTGGTTCTATTTTCTCTATGACAGAGGTAGAATTCCCACTAAGATGGAAAGTTTTTCTTTGATAACCTATGCCTCTTTTCTCTTTTTGTGTTTTTCCAAAGTGCTCAATGGGTTTAATGATTGCCTTTCCTCTTGTTCCTAGAGGTCATGTTCTAGTGTATCCCATTTTGGAAAGTATCTTTTTCCCTGGTCCATAGGATTTTGAAGGAATCTTAAGTGATTTAGGTTCACAATCCTGAATTGCTTGTGATTGAGATTCATCTTTGTATAACCAAGCTAGTATAGCCTCTTCTTCAACTATTTCTTGTTTGGATAGATTTTTTGTGATGAAACTACTGTCATAAATGACATGTGATTCTTTAGTTTTAGGTTTCATTTTCTCTGAAGGTTACCCATAAGATTTAGGTGAGAGTAGGAGATATGTAAGAGATATAAATGGTTCTATTGTGTATTCTCCCAAACCCGTATCTTTGATTTTGATCCCATTTTCTATTTATTCCATTTTGGATGTGGAGGCTATATCACTCTGATTTGTAAAAGACTCTTTTTTGTTTGGAACAAGTTTTTTGGCACTTTCTTTCAAACTAGAATTTCAAGATACTAATAGATTTGTGAGTATTGTTACCTCTACACCATCATATGGGAACTTGACACATTGATGGTATGTTGATGGAATTGCTTGCATTTCATGAATCCAAGGCCTTCCTAAAAAGATGTTATAGGCCAGCGGGAGGTCCAGTACCCAACAAGTGATGTTTCTGATTACAGGTCCTATTTTGATAGGTAGAACAATGAATCCCTTTGAAGATATTTCTTTCTCATCATATGCTATGATTATTATTTTATTTTTTAGATCAATAGAATTTTCTGATAACCCCGGTTGACTAACTAGTTTATATGAAAAAATGTTTAGACCAATGCCCTCATCTATCAAAACATACTTGACACAATGGTTTTTTATCATGACTTCAATATGTAATGGCTGGTTATGTGGATGACTGAGTCAATTTTCATCTTCCTCTAAAAAGGATATGTATTAAGGAGATGTTAAAGGACCCACCATGGTTTGAAACTGATCAAGGTGAAGATCTTCTAGAACATTAGAATATTTGATGAGAGCTTTGTCTTGAACTGCTCGATGAATAGGAGAAACCTGAAGTAACTCAAATATGGAGATCTTCGCATTAATGTGCTGAAGTTGTTGGCTAATGTTGTATCCTGAAGATGTTGTTTTAGACACTTTAGAATCAGAAGATTTAGATGTAGTCCTTTGTTTAGTTGCTGATGTATTTTTGAGTGGTACTTTTAGGGTATTTGATGAACCCAAGCTTAGTCCTAGAAGACTTACCTAAGTTTGAGATCTCGTGACCGCATTGGAAAATCTATTGTCTTTATCTTTCTTTTTTGGAAAGTTGTCTATACTGAAGTATATGACTATATATAGTGTTGTCATTATGGAAACAAAGTCAAAGTATTTTGGAGTTAGCGCACTTGCTGTAAAGATCATAATTCAGTTAAGTGTTGAAGACTGGATAGTGTACAACATTATGACAGCTTGAGCATCAGCGCCCATGTGTACGAAAGAATTATGGTATGTTCCCTAGAAGTTAAGTTGGTTAGACTATATTCTTGCTTATTCTATGAGTGCATAAATAGATGTGCAAGGATAAAAAGTTACAGTTAGTTGAAGTTGCACAGCCAGTGTGTGCCAACAGTGAACAGAGCATGGAGCCAACAGTTAGCATTTTGGTTTGCGATTATAGTATAATGTTGTAAAGGCTATGTGCCCATTGTATTTAGGTTTCTGACATGTTTATATGTATAATTGTAAGCACGCTTAAGCCAATTCATTTGGAAGCATTATTTATAATTAGTTATAGGGCTGACCTAATTATGTATTTTGTATGAGCGCATAAATATAAGGTGCACCCATTGTATTTGGTAGGGAAGCTAAATAAGAGTTGTGATAAGAAGATAAAAAGTGTGTAAAGACACTAGAAGATGTATTAGAGCTTTGCAAGAGGTCAAAGCATCAGTGCATCAAAGGAACTGATCTGACAAGTAGTGTCACAATGACAGTTCATCCTGAGATATAGTGTGTATCTGAGATCAAAAGGTTGTAGCCTTCACCACTTGAGCAATGAGCTCTTGGATAGTGCATCCTCTCCCCTAACAAGGATGATTGTAAAAGACTTCTAACAAGGTCTACTGTACTTAAAGCATTATAAAGCTACTCCTAGCAGGGTAAAGGATCTTCTAGCAAGGATCACAAAACACTAGTGCAGAATATTAGTGGGTGTCAATTTCCACCAAGATTTTACCTATTTGGGTTTCCCCATAATAATATTGGTGTCATGTGTTGATTTCATGTTTCATGTTTATGTGAATGTTTATTTTAGTACTTAAGCATTTAAGTTCAACATAAAGATTAAAGTGAAAAGTTAAAATACAGTGAACACTGATTCACCTCCCCCCCCTCTCAATGTTCCCATTCCTAACATTTGGTATCAGAGCTCTAGTCCTCAACATAGAAGCTTAACCAGCTGAGGAGATAATGGAAAAAGCATAAATGAAACATCTGAAAAGAAATCTTGAAGCTGCTCTTGAAGATCTAGAAAAATCAAAAAGAGAATTTGAAGAACTAAAGGATAAACTTAGTGATGCTCAATTAGTCATCAAAAAGCTAAGGAAAGATTTTAAAGAATACTCTACCAGTGATTTAGGGACAATGGTCAAGAAGCTCACTAAAGAAAACAAATCCTTACAAGAAAAACTTGAAGAGTTTGATGATAAGATGACTAATTATTAGGCAGTCTATGATGAATAGATCAAAGAGAACCTTCAGTTGAATGAAGAACTAAGGCAAGAAAACATGGAAATCTTGGAGCTAAGGAATAGAAAAAAAATCTTGGAGTTTGAATTGAAAGAAGAAAAGAATCATATTGAAAAATTCCACACCAATTTTAATTTGATAGAATCTCAATTGTATGTAAGAAGAGCCAAAGGAGACACCAGTTGTATTGGATATAATGAAGCACAAAATTAGATGGACAACATGTGAGCAAGAAAGGATTCACAAAAGGACTCTACTGATGCTGAAAAGATTGAAGATGAAACCATAGATAATGATGGACCATCTAAGAATGAGCGCAAGCAAGTAGAACACACTTGTTTTTCATGTAACAAGCATGGACACATTGCAAGGAACTATACAGAGGTAAAACTTTTTAATGTCTACTATTATTCATGCAATAAATTTGGTCATAGAGCTATGAATTGCAAGACTAGTAAGAAGAATAGAATTCAGCAAGATTAGAGAAATCAGAATCAGATAAATGTAAGAAGTGCTCAAAATGTTACATGCCAGATATGTAACTATAATGGTCACATAGAAAAAAAATGTAGAATGGTGACTCAAGTCAATGTGCCAAGGAATATAAGACCTCTAGTCATTTGTCACTCTTGTAACAAGGCTAGACATATCTCAAGATTCTATAGATCAAGGACACAAGGTGAGGGAAGCCCTAAAAAGGCTAGAGAACCATTTTTGGATCCTGTAGGAGAAGTTAACTTTGTCAAAGCCTCAGATGATGCAATCATGATTTGGTCAGAGAAAAATAAGGACAAGACTAATGAGAATGTATTGGATGCATCCCTAGTTGACGCACCCTCTACATCTGGATGAATGGCCCTCTGGGTCATAGGGGGAGCTAATTTAGCTCTAGACCCCTATGTGGATGGTATACTCATCCTCAGAGTATGCACCTTTGGATTTAAGCTTTTAGATTATAGAGGTACCTATGTACAAGAGTGCACATGTTGATTGTTAGCAGAACTTGAGTTGTAAATTTTGAAGTGATAGCCCGATTTACGCGACTTGCATTAATGGTAGATTTTTCACTTTAAAGTACATAGATTTCATCACACTAGTAGGGTGAATAGTGTGTATGTGGGCACTATTCTAGTAGCCATCAGATTTGTGAAGGAATATGGTGAGTTCAACTTGTGTGAGATCTTTCATGCATAGTTGATTGATAACATCAAGGCCATCAAGCATGACAAGAAAAAGATATTCAAGTTTGGGTCACTAATCATCTACATGTACCTTCATATTGTTGGGAAGATATCAGATTTGTATTTGGACAAGTCCATTCCTACCATGCCTCAAATATCCAATAAAGAATCCATTGAAAGTACACTAAGGGATTATATAACTTTGGAACTGAAGACCTTTAGAGCTAAGATGAAAATGAGGTACATGATTCCAGGAAATATTGTGGAAATGTATACAGATTCAATTTGTTTTATGGTGGAAACTGATACAACTTGTATGGAAGCCATTGAACCAAGAACTAAGTGGATTCATCCACTTGGCTATGAGGTATAGTAATAGGTTCTTGAAGCTTATGCACAAGTACTACTTATAGCCCCCAAAGATCCTAATGAACCTAGATGGGGAACATATGAGGAGAAGAAAAGAGAAGTAGATGCAAAAATTAATAGCACAACAACAAAAAGAAAGGTTTCCAAAGTCACATCAGAGATCTTAAGGATTCATGGTGTATCCCAAGTAGACCTTGACAAGGCAAGGGAAGAGAAGATTGCTTTGGAAATGAAAAGCATAGAAGTAGAAGAAGAATAAGAAGATCCTAAGATGAAGAAGATAAAAATTGAAAAAGATGATAGTCAGAAGGATATAGCTGATGAAACTCCTTCTGTGCCCAAAGAAACTAGTGATTCTAATGCTCCTCTAGATTATAAGCCAATAGCCAAAAGGAATAAGGAAACTAGCACTAGTTATCCATCCTCATGAGCTACAAGGAGCAAGAAAAACATTCAAGCACCTTCTAAGGTAGGATTCAGACCAAGCCTTGAAGTATTGAGCACAAGAATTGTTAATGAAGGAAGAATTGATCAAGTAGAGAAGTTTTATGATTCATATAGTGAGATTGATAAATCAGAAATACATGATATGATTGTAAAACATATGATAAAGTTCAAGAAGACAGTTCTTGAATTGAAAACAAAAATTCTTGATAAAGTATTGGAGATAATGGATACCTTGAAGAGACAAACCACTGAAGAAGACTTCAGAATAAGGGAACAAATTCTTGACTCCACTCTTCCAATATGTTCTGTTGAAGAAAATTCACTATTGTTGAATTTGGTGAAGCCACACCTAAAGTCAAAGATGAAAACACTGCATCTCATTAACAAAGACTATGATCTAATCTCTACGAAAATAGAGAAGGCCTTTAAGAAGGTATTCTTAGAACATCACATGAAACCTATGTCTACCCCCATCTCTCAAGCACCTAGTAAGAAAGACAATACAACAGAGACTATCAACGTATAGTCTATAGGTCCTCAGGATTTAGTGCATGTAGTGGAAGTACAAATAGAGGCAGATAAATCTATGCCTATGACAGAATCAATCAAGGATAGTACCATTATCATTAATAATGGGGAGATAGCCATGGTGGCCACGGACATAGACTTAGATAAGTTTGAGGAATATTATGTGAGTACACAAGAGGCTAAGATCTTATGCAACAACACACCTCCCACTCATAAAGAAGAGGTATTAATTGAAAATATATTAGATGAGAAAGAAGAAGAGAAAATAGAAGAGGAAAAAGAGAAAAAGGAAGAGGAAGAAAAGAAAGAACAAGAGAAAAATGAAACTTCTATTGATCTACCCAAGATAAACCTATAAGTGATGGATAACACTCCCATCACTCCTTCCTCAGCATTGTTGTCAAGTTTCACACCTGACACATCTAGTTTAGACTCATGGAAAGAAGAATACCTGATTAAGTTCAACATCTTAGCTATGGAGAAGGCGAAGGAGAAACAAGTCATGATAAATCCTCTACTTGTGGAATTAGTGAACATACTAAACATTTTGTTACCTATGGACATGAAAGTGAATAAGGTACACTTAGTTGATGATGTGAGTACACTTATCTTGTAGTTTAAAAATTATTTTTCTAGCCTTGAAGAATCTGCATCCAACATTGCAGAAGAGAAGTACCTAAAGAAGAGATTGAATGAGTTGATGAGTAACTTTGCACTAGATCTAAATTCACTCAAGATAGGAAAAGCATCCTTGAAATAATTTGTTGATCAAGGAAGGAGATTCATTATAGATTGCATGAATCAAGATAAGCTTACTGATGCCCATCATAAGACAATTCAATATGCTTTATGCGCCCATCTCTAGATAGTTAACTCCTTGATAACTTTTTGGAAGGAGATACAGAACCTCAAGATAGCATATCTAGATGTTTTCCCTAAGTAAGTATGTGCAGATATAATTTTTTGGTACAAATTTATCATTAATGTCAAAGGGGGAGTTTTGTATAGAATATGGAGTATAATATGTATAGGGAGATATAAGATTATGTATAAAAAATGTATAGAAGACAAAAAATTTTGTGTTAAGGGACAGTTAGCAACTTGGCCATATTCCTTTGTTGCCATCAATGACAAAGGGGGAGATTGTTGGAAAGTTTTCTATATTGAAGTATATGACTAGATATAGTGTTTTCATTATGGAAAAAAAGTCATATAGTAGTTTGGAGTCAGTGCACTTGATGTAAAGATTAGAATTTAGTTAAGTGTTGAAGACTACACAGTGTACAGAGTTTCGACAACTCAGAGCATCAGCACACGTGTGCATGGAAGAATTATGGTATGCACCCTAGAGGTTAAGTTGGTTAGACTAGATTCTTGATTATTCTATGAGTGCATAAACAGATGTCTAAGGATAAGAAAGTTACAGTCAGTTGAAGTTGCACAGCTAGTGTGTGCCAGCAATGAATAGAGCATGGAGCCAGCAGTTAACATTTTGGTTTGCGATTATATTATAATGTTGTAAAGGATATGCACCCATTTTATTTAGGTTTCTAACATGCTTATATGTATAATTGTAAGCACACTTAAGCCAATTCAATTGGAAGCATTGTTTGTAATTAGTTATAGGGCCGACCTAATTATGTATTTTGTATGAGCGCATAAATATAAGGTGCGCCCATTGTATTTGGTATGGAAGTTGAAATAGAGTTGTGATAAGTAGATCAGAAGTGTGTGAAGACACTAGAAGATGTATTAGAGCTTTGAAGAGGTCAAAGCATCAGCGCATAAAAGGAACTAATCTGACAAGCAGTGTCATAGTGACAAATCATCCTGCAGATATAGTGTGTATTTGAGATCAGAAGGTTGTAGCCTTCACCACTGAGTAGTGATCTCTTGGATAGTGCATCCTCTCCCCTAATAGGGACAATTTTAAAATATTCCTAATAGGTTTCAACCCTTAACAAGATCTACTATACTTAAAGCATTGTAAAGCTACTCGTAACAGGGTAAAGGATTTTCTAGCAAGGATCACAAAACACTAGTGCAGAATATTAGTTGGTGTCATTTCCCGCCATGGTTTTACCTATTTGGGTTTCCCCGTAATCATATTGGTGTCATTTGTTGATTTCATGTTTCATGTTTATTTTAATACTTAAGCATTTAAGTTCAGCATAAAGATTAAAGTGAAAAGTTAAAATATAGTGAACACTGATTCATCCCCCCCCCCCCCTTAGTGTTCCCATTCCTAACATTCTTGACAATGGTAATGGCATTGCAATGCTAAGATGTGAATGGCTCTACCATGTTGATTACTTCATTATTACCAGAGTATGTGTAATTGACCTTAGCACCCATATTTGGTTTGGAAGATGATGATTCTCCCTGAGAATGTTTCTGAAAAGGTTTCGTGAATGTCGTATGATCATTATTGGATTTATGGTTATCAATAACAATGTCTCCAACATCAATTTTATCTTGAATAATATTTTTTAAGGAACATGAAATTATTGGTTTTATGACCCTTGTTATGGTGAAAATCACAAAAATCATTCTCCTTCCACCACTTAGGTTTGACTTCTAGGTCATAAGATTTCAGCTTAGGTAGTGTGATGATATTATTTGCCAATAAAGTTTTCATGGAAGATTCCAAGGACTCACCCAAAGGAGTGAACTTGTGATTTAGTTTTGTAACCCATGGTTTGTATTCATTTGAACTTTTAGGGGGCTCAGTTATCTTCTTTTATGAGGCTTTTATGGCTTGAGTGCTAATTGTGAGGTTAAATGTTGGTGCTTTGGGTGTAGCACTGATTTGATCAACAACACCATCCATGATAACATTTTTGTTCTTGTTCCAAAATTTGACTTTATCTTTGTTGTGAGAATTGGAACTTAAATTGTACTTTTTCTCTTTGTAAAGCATGAAATCTCCATTGCGAACAAGTATGTCCTCTATTTTCATGGCACTATCTACCATTTTTTCAAATGAAGTTTGACCTTACATCTGAAGGTAATAGTTGATTTTTGGAATTAGATTATTGATAAAGATTTCCATTTTATCATTTTATAGAATTCATCAAGCGTATAGTGAGAGATATTTCCTCTAATGTTTCATAAAAGTTAGGAATGTTTCTCCTCTTTTTTGACTTAAGTTACATATGTCTATCATTGTGACATGATGTTGAATGTTGTAGGAGTATTGTTGATAGAACAATTTGATCAACTCTTCAAAATATTTTATTCTTGGAGGTATTTTGGAGAACCAATTAATGGTTGACCCTCCCAAAGATCATGGGAAGCTTTAGTTTCCACCATTAAATTTTAGGTGAATCTTGGAGAAAGATAAGCTAACTAAAATGACAATTTGATCTAGAAAGACCAAGTGACATAACCTTGTCAAGATAAGATTGGATTTGATTTCATATGAAAAGATGAACTTGACTTAAGTGAAGGATACAGTATTCGAGTTGTATGGGTAGACACACAAAGAAGAGTGGACACTAATATATGACACTTAGTCTTTGAGAGATGATGACAAATTGAAGTTGTTTGACAAAGTTTTTGATACAAGGTGAATACATGTTAGAGATTGATCACTAAGATGATAAATCGAGCAATATAATACACCTAAGGAAAATGAAAGAGGCTTACTATTTTACACGCTCTGTACCTGACATAGTGAGTTTTTCTGATAGATTTCTAACCAAAACAAAGGGTTGATTGACTTTCCTATTAAAAGCATGGGTTTTCTGACAGTTTGTGAAAAAAATGCCATACAAAAATATGTAGGCTCGTACAACACAAAATGGAGCTTAGTATGGAAATTTGGTAGCCTGTATGACAGTTCAGACAAGAAAAGGTTTTTTTTTTCCTTCTTGCAATTTTTTTTTCATAATGTTGACAACACTTGTATGATACACAGTTCCTTCTCATATGAGAAACAAGTAGTTTTGATACGACAATGTAGGATTATGAATAATTGTCATACAACAATTGAAAGGAGAAAATGGAAACTGACACCAAAAAAAGGATTTTTTCTTCAAGTTTTTGAATTTTTGATGTTTTATATTTAGTTTATTTTCCATTTTAGGATCTATGTATTTCAGATTGTCTGGGGATGTTTAACATAGCATTAGGTTTACAATCAGAAAAAACACTTTGAGAACTGACTCAATGAATCAAACACACCTAGATTAACCTAACTAGGAGAAGAGATGCAACACTTGCTCGTTGACTTAGGAACACATCCCCCAACTCCCCACCATATAGGAGGAAAATAACACGCAATGGATATTGACACCCATATATGTCAGGGTGTTAACGTTAGAAGCAGCTTGATATGATGAGTTTCTTGGGGTGATTACTATTCACCTTGCACAAGTACTACAAATCCTTTTGAGGTAGATCAGTGGCCACTAGCTTAGGTTTTTAATAAAGGAAAATATTCATCATTGAATCCTATTGTCCCATTATAGGATGATATGAGAAATTAACACATGTGAAGCCCCGCAAGAAGGATATTAATTGTGGTTTCTGATCATCACAATATGCAACTGTGTCTCATAAATCAAACAAGTTCAACAATGTCCTTTGGGGCTTTCGTCCCCTTAGGCATTTCATTATAGTGAATCAGAAGTACAACAAAAATGTTATATCACTTTGGGTCATTCTTAGGATATTTTTCCACCCCAACAGGCCTACTAGGGTTTAATTCAAATGTGAGGTTGGGGATCACAGGATCTAAGTTTCTGATTCTTTTGAAAATAGAAGAGAATAATCCCCTAAGCTTGTCCTTTTCCCTATCCAAGACATGCAGAACATAGTTAATCTAAAGACCTTACGTATATTTCCAGGGGTGGGATACCTTTTGGTTTCTGATTCTCTATAAAAGAGAAGAGCATAGTCCTTCAGTATCTACCACAATGTCAATAAACTATATGTAATTAATTAACTATGTTCCTATGAAAAAGATGTCAATCATATAGAATATTTTCTTGACAAAGATTTGGAAACCTACAAAACCACAAGTTGAAAATTTTAAGTTGATTTAGATTTCTTTGATAAAGAGATCTCTGGAAGGTTTCCTGCAAATACGAGCTTATAAGTGAAGACAAGAATAGGCCAATTTGGATTTCACAAATTTTTAATGGTTAAGTCTTCCCCATATGTCCTGTAAAAAGTGTTAGACTATCTAAAAATGATCATACATCAGCAAACAACAGAGGTCAAAATTAGTACTAGAATCAAACTTCATGTCAAAAACCTTGAAATGATCACAAAAACCCATATGGCAATGAAAAATTGGTATTGAGTGTCGTACGACACATGATACCTATCTACACAACAAAGTTGGACTGATACAGCAATGGGTCTACTCCGGCACGACAATACATGAATGTCGTATGTCGTATGACAGAAAAGATTATCTGATACATCAATCTAGAGTGTCGTATAAGATTTTCCTGTGCAAGGTATGAAAATATTTATAGAATCTGAGAACCAGATGAAAAATGAGTAGAAATGAGATGAAAAGAAAAGGGGAAACCCGACATCGGGCCCCATGGTGGGTGCCAAAAATGTGCATGTTAAATTTGTACCTATTAAGAAGACAAAATGTTACTTCAATAGAAACTTACAAACAAATGATAAATAAGCAAGCAACCAATGAATCTATCATAAACCGGGCGATTTACTGCCTTTTGAGAGACTTGATTATAGTATTCTCAGATTATGACTGAGACCAGTGACAATGTGACGTCTAGACAAAGGATTTGAATGCTATATGATTGAAATGGATGCCAAAGCTAAGCTATATTTTTGTAGTTTTCAATGCAATAATAATGATTAAACTAGATGAAATGATCTAATCCATGATGAAAATTATATAAAATCAAACTAAGAATGCAAAATGAAGAAAAATCTAAATAGAAATGATCTCAATGGAGGCACAATCACTCAAGAACTTGACGGCATAACTCTTTTATGTTCAAGATTGCACACACTTTTGTGAAGAACCAAGGGTTTTTAATATAGAAAACCTAGATTTGATGACTCGTGGGAAAAGCCACATATCACTCCTTGATTGACTCAAATTTATTGGAAAGTAATCATGCAATTAGAAATAGTTAACTTTTGATGATTGTGCAAATCAGATTTATGATTCAAAATCAAGTGCTGAGTTAGAAACTTAACAAAATGAGATAGATAGTTGAATTTGAGTTAACTGGACTTTCTGATTTGTGTGTAGATGAATACTTAAAATTGATTTTTTTAATCTAATTTCCATGTGTAATATTCTCAACCCATTTATTTAATTAAATAACTGATTTGTCAGTTAATCAATTATTAAATCAAATTTAATTCAAAATCATATTATTAATTGAAAATTTAAATTAATCAATTAAATAAATATTCAATCAAATAACTTAGAGTTTTTTTTATTAATTGTCAAATAAACAATAATAATTAAGAATAATATAATTAGATCTAATTAAAGTTGTAAGTGACTAAATGAAGTTTAATTAATTAAATATGTAACATATTCAATTAATTGCACTGAGGATAAATAACATAATATCATTTATCACCATATAATATTTAATTAGAGATAATTAAGATAAATTAGGAATATTTAAGAATATTCCCCAATGCAGACTTCTGATAAAATTGATTAGAGTTTTGATAGCTTAATGTCCAGATGTGCCTTGGATTAGGACTTTAGGGTCGATTTAGCTCAATTTGTTGATATAGGAGGTTAATGGTACTAAGGCCCATTTTTTGGGTATTACAATATTTACCATTTTTGTTATTCTTACCATCTTACCAACCAAACAAGATGAGAAGGATCATTTGAAACAACAATATTTTAAATTGTCATTTTTATTACTTTAGATTATTGATTTCAACTAAAATAATTGTGGTCTATTATTATTTTCAATTTTTCCCTTAGAAATACTATTTGTGTTCTATAGTAGTACCACATGTAATTAGCCGATAGGCTTTTGTGGGAGCTTTGCTTCCTGAAAAATAAAATTTATGGTGGAAAATTGTCAGCCTCTCCAACTTACCTTTTTTCTATTAGAATAAAATTAACATTTTAGAAGTTCATTGCTAAAAAATGAAAACAGCCAAAATACTCCATTATTGTCAAAAAGAATTGAATTGCTATTTGGTATGAAATATTCCAACAAATCTACAAACCGTCCAAAATAGAAACAACAAAATACTCCATTTTTTTTCCTATGGATAATTTTTATTTAATGTGAAATATTTCAACAAATGTTTATTTTTCAAAATTTTGGAGAAGTGTTAAGTCGTGTATCCTCTACATCTCATTATTGCACATCTTGTTTGTCAGATGAAGCTAAAAATTGAGCTTTTTTAATTTGTGATTTGAATGTTAAAATATTATTTTAATTTGCCTCTGGAAATTTTTTTGTCGTTATGAAAGATTTCTAAAACTTTTAAATTTTTTTGCAATTTTTATAGTTGGTTGTAGCATAAAAGAGTGTAGCAAAGCCTTTGTTAAATTTTGTCATTGTAGGGGAAATTTAAACAATTGAGTTGGTTTTTGGATATTGTGGCTTGAGTGCAATTTTGCAGCAAAAACATGTTTCTATTTATTGTGAAGACGTCATATTTCAAGACCAGATAGTATTCATAACCCAATATTTTTTTTCATTTATGAAGTTTATTCACGTGCATGCAAGTCATAAACAAATATCATTTTTATTATTTATTTAAATTGTGTAAACCTATAAAAGAATAGATTAGATTCATTTTTTTATCAATTTAGCATTTAAAATAGTTGCAAATATTTTTATTTTGCTATTGAAAAAAATTAGGGACAAGAAAAATTAGGCGTCTGTATTTTCAACTGTATATGGCCAGACAGAGTAATAAATTTTTAATGGAATATTTTTTAAATAGATGTTTATGCCATATTTTCAAAGTTCCCATTCTTGTTGGAAATATAGATGCAATAACTGAGAGGGGGGGTGAATCAGTTAACCAAAAAAATATTACCACTGATCCCTTAAATATCTTAACAAATTATTTACTGTGCCACTCGGTAAATATACAGAGAAATGCTAAAAACTTGATCCTTGAAGTGTGTAATCATTAAACTGTTCTTAAGCATTCATCACTGATTATCTTACATGAATAAAGAAAATAACATGAACACAAGAGACACCAGATTTACCGTGGAAACCCAATATGAGAAAAACCACCAATGTAACTAGTTACTATTTTTCACTCTTCTGAAGTGATGCCCGGTTAGAAGCCAACCCGGTAAAAGGTTACAAAACACACTGTTAGGTGTGACCTTGTTAGAGGATGTAATCACCCTGCTAGGAGTGGCCTTGTAAGAGGTCTTGAAACAATTCAATAGAACTGTTACCTTGTTAGAGGATTTGCAAAATGGTTGTTAAACCAACTCGGTTAAGAGATTTTGATATCACTACTACAATTGCTAGAGAGTAACAATGAAATAACCTGCAACTGAATTGCTGAATATAGATCTTTGTTCTGTTTCACTAGATCCTTACTAATCAATTAAATCTTTGCTGCTCCTCAAGGATATCTGACCATGCTTCAAAATTTGCACACACCTTTCTTCAAAATGATTTCTGCATGCTGTATATCTTTTATCCACCATTGGACCTTCTATATATATGCCATTCATAATCATTTAGATTGACAAGTCGGCACTAATAATTATTGTAACAGTCAGCTGGGATAAACAAACTGTAATAACAAAATTCTTTGAAAGGGCCGACCTTGCTCGGTAAACATTAATCCTGAAAAGATTTCCTTCAGTGACCGAGAGAACTTAGTAACCACAGTGAATTCTGCAACATCCTTTGGAGACTGAGAGAGCTCGGTAACCACTAATTTCCTTCGATAACCGAGGAGGCTCGGTTAACACTGTTATCCTCTCATGTTTCCTTTAGACACCTGAGAGAACTTGGTAGACACTAAAAATTGCCTAGCTGACCGACTGAGCTTGGTAGATACTGAGAACCGCTTAGCTGACCGACTGAACTCGGTAGATACTGAGAACCACTTAGCTGACTAACTGAACTCGGTAGATATTGAGAATGATAATTGATATGACATTTGTGTGACATCAAAGACAACACATAGCTAATCCAACAATGTCCTTCAGACAATTGTATCCAACAATCTCCCTCTTTGGCATTGATGGCAACACAACATGTCATAGCACAATGAAATTTCACAGATAAACCAAGAGTAAGAAACATATCCTTAGCTTCATTCTGATTCCCATCAACTTCAAACATCTTTTTCTGACTGAGAACTCTCCCTCTTAACTTCTCAAATTATTCTTCTTAGAAATTTCTTGAAATGACAGCAAACTCTCCCTCTTTGACAACACATGCCAAAGAAAACTTACATAGTTTTGGTAAATATCAATGTACCTTATGTACTGATTCATATGCAATGATTCCTTGACTATGTTGCATCAACTGTTTGATCTTCAACATGTTCTGGTTGATGCATCACTAAAACTTTATTTAGTGAACCTCAAACAGGGGAGTGACCCCTAACTTGCCTCTTAGATACAAGAATGCATCCTTAGGTAGTGGCTTGGTGAAGATATCTGCAATTTGTTCTTTTGTATGAATATATTCCAATCTGATTTCCTTGTCCTATACCAATTCTTTGACAAAGTGATATTTAATTGTAATGTACTTGGTTTTGGAATGCATTACTAGATTCTTTGAAATATTTATTACACTTGTATTATAACAAAACATAACAACTGGTTCTTTGATCTCAACCTTTATGCCTTCCAAAAGCTATTTAAACCATATAATATTAGAGCAGTTTACTGCTGCAACAACATATTCTACTTCTGTTGTGGATTGGGATGTGCAGTTTTGCTTTTTACTAGTCCAAGATAATAACCTCTTGCCAAGAAAGAATGCACCACCACTTGTACTCTTTCTGTCATCAATGTTTCCTACCCAATCAGCATCAGTAAACACTTTTAACTCTAGATTGCCTCCAAATTTATACCACAAGCCATAATATTCAGTTCCCCTTAAATACCTCAAGATTATTTTGATTGCCATCATGTGATTTTCTTTGGGTTTAGCCGAGAATCTTGCCACTATTCCAACTGCTAAGGCAATATCAGGCCTTATGTGTACTACATACTGTAATTTTCCAATCATTGATCTGTATAAGGTCTGATCTACTTCTTTTGAATCATCATCTTTGGTAAGCTTTAGTCCAGTACACATGGGTGTACCAACTGGTTTTGAATATTCCATACCAAATTTCTTAAGTATTTCCCTGATATATTTAGACTGAGTAATGTAGATACCATTTTTGTTCTGTTGAATCTGAAGTCCAACAAAGAATTTTATCTGACCAAACATAGACATTTCAAATTCTTTTTTCATAAGCTCTAAACACTCTTTGCACTGATCATCATTTCCTGTAAACATAGTATCATCCACAAATATTTCTGCCAAAACAATTTTGTTATCTGATCCTTCTTTGATGTAGAAATTGCTGTTGTCATTAGCCCTTTTGAAATTAATCTGAGTAAGATAGTTATGTAATATTTCATACCATGCTCTAGGAGCTTGTTTTAGACCATACAATGCTTTGTGTAATTTGCAGACCATATCCCTTTTGTCTGGATCAATAAAACCTTCAGGTTGCTCAATGTAGACTTCTTCCTCAAGAATACCATTGAGAAAAGCAGATTTGATATCCATCTGATATGCAAGTAAAGTCCTCACACCTTCTAATCTTGCAACAGGAGAAAAAGTCTCTCCATAATCTATTCCTTCTTCTTGAGAATATCCTTTACATACCAATCTTGCTTTGTTTCTTGATACTTGACCATCTTCATTCAACTTATTTCTGAATACCCATTTTGTTCCAATTACATTTTTATCTTTAGGCCTAGGTACAAGAGTCCATGTCTTATTTTTCTCTATTTCCTCTATTTCTTCATTCATAGCCTCAATCCAACTTTCATTTTATAATGCATCTTTGACATTTTTAGGTTCAAAATCAAAAAATAAACATGTACCTTTTAGTTTACTTCTTGTCATAGTACCATCTGATTTGTTTCCAATAATTTGATCTGGTTTATGATGCTTTCTGACGTACTTGGCTAATACAGGTTCCTTGCTTCCTGAATGAGTTATATTGTCATCTTCTTCATCTTCAGGTTCAGATTGCTCAGGCTTGGTAGATACTTGCTTGGTAGCTTCATACTGAGACTCGGTACTTTGTGACTCGGTCTAAACTTCTTCTTGTGACTCGGTTACTGTACTGGGCTCGGTAGATGTAGTCTCCTTACATGTGTCTGATGTAAACAAATTTTTTGTAGTCCTCTGGTTCCTTTTTTCTTTCTTCTTCAATCTTTTCTGCAAACTCGTCAATTCTCACATGTGCACTTTCGATGATTTTGTGAGTAGACAAATTTAGACATCTATATGCCTTACTTTTGCAAGAATATCCCAAAAATATTCCTTCATCACTTTTTACATCAAATTTTCCTTTTCTAGATTCTTTCAAGATGTAACATTTACTACCAAATACTTTTAGGTAACTTACATTTGGTTTGTAGCCATACCATAGCTCATATGGAGTCTTGAATGTGTCTTTTCTCAGCTATACTTGGTTCAAGGTATGAACTGCAGTGTGTAATACCCCAAAAATGGGCTATAAGTTCATTAACCTCCTATATCATCAAATCATATGAAATCGACATCAAAGTCCTAATCTAAGGCACATCTAAACATCATCAAATCTAATTGATTATCTTAAATTTTGCATCGGAGAATATTCCTAGTAATATTCCTAATGAACTTAATTATCTTTAATTTTATAATTATTTGGCAATAAATCACATTTATCCTAAAGTTTGATTAATTGAATATTTTCATATTTAATTAATTAGATTTAATATTTGCCACTTAATTGTGTAATTAAATTTAATTATATCTATTATTAATTGTATTATTTAATTTTGACAATAAATCTAATATCATATGAATAATTGATTAAATTCTTATTTAATTAATTAAAGCAAATTGTCATTATTTAATAATATAGTTTTTAATAAAATTTTGATTAAATAGTTAATTAACCCATAAATTAATTATTTTATTTTCAAAAAGCAGTTAAGTTGGAAATAAATCACTTTATTATTAAATTAATTCATAAATAAAACATGCACAATCATAAAAGCAGACAACTATCAATTATCAATTAAAGCTAAACTTTATTTTGAGTTAAAACTTAGCTTTTGCATGTTTTTGTGAGTTAATTATCTTTTATTTAAAAATAACTCAAAAATCAAGTTGAGTTATTTGAGTGATTTATGACTTTTATCCATGCACCTCCAAAGCCCTGGATTTCTATAAATTAAGGCTTCAGCTCTTCACAAATCATCTCATATTTTGCACAATCACGCTGGAGAATTGGAGACTGAGGAATCAACTTGCGAATTCAAAGCTTTGTGAGATCAATCTTATTTTTTTTGCATTCATATTACATATCATTGTTAGATTCATAGCATATCAATTTTCAATAGCATTCATAGCATATCAATTTCATTTAGCATAGATTTCATATCAGTTTTTACAATTATTATTGCATAGAAAAATCCAAAAAATAGCTTAATTGCATTTATTCCATATCCATCTTTTGCATTCAAATCCTTCATTTAGGTGTCGTCTAGGTCACTGATCTTGATTACAATCTGAGAACATTAATCTCGCACCTATTAGAAGACAGTAAATCGCTTGGTTAGATAGCTTTCAATTTTGCATGATTTTGATTATAGCTAACCTCTAATGTTTTACTGAGTGTTGTGTTTATAGATCAGGTACAATTTTCACACACACATTTCTGGCGCCCACCGTGGGGCAACCCACCTTTGCATGTTGGTTTTGATTTTTTTGGGAGCTAAAACCCCAAAGTTTCAAAGATTTAATTTTATCTCCCAAACGGCTTGTAATTTTGGTCTGAAATTTTTTTTTCAAGTTGGCGACATATCATGAAAGCTACAGTAAAAAATTTAGAATTTTCTGAGATGTTTTGAATTTTTAATAATTTTTTCTTGAAATTCCAGAAAAAATTAATATCTGACGCAAATTAACATATTTTTCAAAATTTTTTATATTTTCGGAAACCTCTTTAAATTATATAGGGGGTCCATTCTTTGTGTTTTAAATTTGGATATGATATCATAGCTCAAATAGTCAATTTACAAAAACTGGTCTGTTTTGATAAAATGGGTCTCTAGGGCACAAATGGAGAGGTTTTTCTAAAAATTTTGCATTTTTGGAAAGCTCTCTGTTTTTTAGTAGGGGTCTCTATTCTGAATTTCTATTTTTGTGGCCAAAATCATATCAAAAAAATTAGATCTTGTTGACTAGGTCAAATGCAAAAAAAAAAAAAAAGTTTTGTGATGGGTATGCACTTATTTTTTTTACATGGTTCAATGAATGATATGAGTTGTCATTTGGGTTGATTGCTGGTTATTATTACTGATAATAATTGATTTTTAGAGCTAACCCTATGGTTTTTATAAGTTGAATATATTTTGCATATCTTATTTGCTTGTTTGCTTGTTGGAGAGTTCGTCACTTGCTTGCATGGAAAAGCTCAACAAAAATTGCTAAAAATCAAGTAAAATCTACTAAGCACGTTGCAAGGATCCCAGGTATTCTCCTTCATCTAATAATATTTTGATTTGGGACTTAAAATAAATCTCTTATGTGTCAAGCTTGTGTGCATCTTTTCATGCTTTTGATCTATTTCTACACACTTGCATAATTGATACTAGGTTGTGAACCCTTAAGGATTCATTAAGTAGTCTTAGAATACTTGTGATTGATCTTGATTGCTATCTTAGGTTATTGGACTCGCTAATCCACCGACCCCTCATTTCCGCCCCGTGGTTGCAATCTCAGCGCCATAAAGGGGAGGGGTCAACAGGACAGAAGCGTTAAATGTTCCACTTGGCAACCCTTTTGTGCTTTTAGGAACTCCCTTGTTTTCTAAGTTGTGGACTCATTTTTAGCTTGTGTGAGGTGTTAAGTGTTCCACCTTGTGGACTCATCTCATATTCGCTTTAAACGTTAAGTGTTCCTCTTTCTACTTTTTGGATGCTTTTGGTAGATTTGCTTTCGGAACATACATCTGTGCTCACATAGTAATTAGGCCCTATGAACACTATTTGTGATTCTTGAGAGATTGGATTCCTAGCGAAATCTTTCTTGACGACAGAATCCTTGTAGGTAGGGAGGATACTTAGTGCGTTTCACATTCAGCTTGGTTAGTGCATCTTCTCTTATTGATCGACACATTCTCTCTCCGGAGAGGTTGATAGATCACGTGGGGTTGATATCATGAGCTTTGGTGAATCAAAATTGGTTAATGCATCTTCTCTTATTGATTGATACATTCTCTCCCCGGAGAGGTTGATAGATCACGTGGAGTTGATATCACAGACCTTGGTGGAACAAAACTTTGTCTTAGCGTGTCGGATTAATCTGCTTGCTTTGTTTGGGTTAAAAGTGAAGAGGTGTCAAAACCTTGAATCTGGAGCCAAGTCCCCTTGTGGTATACTATTGTGAGTCATCTTTAGAGAGGGTTAACCGTAGCAGACAATCCCTTCACAGGGCAAACTGCATTGACGGAACCTCAAGCGGTAATAGCCATTTTCGCCATGGTAGTGACAACCGCTATATAAATGTCCTTGTGGAAGAAATCTCCACGGGTATGGTTCATTGTTGGGTTGTCAGATCTCCCTAGCAGCTCTTGAAGATTAAGTTCTCGGACTGTGTCAAAACCCTGGTGCGCCGGGATTGGAGTTCACCCCTTTGAATCATAAAAGTTGCAGAGTCAAACCATTACTAAAAACCCTAGAGAGGCCAATTTTTCACTTTCAGGTATATGTGCGTTATTGCAAAAACTTTTTCAGAACATACACAATTAGTACTCTCAGAGATTAGCACAATTTGGTCACTTGATTGTTCATGCGCAAGGTTGCTTTTGCCCTTGTTCATTATTTTCAGACGTGCTTGGAATCACTTGCTTGCTATTCTGCGTGCTTATTTATCTACTTGGCTATTAAAAACGATCAAATCTGGTATAACCTTCAAAATCTGGACAATACAATTTGCAAACAATCCAAAACTGAAGACCTTACATTTTGCAAAAATTGACGTAAAATCTTTTCTGGAGTCAAAAGTCATTTCAGGAAGTCAAAAGTCGTACGAGTTTTGTCAAGTGTCATTTCAGTATTACCCAACTGTCATATGAGTTTAGCAACTGTCATTTCATAGACTACCCAGTGTCGTACGAGTCTGCAGAGTGTCGTTTGGAAAAATTTGAGAAAGTTGTCAGAAATTGTCAAATTGCAAGATATCCAATGTTTCCAGCCTAGTTCCAGAATCTGTCAAAAATATCATTGTGTCAAGAACAGAGCAGTAGCTATTGAGAATCCGTACACATGTCTCAAAGAATCAGTAAACAAGAGGAAGAAATTCTGATGGCCGCTATGATGAAGCAGCTGCAAGCTATGCAAGTCCAGCTTGACAAACTTGAGAAAGAGAAGGAATCTAAAAAGTTCTCCATGGAATCTTTATACTCTTTTCCATTTGATAAAGATTTGTACATGTCACCATGCCCCCGAAAAAAAATTGAGCAATATGATACCTCTTCTACGGAGAGTGACACATCTAGCTTTGAAGACTATGATGACTATGACAACAGACAATGTAATGATACCTATGACACCTTTGTTCCTAAGAGTCCTCCTCATCGTTCATTCCTGCTTACTACAAATGGGCCGTCACATTGGATAGATCGTGATGGTGATCCATATGATTCTGATTTTGAAAGAGACTTTGATGGCTTTTGTGGACAATACCTTGATGATGATCCATCTACTACTGCTGAGGACTATAAAATACATCGTGCTAGCTTGAAACGTCAATACTATAAAGATCTCTCCTCTAAGAACTCTCAGGCTAAAAATAAAGATTACACTCTCAAGCAAGATCGTGTTAATGTTGGACCTTTGTCTTGTGATGGTTCCCTTCTATCCCCTACTTCCTCCAATACCCATACATTTCCTAAAGCTTCTGAGTCTTTCAAATCTTTCACAGAACCTTCATCTGACACAAGCCCTGATACTTTTCATGTGGTTCCCTATAGTTATCCCCCAAGGCTACCTCTTAAAGAAACTCAAGCTAACCTTCACTTGGCTGCAAAGACTTTCAATAATGATAAATCTAAAGAGCCTAAGCCTTCATATGCTATAATCCCTACTTCAGCTAGTCCTCCACCATCTCTTCCAAAGTCATCCATACAATCCCAACATGCTTCCTTGTCCTTAGAAGTGGCTCCATGTCAAGAGGACTCTAAAAATGATAAAGAGAAGAACATAAAGAAAGATCAAGATCAAGAACCCTCCATGTCATCCACTCCTTTTCCCAATGTCTCTTATCTGCCTCAGGGTTCTTTTGATCCTGTACCCCCTTTTTCATGCATTCCACCATGTCTTAAGTCTTCACCTAAGCAAGATCAAGCTACTACTTACACTGTTGAGCTTATTGACAATCAAAATAACCTTACTATGCTTGCGCTTTCCAAAGATGATACTTCCATTAAGGTTGGTAAAAATGGTGTTCCTTCCAATATTAAGCCTATTGAAAAACAAGAGAAAAATTATGCGCTTATGCTATCCGAAGATCCTTGTCAAGATCAAAGTCTTTCATCTTCTTGTTCTACCACTCCATGTTCACTTCCACTTTCTACTCTTCCTAAGTCTTTGCAAGCTTTGAACAATCCTATCAAAGAAGGTTCTCATATTCAAGATGTCCATGAGTCTATTGAAAATTCTAATGCTCACTCTAAAGATGCTGATATCCTTGGTTGTCATATAGATGCTGATGAACTTATTGATTATCCTTTTGCATCTTCCACTTCCATCCTTGGACCTCTTCCACCACTACAAAGGGCTTCACGCCTTCCTTCCATCTTGGGTCCTTATGTCCCTTCACTTTCCCCTCCTAACTCTCCTAATTTTCCATCCATCTTGGGTCCTTACATACCTCCATCTCCTATCTTTCCTCAAGATCAACATAGATTCATACCCTTGAATCCTTTTCATCCACCCACCCATCTAAACCAGTCGTATCCTCCCTCGTCCACAAATCCCAAGTCTTTTGGAAGTAACTTGAATGTTCAATACAAGAAAAAGAAGCAATACAAGAACCCATCAAAAAAAGAATATCACCATGTCTCCTCTCATAGACATGGAAGCATAAAGTCAAAAGAAATATCTAAGAAAAAAACTACAAGACAAGTATGGGTTCCAAAATCCATCATTCAAGATATTCTCTCTAGATCATCAAAAGGAAATAAAAATCCTAAGGCTATATGGATTCCAAAGTCTCTCTTGAAAGAGTCTGGTGTTGAGCAAAAAGTGAAGTTGACATTCAAGCTTCCAAAGGCTTCCACTTCATCTCCCTCCAAAAATATTCTTCCATTCCATGTGCCTAAACCACAACCTCTGCTATCCATTCGCCATATTCCTTCATGTATTCCTTCATTCACGATTCCTCCATTATCTCACCACCCTTCAAGGTATGTGTTGATGTTGAATTTGCCTTCCTTTCCATCTACCCTTTCACAATCCTTCCATGCATTATCCTTATACCTCCTATCCTTTTTCCTCATTTGTCTATTCCTCCTATCTTCCAACCTCACTCGCTTTACATAAAACCTTATCCTCCATTTTTCTCTTCCATCTCCCTTTCCCTATCAGCATCTTTGAGCATATCATTTTGAATCTTTGGCATATCATGGTTTATCCTTTCAAGGAGCATTACATAAAAAGCTTGCCTTCTTCCAAAAGAAAAAAAGAAATGAAAAATAAAATAAAATTAAAAATGTGCCTTGGTGAAAACCTGGAAACAGGCACCTTGGTAGCAAAAGTAAAGAGAAATAAATTCATCCTATGGTGAAAACCACTCCCTTGTGGCACCTTGGATAAGTACCATGATGAAAACCTGGCAATCAGGCATCATGCGTAGTTCTTCTAAATATTTCATCCATTCCATCTTCTCTCTTTGATCTTGACAATGTTGATCTATACACGAATATTTGGCTATTTTATGAGCTATCTTACGGTGATCTTGCTTTCATTCTTTCCATGTTTAGCCTTCATATCCATCTTCCTCCATTCATTTTTGCCTATCGCTATCCTTTTCCCCTTTGGTCTTGATCTAATAAAAAAAGAAAGAAAGAGTAAAACACAGTGCTATGAAGCCTCTTAACATGTCTACTCCTTTGGATTGCATTCTTTCCTGCTCTTGCATTATGATTTTATGCTTATCCTATGCTAGCCTTTCATTGCTTGTCCAAATGCGCTTTACATGACAATTTTTCCCTAGCTTGGGTATTCTTGAGGAGTTTCCCCTTGAGGATTTCTTCCCTTCATTTTCCTTCATTCTCTTATCTTCCATCTCTTCCACCAGCTTGCTAATCCCTCTTGTTCTCCACCTTGCTAGACATTGGGACTGCATGATATGATCTTGCTTGGGAGTTTGCAAATGGAAAAAGATGCTATCAAGTATACCAAGTATCAGAACCAGTATCAGAATAATTATCAGAATCAGTATCAGAATCAGTATCAAAACAAGTATCAGAATGAGTGTCAGAACAAGTATCAGAACACCTACAGGGGCTACACCTTTCGCTTTAGTTTATGGGTCTGAAGCGGTACTGCCTATTAAGGTTGAAATCCCATCACTCAGAATCAAAATGCATGGACTTGTCACTGATGAAGACTACAGAGTGTCAAGGTTACAAGAACTTGAACTACTAGATGAGCGCAGACAAGCAGCGTATGATCATCTCAGAGTGTATCAGAAAAGAATATCTAGAGGCTACAACAAGAAAGTCAGACATAGAGAATTTCAGGTTGGCGATCTAGTGTTGAGAGAAAATCCTAAAAATCAATCACATCGAGAACGCAAGGGGAAGTTCGAACCCAACTGGCTGGGTCCCTTTGTAATCACTGCTACTTTTGGCTCTGGTGCCTATCAACTCTCAACCACTGAAGGAGAACAGCTCCGAGAACCAATCAACGTTCTCCATCTAAAGAAATTCTACACCTAAGGCATTCAGTGCTTGGTAAATGTCCTGAAAAAAATCTTAAAAATTAGAAAAAGTCCTAAAAAAATGAACATCTCGGTGAAAACCTAGCAATAGGCGCCTTGATGATTCACAAAAAAAATCAAAAAATATCAAAAATTCAAAAAAATTGAAAAAATGAAAAGTACAAAAAAAATTGAAAAAATGAAAAGTACAAAAAAATTGAAAAAATGAAAATACAAAAAAATGAAAAAAGAAAAAAAAAGTGCCTTGGTGAAAACCTGGAAACAGGCACCTCGGTAGCAAAAATAGAATCTCTACCAAGATGGTGAAAACCTGGCAAATAGGCGCCACTTGTTCCAAATGCTCCATCTATCAGCACAATCTTGGTCTTTCCCATCTTTCAGTCTTGCTTTAGTTTGTACATATCTCCTGGTTTGTTTCTGCATTTCCAGTTTTCAATAAGTCGGCCTGTACACCAACCAGCTCAAGCGTTTGCATCCTATCAATGTTCAAACTTGGGGGCAATCAATGTCATACCCTATGGCCTCCAATGTATCTTAGATGTGTCATATCCACTCAGAGTCCTTTGAAGCTTCAAGTTGAGTCAGTCAGTCAGTCTCGTCTCCAGAAAGAATTTTGCATCTACAACAATCAAACATCAAAACTCAACTGAAAACAATCTGTGCTTCATGCTTTTATCTCCTTGTATGCTTACTGATTCGCATTGAGATTTTTGCATATTGTGTCCCTTCGAGCTCTTCAATGATGTCCTTTACAGGATTTAGAGAGTGATGACTGGGGGCATAATCTTTTCTTTATCTTCTGCTTGTATGTGAAAATCTAACAACTTTGGAAATTTTGGATTGAAATGGTGTCCGACTGTAAGAGCCTCTATCTCGAATTGGATGGCCATGCGTACCTCGACCATTGATACCCAAAAAAAATTCAAGGAAGTTTGATCTAACTATTATCTTTTTGAGTAAGTTCTTTCTCCTACTGTGGAACACAATCTTGCCTAAGGATGTGAACGATAAAGGGTCACTACGGGTAATTCACATTGGATTTAGAATGATCTCTTGACTGTTTGTATGTTTGTAATGCAAGGCGTACTCAGGTCATCACAACGTTTATGTTTTGATGCTTGTACAAATTGCTATATCAAAATGGACATGATATTCAGGTCATCCTGGCGCTTGTGCCTTGGTACTTATATCTAATCCGACATTTCGAAAACAAAATCAATATTCATATATCCATGGTTGTTGACCAGTGGGTGTTGTATTGATTCTTGCACATACAAATCGATATTCATATGTCTATGGTTTCATGGCTAGTGGGCATTGTATTGATTTATCCGGTTACCTAAAAGTTCAATGATGATAACAAATCGACATATGATCAGTGACTAGGTCCTACGTCTTTGGTTGCATTTCATTTTGCATGTCTCTTTGCATTTTGCATGTTGCATGATCTCACAATGATTAAACGAACTTCAATGCTTAAACGATTCTTCAAATCACCTCTTCCACTCTAACAAGAGCTGAATCTCACACGAAGGTTCCTCCAATGAAATAGCAAGTAGAATCCTTTTTCGGGATCAAAATTCAAATCTGAGATCATTTATCTTATTCACTGCTTGCATAATCAACCTTCAATCATCACAGAAATCTAGTATTCAACTTAACTGATTATCTTACATCAAACTATCAAAATTTCAACTTGGTCAACCATGGTCAACTCATGGTCAAACCTAGTCAAACTTGGTCTTTTGGGACCTTCCAATGATGCAGAATGTGTTCTTCAACATGTTTAACCACTTCTCAGATCAATTAACATGCTTCTAAACTATCAACGCTGACTTTTCTTGTCAGATTTCAATTTTAATCCCGAAGGGGGCATGGTATTGCACATCATTCAAAGTCTGTAAATCAAATTCTATCGATCAAGTCTATCAATATCTTTCATAAATGATCAAGACAAACAATCACGTCTAGTTACTGATTCATCAAAAGTCCTCATCGCTCGGGGCAAATCTATCATCACTTGGGGCATATCAGATTCATCGATCCATATCAATCTGGTATTCTCTTAATCTTGTAATCTGTATCAGTTTTTGTAACCATCAGATCATAGTGTTATTTCCTTGGTTCTTCGGCAACTAAAGGATTCGGATGTGATACCTGCTAGTTCTGCTAAGACAATCGAGTCTAGAACGGGTCACTCACTTCTTATCAATCCTAAGGTTCAGAATCAGGCATTTTGACACTTTTTCACAATAATAGGTTCATTTGCTTCTACAGTGAACATTATCTTTGGTCATTCAAGACCTATTATCTCCATCTTAATTCAATATCAATCAACTCCTATCTCAATATCTTTCAATCGGTTTCTATCTTGAGATCGGTTTATCTTTTGAATCAGTTTCATATCTTTATCAAACACAGACTATCTTTGAACCACTGCGCTTCGCACAGTAATTCAAAGAGGGGCAAAATGTAATACCCCAAAAATGGGCTATAAGTTCATTAACCTCCTATATCATCAAATCATATGAAATCGACATCAAAGTCCTAATCTAAGGCACATCTAAACATCATCAAATCTAATTGATTATCTTAAATTTTGCATCGGAGAATATTCCTAGTAATATTCCTAATGAACTTAATTATCTTTAATTTTATAATTATTTGGCAATAAATCACATTTATCCTAAAGTTTGATTAATTGAATATTTTCATATTTAATTAATTAGATTTAATATTTGCCACTTAATTGTGTAATTAAATTTAATTATATCTATTATTAATTGTATTATTTAATTTTGACAATAAATCTAATATCATATGAATAATTGATTAAATTCTTATTTAATTAATTAAAGCAAATTGTCATTATTTAATAATATAGTTTTTAATAAAATTTTGATTAAATAGTTAATTAACCCATAAATTAATTATTTTATTTTCAAAAAGCAGTTAAGTTGGAAATAAATCACTTTATTATTAAATTAATTCATAAATAAAACATGCACAATCATAAAAGCAGACAACTATCAATTATCAATTAAAGCTAAACTCTATTTTGAGTTAAAACTTAGCTTTTGCATGTTTTTGTGAGTTAATTATCTTTTATTTAAAAATAACTCAAAAATTAAGTTGAGTTATTTGAGTGATTTATGGCTTTTATCCATGCACCTCCAAAGCCCTGGATTTCTATAAATTAAGGCTTCAGCTCTTCACAAATCATCTCATATTTTGCACAATCACGCTGGAGAATTGGAGACTGAGGAATCAACTTGCGAATTCAAAGGTTTGTGAGATCAATCTTATTTTTTTTGCATTCATATTACATATCATTGTTAGATTCATAGCATATCAATTTTCAATAGCATTCATAGCATATCAATTTCATTTAGCATAGATTTCATATCAGTTTTTACAATTATTATTGCATAGAAAAATCCAAAAAATAGCTTAATTGCATTTATTCCATATCCATCTTTTGCATTCAAATCCTTCATTTAGGTGTCGTCTAGGTCACTGATCTTGATTACAATCTGAGAACATTAATCTCGCACCTATTAGAAGGCAGTAAATCGCTTGGTTAGATAGCTTTCAATTTTGCATGATTTTGATTATAGCTAACCTCTAATGTTTTACTGAGTGTTGTGTTTATAGATCAGGTACAATTTTCACACACACACACAGTGTTGATAGCTTCCTTCCAGTATTTCATAGCAATGTTCTTTTCAATCATTAGAGTCCTTGCACAGTCCATGATAGATCAATTCCTTCTTTCAGCTATTCCATTCTGCTCAGGAGTTCTCGGGGCTGATACCTATCTTTTGATTCCTCTTTCAATGTAGAAATTATTGAATTCATGGGAGATGAATTCACCACCTCTGTTTGATCTCAATAATTTTATTCTTTTTCCCATTTCTTTTTCTACTCTTGCTAAATACCATTTGAACTTCTCAAATGCTTGAGACTTCTCTCTTAAATACATAATAGTCATCATTCTAGAATAATCATCAACAAAGAGAATAAAGAATTTTTCTCCGGTATAGCTCTCAATTCCAATAGGTCCACATAAATTAGTATGCACAATTTCCAAAATATCTTCAGATTGATAGTTTTTACTTTTGAAACTAGACTTTCCCATTTTACCAATTTGACAATTCTTGCATAGACCAACATCAGGTTTCTTCAAAGTAGGATTATCTCTTACTTTCTTGAATTTCTTTATTTTTATCATGTTGTCAAAATTTACATGACAAAACCTTTTGTGCCATAACCAAATTTCTTCAATTTGAGCAATAAAACATGAGTAATCACCAAGATCAAGATAAAACAGGTTACCTTTGGTTTGTTTGCCTGATCCTATCAGTTTTCCTTTGTCATCCAGCAGTCTTGCTTTGCCATTCATGAATTCAACCTTGAATCCAATGTTGATTAGTTGTGCTACACATAGAAGATTATGCTTTAGTCCTTTGACCCAATATGCATTATCACATATAAGTTCTTTGGTTAATGAAATTCATCCCTTTCCTTTTATACAACAGGGCTCATTGTTTCCAAACCTTACATTACCACCATCAAAGTTTTCAAAGTGTTCAAACTTGGTCTTCTCACCAATTATATGATGTGAGAATCCACTGTCTATAATCCATGTATCATTCTTGCTTATATGAGAGATAAGTGCCATCTCATCTTCATCATTATCAGATTCATCTTTTATAGCAATGAAAACAATTTCTTCTTCACTATCATCCGAATCTTTAGCTAAGAAACATGTTTTCTTACCTTTATCCTTGAATGATTTGAAATTTTTCTTGCCATTGTACTTGTAATTTTTCTTCTCATCTTTGCTTTGCTTGTTTGGACACCTAGCTACAATATGACTAATTTCTTCACATGAAAAATAGATTAAGGGAGTTTTACCTCTGTATTTTCCTCTGCCTCTTGAATACTTCTTTGCAAGCAATGCTTCAATAACTTCAAGATCGCTATCAGAAATTTCCTTTGATTCTTCTTCACTTTCTGATTGGATTTTCTTCCCTTTCTTGAGTGAAAGTTTGGCCTCAAAAGCTGATTCAATATTTTTAGAAGTTGGAACATAGTTGTCATAGTTATCCAGTTCAAAGGCTGTCAATCTTCCAACTAAGGCATCCAAAGTTATATTGTGATTTTCTTCACATCTTCTTTCTTAAATAGCAGAAACTCTTATTGCATAAATAGGGAGTAATGTTCTAAGAACCTTAATTATAACTATTTCATCATCAATTTTTCCTCCTGAAGCTCTGATTGCACTAACACTTGTCTTGATTCTTTCAACATATTTTGCAATGTTTTCTTCTTCTCTCATTTTCATTTGATCAAACTGTCCTCTTAGGCTCTTTTCTTTGGCTCTCTTCACATTTTCATCACCACCATAGATTTTCTTCAGCTTGTTCCACATTTCATGAGCAGTTGTGCAGTCTTTGATTTCATCAAATTCTTCATAGCTAAGAGCTGATGCAATGTCTATCATCATAGTATTATGGTTCTTCTTCTCTACAATGTCTTCAACAGTTAATGTGCTATTAGGAATTGTATATTCTTGATCAATATATTTGCATCCTGAATCACCAATGGAAGCCAGATGTAATCTCATGAGACCTTGCCATGCTGAAAAGTTATTTCTGTTAAGCCTTGGAATTTCTCTTTTGTAAGACATCTTGATCTTTAGCTTAGGTCCTTGAAACCCTTCCTGCAAGCACAAAAAGATTTGATACCAATTGTTGGAAATATAGATGCAGTAACTGAGAGGGGGGGCGAATCAATTAACCACAAAAATATTACCAACGATCCCTTAAATATCTTACCAAATTATTTACTGTGCCACTCGGTAAATATACAGAGAAATGCTGAAAACTTGATCCTTGAAGTGTGTAATAATTAAACTGTTCTTAAGCATTCATCACTGATTAACTTACATGAATAAAAAAAATAACATGAACACAAGAGACACCAGATTTACCGTGGAAACCCAAGATGGGAAAAACCACCAATGTAACTAGTTACTATTTTTCACTCTTCTGAAGTGATGCCCGGTTAGAAGCCAACCCGGTAAAAGGTTACAAAACACACTATTAGGTGTGACCTTGTTAGAGGATTTAATCACCCTGCTAGGAGTGGCCTTGTAAGAGGTCTTGAAACAATTCAACAGAACTGTTACCTTGTTAGAGGATTTGCAAAATGTTTGTTAAACCAACTCGGTTAAGAGATTTTGATATCACTACTACAATTGCTAGAGAGTAACAATGAAATAACCTGCAACAAAATTGATGAATATAGATCTTTGTTCTGTTTCACTAGATCCTTACTAATCAATTAAATCTTTGCTGCTCCTCAAGGATATCTGACCATCCTTCAAAATTTGCACACACCTTTCTTCAAAATGATTTTTGCATGCTGTATATCTTTTATCCACCATTTGACCTTCTATATATATGCCATTCATAATCATTTAGATTGACAAGTCGGCACTAATAATTATTGTAACAGTCAGCTAGGATAAACAAACTGTAATAACAAAATTCTTTGAAAGGGCCGACCTTGCTCGGTAAACATTAATCCTGAAAAGATTTCCTTCAGTGACCGAGAGAACTTAGTAACCACAGTGAATTCTGCAACATCCTTTGGAGACTGAGAGAGCTCGGTAACCACTAATTTCCTTCGATAACCGAGGAGGCTCGGTTAACACTGTTATCCTATCATGTTTCCTTTAGACACCCGAGAGAACTCGGTAGACACTAAAAATCACCTAGCTGACCGATTGAGCTCGGTAGATACTGAGAACCGCTTAGCTGACTGACTGAACTCGGTAGATACTGAGAACCGCTTAGCTGACCGACTGAACTTGGTAGATACTGAGAATGATAATTGATATGACATTTTTGTGACATCAAAGACAACACATGGCTAATCCAACAATGTCCTTCAGACAATTGTATCCAACAATTCTAACGCAAGGAACTACTCAATAATATGGTGTTGGCTTTATAGCTGTAAATTATAATTGAATAAAAATTAATTTTTTACACACTCTATATCTGTTATTTTCTTTCAGGGTAAAAGCACAATCAGGTGTCACCTTTTAGGCTAACTTATCAGCACAGCTGAATTTTAGTATTTCTAACTAAAAATTAATTTTGGTCAAGAATATGGTCTAGCAAGAATCATTCTAGCTAAGTCAAATAAGTTCTTTAACTTTTCCAATTGGAAATATCTATTAAATGCATGTTTTATACCACTTTGGGTCCAATTACCATAAAATAAAATTATTTTAGAAAAGTGGTGTTTCAATAATTCCTAATCTTTTTAATGATATTTTTTAAAAAAGAAAAAAATACCCTTTTGTAGAGATCAGAGTCAAGAATATCCTCATATAGATTTTATAGTGTTTTAATTAGACAGTTTATTGTAATTAAAAAATATTGCAAGTAGGTATTTTAACAGTTAAGGAGATATTGATTCAGAGAAAGAAAAAAATAGTAAATCATATTAATGTTGGCATTAAGCAGAATTGCCACTAGTGACAACACTTATTTGGATTCTGGATATAAACCGAGCAGACAAGTGCAAACCGAGCAGACAGTGCAAACCGAGCAGACAGTGCAAACCGAGGAGACAGTGCAAACCGAGCAGACAGTGCAAACCGAGCAGACAGTGCAAACCGAGCAGACAGTGCAAACCGAGCAGACAGTGCAAACCGAGCAGACAGTGCAAACCGAGCAGACAGTACAAACCGAGCAGACAGTGCAAACCGAGCAGACAGTGCAAACCGAGCAGGCAGTGGAAACCGAGCAAGTTAGTACAAACCGATCAGGACAATGTAAACCGAGTAACATCTTGTCTACCGAGTCACCAGTACTTACCGAGTTCAAAACCTACCGAGTGATCAGTATGAACCGTGCCTTCACTTCTACCGAGTGCATGACGATGCCGAGTAATGCAGTGGACGCCAAGTATCAGAAAGTCACCGAGTCAGTTTGAAGGAACCGAGTAACCATATTTGGGCCGACTTAGTAGCACTTATGTTTATTTGTCAAGCCGACTGTGTAATTGTAATTGTAATTAATTGTTTGAGACTTGTATATAAACAATGTTGTAAAAATAAAAAGATGTAATGAAATGTATGAAGTAGAATATATGTGAAAGAAAAAGAAAGGCAGAAATAAGCGAATTGCAGAAGGCTTCAGAAGTATAAGGTACAGCAAAGACAAATTCATCACAGAAGGTGATCAGTACATCAGAGAATCTCAATCAGCAATCCAGTTGCAAAGCAGAGATCTACTATTTCATTCTAACAGGTGAATCAGTACTAAATCCTTTAACCGGGTAGACTTAACAGTCTTTGTAAAAATCTCTTTACCGAGTGCATACTTCACTGTATGTTTGTAAATCCTTTAACAGGGTGGATTTAGCAATCCTTATTGCTCCTAACAGGGCAGATCATCACAAGTGATCAAATTGTAAGCCTTAACCGACCAACTTTATTCTGCAGTATTAAAGCTTTGTGGGTTTCATCCCCACCCCAGTTTTACTTTCTTTTGGAAGGTTTCTGGGTAACCAAATCTATGTGTCATCATTGTGAATGTTTGTAAGTTTCATGCTTTCTGTATGCAAAGGTTAAAAAGTAAAATACATGTTAAAATTAGAAGAAAATTTGGAGTTACTGATTCACCCCTCCCCTCTCAGTAACTTGGTTAATTCCTGAATATTTCCAACAATTGGTATCAGAGCTGCATTGGATCTCAAGACAAAGCTTAACTAGCTTGAGCAAAGATCCAGGACAATGGAGGTATTCAAACTGAACAAGGTGATTGAAAATGAAAAGCTAGATCTGGAAATGGCCATAGCTAAACTCAAAGAAACAAAAGAACATCTTTCCCAATCCCTAAGGAGAAGGAAGGAACTTGCAAATTAGATGAATGATCAGAATTACATTGAAGAAAAGATTGAAGATCTTCTTCCCTCAAATAACTCAGATGAAGCAAACAACGCTATCAAAGAACTCCTAGAAAAGAATGGGTCTCTGTAGGAAGAAGTGAGAAAATTGAAAAGAGAACAAGAACTACACTCTACAAGATTCTGTGAGATCTTGGAACAAAGAAACAAGTTGAAAGATGAATTAGATGGAAGAAACATTGAAGTCCAAAACAAAACCCTTCAGCTAGAAAATCTAATTGATCAGATCTCTCATACAAATGAAGAAATTCTAAATCTAAGATCAGAAATAGAAAACACAAGAGAAGAACTAAGATCTGAAAAGGAAACCAATCTAAGATTGATGGATGACCTAAACGCTGAAAAACAAATCAATGAAGGAATGCTGAAAAGTCAAGAAGACTTGAATCAGCTGTATGAACGAAATCTTCATAGGCAAAAAGGAAAAGCAGGACTTTGATACAAAGAAGAAGGCGAATCCTCTAAGCAAGGTACTCAAAGAAATCAAAAACCTACTTGTAATCATTGTGGTAAAATAGGACATACTTCAAATAAATGTTGGAACAATGAAAAAGCAGAATTCAATGGAAAATGTTATAGCTGCAATCAACCTGGTCACAAAGCAAATGAATGCAGGGAAAAACCTAGATTCAGAGGTAATTGTCACAAGTGCAACAAACAAGGTCACAAGGCATCCGAGTGCAGATCCAAGACATTTAATCCAGCAGAACAAATTGTGAAAGCAATGTTTGGATGGGACTACAACACCTGGTGTAGATGTCATTACTGTGGAGAATATGGACACATTGGCATGAATTGCATAAAACATCATCTAAGGAAAAGAGATACTACCATAAGATGTTTCAAATGCACTAAACTCGGTCACATAGCCAGAAACTGCATGAATGCTAGTGAAATTGGAGAAGGAAAGAAGAATGAAGCAACTAAGGTCAGGAAACAAATGAGACAAAAATGGATTCCTAAAGCTACCGAGCAATCCAGTCCAAGTAATGGAATGGATGGTTCTACCGACTCAAACTAAATTTCCAAGGAAGCACTGGAACTGTATTCTCATAGATCAATCTCAAGCAGTTCCAGAACCGAAATTAAAAGAAAAGTCTAAATCAGCATGCAAGATGCAGTGAGATCACAGCAAGGTCGGTATAGTCTTCACCGAGCAAGGTCGGTACCTGTCTTTACCGAGCGAGGTCGGAGCAGTATGAATTCTCGAGTTCACCGAGCTGCGAAGTCTTTTCCGAGCAATTAATTCTTAGTGGGTGACAGTCTGTCAGAATTCCTACCCTAATTTGAAATGAGCATTAATGACAGAATTGTAAACAAAAAGCAAGTAATCAAACTCATTCTTCACCGCGAATCTTTAGCACTTTGAGAGCAGAAAATTTCAAGGGCAACCCGGCGATTCAATACTTTTGCGAAAGGAATTTTCTGTGAGCTACCATGGCATCATCCAGCACTTCAGCGAAGAAAGGATCTGATATGTTAGTCCAAGGGGAGTGGAAAGCACCAGATTTTAAGATCGTGCCCGCAATTGCAGCAGCCCTAGATCTGAACGGAGCTCAATCTCAGATTCCTCCTAAGGTACTGCTTATTAATGATATCCACAATCATTTTAACTGTTCAATTCAAGAAATGGGAAACCTAGAACTAGACATTGTGCGTGAGGAACTATGTGTGGATGGTATTTTGAAACCCGAGCACAAACATCTGGAAGATAAGGGTTTAGTTCACATTGCACATCTTCCTCAAAACTTTCGAGATAAATGGGTTAGGTACATTCTCAGCCGAGTACACGATGGCAAGATTTGGCTTGAGCAACCTATTGAGATCACAAAGAAAATGATTCAACAAGTCACCGGTCTTCCCATGTTGAACAAAGCTAAAACTACCAAAACCCTAGGTCGGACGGAACTAGAGAAGAAAACCCTAGCCGAGTGGGATGGTAGAGGCATGAAAGTTAGCAGCATTACCGACGCCGAACTGAAGTTTGGTACACATATCATTGCCCACAAGATTTACAGTTCTAGTCGACAGAACAGTGTCTCCTGTGAAGCTGTTGACCTAGCATACAAAGTGGTCAAAAACAACTTAACATTTGACCTAGCAGACTTATTGTTGAAACAGTTCAACAAGAACATGGAAAGCATAAAAACTTCCAAAAACAATCCATGTAAGTTTGGATCCTTGTTAGTCTGTTTATTCTTCTATGTTCAGAAATTCTTCCCTTCTAAAGGAAAAGTTGTATGGAGAAAAGATGTGCCAGTACTCTATGAAATAAATGAATACATCGCAGAAATGGGTGAAAACTTTGAAAGCATCATGGATAATTATTTTGAGTCTTTCAAAGAGAAAATGAATGACAGATTTCGGATTCCACAGAAGTTGGTGGAAGATTACAAAGATGACATCTGTTTTATGGTAGATTGTGATAATGTGTATATTCAAGCAGTTAAACCAAGAACTGTATATGTAAAACCTCTTCCTTATGAGGTAAATATTGATGAAACCAAGAATATCATTGAAGCTCTTCTAAATCAGCCTGTCAATCCCAAAGCTCCATATTTTGGAACATATGATGAAGCTAAGGTGAGAATTGAACTAAGCATAAAGCTTCCACAAGCGGTAAACAAAGGAAAGAAGAGGATAGCCAAAATGCAAATGATAACTGAGGACAAAGAAGAAATAGATGAAAAAGAAGAGGAAAAGGATGAGAAAACAGAGGAACTAGAACCTGCAAAGAAGAAAGGAAAAGTTTTCATCACTAAGGCATCTGTGCCTCCCACTGCTGTGTTTACAAGGAGAAATACAAAAGGCAAGGCAGACAAGGCGGAAAAGGCAGATAAAGACATAGTATTCAAAAGGCCTCCTCTAAGCCTTCAAGAAAAGCTCAAACTCTTTAGAGATGGATCAGGATCTGGAGTAAGTAACATAAAATCCTTGAAATATGAAACCAGATCGGAAGCAGAACAGAAGGAAATAGAAGATGCTGTTGTTGAGAAGATGGGACAGTGGAAATACTCTCCTGAAGAAATTACCCCACAGATTCCAGTAGTTCTATTGAATCCAATAAAAATGAGATGGAGCAATGCAAGGCAAACTGTGATAGACATATTTGATCAAAACCTGAGACAGTTGATGCCGAGCTTGAATAATGATGAAGTAAAGAAGGCACTAAAAGAAAATGAAAATAAGATGACATTGAAGTTCAATACTTGTTTGATTTTGATCAACAATATTGAATCGGTTGTGAAGGCTGCAAAAGCCACATGGAAGAACATATACCACCTTCACCAACCGAGCATTGAAACTGTAATAATAAAAGATATTGAAGATGACAGCGATGAACAAGAAGAAGACACCGAGGTAGATGATACTGTAAGGATAGCAGCAGAAGTCATTGCATCCCTTCCTACCTCTCCAGTGAAAGTCTCTACATCCAGCCCAGAGACACCTTCAAGCATGGTTGTGACAACTTCCACATTTGTCCAATCATCCCTAGCAACATCAGAGGCAGCTACCATTTCTTCTACCGAGCTGCAGTCTCCTGTACCAGTAAGTTTTCCAGCTTTTGAATCTTCAAGTGTAAATATTTTAAGTTCTCCAGTAGAAAGTATACCAGTATCAATAGCCAGCCCTACTTTATCTACTGTCACTACTACAAAAGCATTAAGTACAGATAAGCCTAAGGCTCTACCGAGTATAAAATTTTTGGGTAAAAATATAGTTGAGGATATAGACCTAGATGAAGAGATAGAGATTCCTACATTAGATTTTGCAAATCTCTTAGCAGACCAGATGCAGAATATAGGTGAGATCCTCCAAAGGAAAGCAAAACAAAAGAAGCTTAAAGAGGAGAGAGACAAGGAGTATCAAATCATCAAGGATGCTAAGGACATTTTGTCTGATGCATTAGGCATTAAAGTAGACTCCTCCCAGCATGTTTTGTTACAATTAGCAGAAGCAGTTGAGAAATACAATGAGGACTCATCCGGGATAGAAAAGTTAGTTGAAAGAGCCGAGAAGAGATTCAACAATAAAGTGCTTGAGCACATTGCTCAGCACATAGCTATTAACCAAGTGGAATTGTCTTCATTTTTGTCTAACATAGAGTCTATTTATTCGAATGCTACCTCTCTTTTGGCCAGACTATGCAATTTTTCTGAGTTCACAAAGGATGTTAAAGATAAAATGAATAAAATGGATGAGGATATGAAGATTAGCATACAGAAGCTGCAACTTGAACCAAGTTCAAGCTCTGCTCATCACATGAAAATTTCACACCTATCTAATATGCAGTCTGATCTACTGAAAGAAGACTCAAGGATCCGGTCCACACTGCTAGACATCCAACACATGATCCTTCCCATCATGAATATAATGTATAAGCACATTGAACATTCCAGAACATTGATTCATGACAATTAGTTCTCTATAGCAGATCACATGATTGAACTCTCTGCAGAAGTCCAAATTGCTATACAAACATGTAAGATCCTGCAAGAAAGTTGGGACAGAACCCTGGCACTAATAATGAAGGTACATTCTGATTTCTTATCAAATTTTGGATTCTCTCTGTAAATAACTTGTATATGCACCTTTGGCATTATCGTCAAAAAGGGGGAGATATGTATAGAAGGAGAGATATGTATACTGTATAGATTTGTATAAGAAACAGTTAGCACATTGAAAGGGGGAGACAATGTATAAAGCCCTATATCAAAAACAAATTTTGAAAAATCAAAATAAAACTCAGCATGACTCGTGTATATAAATTTTGGCCAATAAGTGTTTTTGTCACTAATGCCAAAGGGGGAGATTGTTGGCATTAAGCAGAATTGCCACTAGTGACAACACTTATGTGCATTCTGGATATAAACCGAGCAGATAAGTGCAAACCAAGCAGACAGTGCAAACCGAGCAGACAGTGCAAACTGAGCAGACAGTGCAAACTGAGCAGACAGTGCAAACCGAGCAGACAGTGCAAACCGAGCAGACAGTGCAAACCGAGCAGACAGTGCAAACCGAGCAGACAGTGCAAACTGAGCAGACAGTGCAAACCGAGCAGGCAGTGGAAACCGAGCAAGTTAGTACAAACCGATCAGGACAATGTAAACCGAGTAACATCTTGTCTACCGAGTCACCAGTACTTACCGAGTTCAAAACCTACCGAGTGATCAGTATGAACCGTGCCTTCACTTCTACCGAGTGCATGACGATGCCGAGTAATGCAGTGGACGCCGAGTATCAGAAAGTCACCGAGTCAGTTTGAAGGAACCGAGTAACCATATTTGGGCCGACTTAGTAGCACTTATGTTTATTTGTCAAGCTGACTGTGTAATTGTAATTGTAATTAATTGTTTGAGACTTGTATATAAACAATGTTGTAAAAATAAAAAGATGTAATGAAATGTATGAAGTAGAATATATGTGAAAGAAAAAGAAAGGCAGAAATAAGTGAATTGCAGAAGGCTTCAGAAGTATAAGGTACAGCAAAGACAAATTCATCACAGAAGGTGATCAGTACATCAAAGAATCTCAATCAGCAATCCAGTTGCAAAGCAGAGATCTACTGTTTCATTCTAACAGGTGAATCAGTGCTAAATCCTTTAACAGGGTGGATTTAGCAATCCTTATTGCTCCTAACAGGGCAGATCATCAGAAGTGATCAAATTGTAAGCCTTAACCGGCCAACTTTATTCTGCAGTATTAAAGCTTTGTGGGTTTCATCCCCACCCCAGTTTTACTTTCTTTTGGAAGGTTTCTGGGTAACCAAATCTATGTGTCATCATTGTGAATGTTTGTAAGTTTCATGCTTTCTGTATGCAAAGGTTAAAAAGTAAAATACATGTTAAAATTAGAAGAAAATTTGGAGTTACTGATTCACCCCTCCCCTCTCAGTAACTTGGTTAATTCCTGAATATTTCCAACAATTAAATAAATTTGAAAAACATTTGGTGCACTAGAGGAGAGAGTCCTCTTCAAGAATATATATTTCTTTTTTTGATTGGGATAGATTTTTTATGAAAAATATGTTGCGAGATGAAAATTGTCAATTTCAGTGAATTGGAATTTGAATTGTTATGAAAGAGAAAATATAGGTCACAAACCAATTTTTATTTCTTCATGCACTAGCTATATATGTCATCTATGACATATTTTGAAATTAGGGGAAACAATGTTTATTTACATATAATTTTTTGGTGAGAACTAGACCCCTAATTTTCAGCATTTTTCAGCAACTAAAAATTCATCTTTAAAAATTAAAAAAAAATATCAATCCTTATTTAGAAAAATTATTAAAAATAGTAATCATAAACTTCATCAATTTTATCACATTTAATTAGTTTACATCATCTTCAAATTCTAAACATAAATGTCATTTTTATACTATTCAAGCTGAACAACTTTGATTTTGTTAGTCTTTTCCTTTGTAAAAGGGTGATAGCTTATTGTGCTTTTACCCTTCAATTTTCTCTTCTTTAGTTGTTGGTTTATATTTCTCTTATTTAGTTGTTGGTGCATATTATTAAATTACCAATTGGACCCAATCAATATTTTATGCACCCTTGATGATCATGTAAATAAGTTCTAATACATTCAAGTATGAAATGACTTAGATTCTGATTTAATCTTAATTTATTTATACAAAGTTATTTTATCAATAATTTTCCTTTTGAATTTAACCTTATCAAATTGTTGGTGGTCATGATGATTTATTTTCTCACCTTCATTAACTAAGAGTTATACAAATTTCTTCCTTTACCCTCTTCATCCTTCTTAAAAAATAATTCAAAACTTTTTATTCTATTGATGATGTCAAGATTACCTTTATGAGAGGCATAGAAATATGTTTTAAAATTAAGAGTGATATCTAATAGAACATTCCCATTTGTGTTCCTTGATTTCCTTGTCTTGATTTAAGACTTTATAAGATAGCATGAAATGAGAAATATAAACTAATCTTGAGTTGACAATTATCCTTAACTTCAAATTAGTATGCATTCATCAAATTATATAATGCTCTACATGGTAGAGAGGAATTTGTAAACCTTTGGGACTTCTTGGAACTCACATTTAATGGTAAATAGTATTTTATCAATTTCTTAACTTTATTAGTCATCTTACATGTAGCCTAAATAATCTAATAAATTATTTATTATTTACATTATTTACTTTCCAAGTGTCTAAAGGTTATAAGTACTTAAGTCTTTAATATCAATAGGGTCTCCAAGTTAAGTTCCAATTAGAATCTAGAGCTTGAAGTTTAATATTGATGGGATTGAGGAGTTAGGTTTGAATTAGAATATAGAAAAATAAAAAGTGCTTTAAGAATTTTTGATTGATCTAATTAAATATTTAATATAATATTTGTTTCTCTATTTTTGATTAAGTAAAACATGTTTTACAGGGTGCTTGAAACCCAATACATAGTAAAAGATAGAAACATAAGTCCAAACCTACAAACAATAGGAACTAAGAGAGAGAAAAGGCACTACCAAGGTCATAAGTAAATCCAAACAGAGACATATCTAATAAAAAAGTAAACCACACATAGGGGCAGGAAGAAAAAACTAGGGAAACTAGTCATAGGATGTTCCTAAGTAGGTAGCCACTTTGGACTCAAGGATCTCCATTTTATTAATAGCATCCTTAATCTTGTGGATGTCCATGGAATCTTCATGCTCCTTATTCTTTTTGGATATGGCCCTAGTCCTCTTACCAGGTCCTTCATTAGGCTTCTTCTCTTTGTCCTCTTTTATCATCGACATGTCTTTCCCTCCTAGATTTTCTTCCATTTTCTCAATGAGCAAATTGATATTCCCATTAGAGGCTCTCACAATGTTGAAACTCTTCTCCATGATTCCTTTGACGGTATTCTCAAGGATCAAAATTTTTTCCTCCATCTTAATTATCCTGGTTTCTAGTCTTTGATAATCCTTAGTCACTCTACTACCATTATTATTGTTTGTCACATTCACTCTATTCTTGAGATCCCTCGGTTCATGGTAAAGCCATTTTATAGACCTAAAATTATCTAGCATGTTCTTGGCATTGTTGAGAATGTTAAGCTCCATTTCCCTTGTGTTATCATTAAGGACCATAAGAGTAGGGTTAATCAACTCCACCCACTGAATCCTTCCATCCTCGCCCTCAAGAACTTTGGCATTAATGGCTTCCCTAATAATCCCCATCTTCATAGTGTTAACATTGAAGTTATGCCACACTTTCTTCCCCTTGACAAACTCACTGCTGTGAAACTCCTCATTGTACTGGTCCTTGTCATCCTCCAAGTTATGGGGGTGAGCAGAGTAGAACAGGGTTCATCCTAGTAGTTACCTTTAGGCTCATCTAGGTAAATTTATTGGGCCTTCTCATGAGGGCCAGAAGGGGTGGTGTACCTATGGATCATGGCCCTATCCTTAGGAGACAACTAGCTAGAGCTTTCACCCCTGTTCTTGATTTTTTTTTCAAGATCCTTTCCATAGAAGGTTCCCTTTTATTCTTACCTTATCTGATAGAGACCTCCTCCTCATCATCTATATTCATCCCTTCCTCATTATCATTATATTCCTTGTTAGAATATATAACAGTTCTAGCCCATTTTTTGGAAGGCATCACAGCTTCCTCTTTTTTGACAAATCTAGCAATTCTCTTTTTGGAGGAGGAACCTTGAATCTTCTTTTTTTATTTCACAATACTCCTAATCCTCCAAATGCAGACCCACACTATCTTCAGCATCTAAGGGGACATCTAGTTAGAACCAGATACATCCACTATGTCCTCATTTTTAGCCATTTCCTTCCCCAAGATTTGGAATTTAGAGTATTCATAAATCAAGAGTAATAACCCCTCAAGAGGGGAAAGATTAGCAATAGCCTTATCCCTATAGCTATTTATATTATCATTTATTGAAGTGTATAATTAGAAAGGGATAGAAACCTACATACCATATCTAAATTGGTTCATAAGGATGAAATGGTAGGTTCTTATTCTATCAAACTTGGTATCTAGTGTAACATAAGAGATGAGAGCCCTCAGGATAAATCTCTACAACATTTTAATCCCTTTAGGCTAATAGTAAGTACCAACTTTGGTGATGGCTTTCTTCTCGTCATCATCCTTCACAAAATCATTGACCGCAAAGTCTAAAATTTTTTGGTCCCTATAAAATTTATTACCAACTATGGGGATACCAGTGACATTAGTGATGACCTCCTTAGGGATAGTGAAATTCCTCCCATCAATCACCACACAACCCTCATTCCAGCTTTTCATGAACATTTTGGTCACCGCTGGCTTGCCACCATGGAGCCTTTCAAGAAAAGTTGAAACTCCCCCTTTCTGGAGGGAATTCTAGACCTTAGTCCGTCTCCTCCATTTTTCACAATCATCTGAGGGATCCCTTCTATGTCTTTCACATCCCATAGGAAAAAAATGGTTCAAACAAGCTCTCTGGTATAACAAATTACAGCTATTTCGATACTTTCTCACCGAGGTATTCCATATCTTTCTACTATTATGCCATAAAAGGTAGGTTTTAACTTTGGGAATGGGCACCTAGAAAGTGTGCGAATGTGGCACAAAGTAATTACCCTTCCTACCATTCTGGTACTTCCCATTTATGGGAAAGTACATTTGATAAGCAACATTTACTTTCATAATTTCTAGTTATGACTCCCTCATTTCCCTGAATTTGGTCCCTTTCGACTAAATCCTTCACCTCATGTGGGAGATCTCCATTGTGAAGCCATCTGATCATAGTGTCATTTTTAACTGCCAGGTTGGCCCAAACCAGTTAGCAACCTTGTTGTCTTCTCTATACACGTGGGATATGTTTACATTTTCAAAGGAATTCAAAAGAGAGTGTGTTTCTTCAATCATATTGGCTATAGTCCATGAAGGGGAGTGAAGGGATTTAAAACAATTTGTGATATTTTTAGAGTCACCTTTGAGACAAATATTTTTAACACCAATATCATGGGTTAATTTGGTGACTTGAAGGGCCGAACTAGCTTCTGTAAAGTGGTTCGACTGGGTGCCAAGAGGGAGAATAACAACAACAATACCCTTTCCGTAGCAGTTTCTAATCACACCACCATTCTCGCCTTTCCTGGATTTCCCTTGGATACTCCATCAAAGTTAGCCTTAGACTAGCCTTCCGAGGGATAGCTCCAGGTGAAAGTCTATCTTTTATTGAGATTTGATTCTTTGTTGATTCAAAGATATTAGAACTATTATTGTAAGTATATTTGGGAGTTTCTTTAAATAAGAAAAGATAATATCACCTAATATTTTGGGTTGTGTCATCTTGCCATTGAGTTTAGACCTAAAGTAATACTAATTTTATGCCAAGCCATTTCTATTATAGATTTTATAAGTTTCTATTTTAACTCAACAATACATATCATATGAAGAATAAAAAGGCAATCATTAATCATTTCAATATATATTTCAAGAATATGTATAAAAAGATAGAAAAATAATTGTTCATTAATCAGTTCATTATATGTTTAAAAAATAAGTATAGAAAGAGAGAAACACCAACTAAACAAAAATAAAACATGAAGTTGAAAATAATATATCAATAGAACAACCTACCAAAAAAGAGAAATCAATAGAACAATAGAAGACCAAAAAATGCATGCATCTATTGTGTGTCTTCAACATGTATATTGTTTTCAAGGTTGTTGGAAAACTATTCGTTTGTTGAAACCCTATGGCTTTGCTTGGTGACAAGCGGATTAACTTTTTGTTGTCCCAATTGCCTTTTCTTAGGATTTTTAAACTTTTTGATGTTTTGATTTGCATTTGAAGCCATTTTTGTGATCAATGCTTTAATGACAACTGACCATTAGCATTTTGTGAGAAATTTTGGGTAGATACCATCTTGTAGTTGAGGTTTTTTAATGCTGCTTTGTGATGTTTTATGTGAAAAGGTCTTGTATGCATGTAACCATAGGGTTTGCATGATTAAAATAGTTAATGTGGTTAGTTTTTTAGTCAACTTTAGAGATTTCATCTTCATCTAGATTATCAGCCTTATCCTTCCTTAAGTTTGTATTATATTTTTAGTAAGATTGTAATGAATACATAGATTTTGATTAGGGGATTATGATCTTTCCTTCACAATAATAATATTTCTATTTATGTGAGGAATGAATGTTATTTTCTTTTGCAAAATTGTAATTAATACATAGGGATTAATTTTGATTGTTTACTCTTCTTTCAAATTTATATGCCATATTATGATTCATTTATCATTTATTTGTTATCAATATTATGTAATAAACCACTTACAAATTTGACACAAATTTGAACAAATATAATTTTTAAAAAAATGTCATGATCTAAAGATTGTTATATATCATTTCTAGAATTCCTTCTACATACTGTTATACATTGAGTTTTGCGCCTCTGTTTCAAGCTCTCCTAGTCTTGATAACCCAGTATAACATGGGAATCATCTCAAGGTTGTGGGACCTATGCTAACCTAGATGAGACCTCCAGGTTCTAGGCTAGTTCCTCTTGGATAATCACCCTGATTTGCTTCTTAACATGAAAAGTAAATTCTTTGAGGGAAAGGGATAGAAGGAGTGCTTGGAAAGGGAAATAACAGAAAGCAAATCTACCTACTAGGTGATGCACCGAAAATAGGGTTTGGATCTCAGTATAGAGGGATGAAACTAGTGAAGGAATCAGGTCTAATAAGTCACCACTCACTAGATAGGCTTGCATAATTATTTCACAGGTAGGCCTGAACAGAAAGCTCAACCTATGACCTACAAACAAAGATCCTCCTTTGCAACTAGGTGTAGGAATGAGACAAGACTGCTAGGGGCTATAGCATACCCACAAAACATCTAAATTAGATCAGAAATAGTAACACACAAAATCATAGAAAGTGAGAGGGATCGGGAACACCAATTTCTATTGACAACATTCATAAACTTCAATCCAATAAGAGATAACTCACATAAGAAGGCATCAGGACAACAAGAGTGTCACAAAATGCTTTGCCATATTTGAATTATCAATGGGAGATTACAAAGAGTAGAAAACCAGAGGATAGAAAAGTGTCCCAGATAGCTTTCTAGGAAAGAAACTTTCCTTTTTACAAAATGTAAACTTTGAGCCTTAAGGCTCCAAAAAAGAAATTATATACACCTCTGCACGTAGGCAAGAATAAAAAATATTCAAATTAGGGCCACATAGATCTGCATAAAATAATTAGAACCCTAAACCAAGACAAGATTGATCAAAAATACTTCTCTGAAAATATCCAACTGATCAGATATTCTTCCTTGCATATCCATTCTTGTACTGATCCTGCTTGTAGACAAAAACCTCGACCTGACAACCCCTTGCAAGCCCACTGAGCCATAAAGGCTCCAAATCCGATCGTAGATCCTAGAAAGGACTAAAAAATGGCTGTCTAAAAGATCTCTGCAAATTCCTCCAATTGCCACTCCCTCCAAAATCATAAATCTTCAGCTACCCGCACTTGCAAACATCAACGCAGAAGAAAAGCCTGCGAAAGGAGTCACGCTAGTTTGAAAATAACACTGGTCACATGTTTGCATGAGCTCAAAAAGCTTCATGTGATCATGTGACAACCCCTTGAAAACTTGCCTCTACTTCGCACATGGCCTGCAGACAAACACTGGCAAAAAACCCAAGCCCGAGATCACACTACCTTTTAAGAAAATGTTGGTCACATGATCGCATGAGGTGAAAAAACCACATGTGATCTTGTGAAAAGCCTTCTTTGGATATGCCTCCACTGCCACATAAGACATCTGGGCCCACAAGATATCACACCTATCAAACTTTACCACGTACCCCAACAGGAGCCGACCACATGGACCGGACCCACGACAACACCGCCAGAAAGCACCAAAGAATGCAACGGTGGTCACATGATCACATGGGATTGGAAGATCCCATGCGAACATGCAACCACCATAGATTTTGAATCCACCGGGCCCACTGCAACCTCCATTGACTTCTTGGAAAATGGACACGTCACCGCCCAAGGACCCACCACAGAGACTTGAAGATTTTGTTGACCGTTGATAGTTTGTTGCATGATCACATGTGGCTAGGAAGGCCCATGCATTCATGTGACCAACCACATGATGTTAACTGCCAACCGAGCCCACCTGCAAATGTTCATCACCAGCCAGTCAATGAAACACGAACACATCACTAAATTGCAGGCTCATATCGGCGTGGTTAACGGCTTGTTGCATGTTTGCATAGCCCAAAAAGGGGCTATGCAATCATGCAAAAAACCACTAGCATTCTTCAATTGAACCATCAGTGGTTAGTCACATGGTCACATAAGAGGAAAAGGACTTATGCAATCATGCGACAACCTGCATAATAGCTTGCCGAAAACCAGCTGGGCCCCACTTGTCAGAGTTGTGCACTTATAAAAATGAATGCCACCAGAGGAAGAAGTGTAAAGTGTAGGAATAAAAAACATAGAGGGTTTTTAGAGTGAAGGTCAAAAAAACACTGAGCTTTCAGACCAAAAGTTAGAAAACACAGAAGGTTTTCGACACTGAACATTTTTTGAACCCTACGACCTGAGTATTTCCTACAACCATTCAAACTTGAATATCTCCCTGGGTATTGTGAATTAGCACATGCAATCTAAACTAAAGCATGGTGACACATTGAAGATCATGGGGTTTAGAGGGTGAAGCATAAAACTTTGTGGATCAACTTTGCAAGCTAAAACAAGCTGCAGCAGGGACTTGTGGCCAAAATTGAATGATATGAAATTTTGGGCAACATTTTGGTGACTTCTGCGGGATGTTAGCCTACTAGACATTGGACCAGTGGCCTTGAAGCAATCCATTGGGCATGGAGTCAATACTGGAACACAAAATTTTGATAGAGATAAAACTAAATTGGAAAGACCAAACTGTGCATGAGCACTTCTTGGAAAATAGGAAACTAAGCTAGAAAATAGGAACAAAAAATAGGGAAACCTAACCTAACCAGTGCAAAAAACTAGTCAAAGAAAACCATTCATTGGTATGTTGAAATAACTACCCTTTCTCCTTAGGGTATTACACTTTGCACACTTGATGCTAACAAGGAGAAAGTGGGAAACAAAAATATACTGAAATATCTGGCAAATCTCCTCCTGAACTTGGTATACCAGATTACTAACCTCAATTGGATCATAGATGTTGCCATCCATAGGAGTCTAATATAGCTAGATAAGTCTCTGGTCACTAAGGAGTGGACCCTTGACATTACCCTCCATTGATTCTTCGAGTATGCGTGTCTTGCTCGACCCCATTTGGGCTAGATATCTCATAGGACATCCCCTAGAGAGCATAAAATTAGGCCCTTCTAGCTGCCTAGCATGTATCTTATGAATGTCTTCAGTAGGAAGATCAAGAACTTGCTCCTCCACAATAATCTAGCATATGTTTTCTTCTTCTGCAGTTGGGACATAGTTAACCTCTTGAAACACAAACCCATCCTCAAGAGCACGTAAGCCATTATCCTCTTTAGGAAGATAAATAACATCAACAAGAGTTGAGTAGAAAGTGTCAATGATCAGATCAAAATCATCCTATTGCTCTAAGTTAGTAGCACTTATATCATCACTTCCACAGTAAGAGGACTCAACTAATGAATTTTGCACTACCTCATCCTGCTCAATATAGAAAGGCATCTCCTCAAATAGATCAGCTAAGCTCTCACCTTCTTTACTTCCTTTCTTATCCTGATCTAACTGCTCTAATCCATCTTGAGGATGTGCTTGAGAGGCTATTGTCTCTTGTTGAAAAACCTCTAATCCTTCTCCATCAGGAAGCTCATAGTTCAAGAGAACAAGCAGAAAATATGTAGCCTTCTTCCCAAAAAATGGGTTTAGGTGACTCTCAGCTGCCTTGATGCTTTATGTTGGGACTATCTTCTTGATTGGATTGTGGGGATAGAAAGGTCTCTTCACCAAATTTTTCTTCTCACCCTGATGTCTTCCTTGACATGGTGGTCTGCCTTGCTGGTAGGGTTGTCCTAGAGCTTGGTACTACTGACTGGAACCCTGACTCTAATTTTGATAAAGCAATGCAATCTCCTGATCCTACTCATCTATAGTGATCAACTCTTTTGTTAGAGCATGCAATAGACTCATCATCTCCTTGTTTGTTTCTTGTTGATCACTTTTCACTTTGAGCAGCTCTTGAGGAAGGTCATCTATGGACTTCCCATAGCTAGTGTTGGCCTGAGGTTCTATTAATGTAGGTATGGGGGTAAATGGAGGCATCTGTAGAGGTACAATGGGCTGAAAATTGAGAGAGATAGGCATGGGTGGCCTCGGGGTTATCTGGTGATTAAACAATTTTCTGCCTTTACAGCTAAATCAAAAGCTTGGGGTAAGGAAGTACCTCCCAAAGATTGAATCATGACAGATATATCACTGGTTAGGCTTCTCAAAAAATAAAGGAAAGCACAATCTGCTGAAGGCCTTATATTCACTAGAATCCTATTCCATGTCTTGAGAAATCTTCCATTGAAATCTATCATCAGCTCTCGAGGATCTCTCTTTATAACTTGGAGCTACTCAACTAGAGACAAAGAATCTAAATCATGATTAAAGTGTTTGCTGAGGAGGTCTCCAAGTCTATCCCATGAAGTAATGGAGCCAACTGCCAGATTTCTAAACCATTCCAGGGCCTTACCCTTAAAGGAGGTAGCCAACAACTTGGTGGCAGCATCTTCTTGAGTTATATTATGTATACTGCAGATAATGGCCACATCTCTAATGTGTTCAAGGGCTGTAGTCTATCCTTCACCTATGAAACATGTATACTTTTTAATGCTACCAAGGGCACACCATGGTGTTGGACAAAATTTAATGGACTACCCTGATTAAAGGGTGCAAATGCAAATTGTCTTGCCATCATAACGATCTATTTTCTTCATAAGCTCTATCAAAAATTGGGTCACTGATCTTCATAACACCAATGGAGTCACCAAATATACTTGAATACTAACCTCTCTAAGGTTTGCATTATGCCATCAATATATCAAAGATAGCATAACTTGAACATGAATCTAAACTTTGGTCCCACCGGGTGTGCCAGAATTGTTATACACTGAGTTTTGCACCTTTGTTTCAAGCTCTCTTAGTCTTGATAACCCAGTATAACATGGGAATCATCTCAAGGTTGTGGGATCTATGCTAACCGAGATGAGACCTCCAGGTTCTAGGCTGGTTCCTCTTGGATAATCACCCTAATTTGCTTCTTAACATGAAAAGTAAATTCTTTGAGGGAAAGGGATAGAAGGAGTGCTTGGAAAGGGAAATGACAGAAAGAAAATCTACCTACTAGGTGATGCACCAAAAATAGGGTTTGGATCTCAGTATAGAGGGATGAATCTAGTGAAGGAATTAGGTCTAATAAGTCACCACTCACTAGATAGGCTTGCATAAGTATTTCATAGGAAGGCCTGAATAGAAAGCTCAACCTATGACCTGCAAACAAACATCCTCTTCTACAACTAGGTGTAGGAATGAGACAAGACTACTAGGGGCTATAGCATACCCACAAAACATCTAAATTAGATCAGACATAGTAACACACAAAATCACAGAAGGTGAGAGGGACTAGGAACCCCAATTTCTATTGACAGCATTCATAAACTTCAATCCAATAAGAGATAACTCACATAAGAAGGCATGAGGACAACAAGAGTGTCACAAAATGCTTTGCCATATCTGAATTATCAATGGGAGATTACAAAGAGTAGAAAACCAGAGGATAGAAAAGTGTCCCAGATAGCTTTCTAGGAAAGAAACTTTCCTTTTTACAAAATGTGAACTCTGAGCACTAAGGCTCCAAAAAAGAAATTATATACACCTCTACACGCAAGCAAGAATAAAAAATATCTGAATTAGGGCCACATAGATCCGCATAAAATAATTAAAACCCTAAACCAAGACAAGACTGATAAAAAATACTTCTCTAAAAATATCCAACCGATTAGATATTCATCCTTGCATGTCTATTCTTGTATTGATCCTGCTTGCAGACAAAAACCTTGACCTGACAACCCCCTGCAAGCCCACTCAACCATAAAGGCTCCAAATCTAATCTCAGATCCTAGAAAGGACCCAAAAATGGTTGTCTAAAAGATCTCTACAAATTCCTCCAACTACCACTCCCTCCAAAATCATAAATCTTTAGCTACCCACACTTGCAAACATCAACACAGAAGAAAATCCCGCAAAAGGAGTCATGTCGCTTTGAAAATAACACTGGTTGCATAATCGCATGAGCTTAAAAAGATTCATGCGATCATGTGACAACCCCTTGAAAACTTGCCTCTACTTCACACACGACCTATAGACAAACACTGGCAAAAAACTTGGGCCCGAGATCACACTGCCTTTTAAAAAAATGTTGGTCGCATGATTGCATGAGGTGAAAAAACTGCATGCAATCATGCGACAAGCCTTCTTTGGATACGCCTCCCCTACCACATAAGACCTATGGGCCCGCAAGATATCACACCTATCAAACTTTACCATGTGGCCCAACAGGAGCCGACCACATGGACTAGACCCATGACAAAACCGCCAGAAAGCACCAAAGATTCCAATGGTGGTCACATGATCACATGGGATCCGAAGATCCCATGCAAACATCCGACCACCGTAGATTTTGAATCTATGGGGCCCATGCTTCCAGGCCCACTACAACCTCCGTTGACTGCTTGGCAAATGAACACGTCACCACCCAAGGACCCACCATAGAGACTTGAAGATTTTGTTGACCGTTTGTCGCATGATCACATGCGGCTAGGAAGGTCCATGCAATCATGCGAGCAACCACATGATGTTAACTACTGACCGGGCCCACATGCAAATGTTCGTCACCAGCCAGCCAATGAAACATGAACACATCACTAAACTGCAGGCTCATATCGTCATGGTTAACAGTTAGTTGCATGTTCGCATAGCCCAAAAAGGGGCTATGTGATCATGCGACAAACCGCTAGCATTTTTAACCGAACCATCAACGGTTAGTTGCATGGTCGTATAAGGGGAAAAGGACTTATGCGATCATGCGACAACCCGCATAACAACTTGCCGAAAACCAACTGGGCCCCACTTTTCAGAGTTGCGCACTTATAAAAATGAATGTCGCTAGAGGAAGAAGTGTGAAGCGCAGGAATCGAAAACTCAGAGGGTTTTTAGAGTGAAGGTCAAAAACACACTGAGCTTTAGGACTGAAGTTCAAAAACACACTGAGCTTTCAGACCAAAAGTTAGAAAACACAAAGGGTTTTCGACACTAAACATTTTTCAAACCCTGCAACCTGAGTATTTCCTGCAACCATTCAAACTTGAATATCTCCTTGGGTATTGTGAATTACCATGTGCGATCTGAATTGAAGCATGGTGACACATTGAAGATCATGGGGTTTAGAGTGCGAAGCATAAAACTTTGTGGATCAACTTCGCAAGCTAAAACAAGTTGTAGCAGGGACTTGTGGCCAAAATTGAATGATATGAAATTTTGGGCAACACATACCATTAATGATCTACATTTTGCACTATACAAAATATATCACTTTCTTAAAAATTAAAATTCCTATCATCTCATTGTTCTATGTACAAAAGTGTGCAACTACTAGTATAATATCATGGTAATTTTTTATATAGTGTAAATGAATGATAAAGTTTAAAAAGTGTTGTTTAAGACTCATTTTAGAATTATTGGTGATAACAATTTCAATCTTAAATTAAATGAATCAATAACACAATAAAACCCTCCATAAATTTTTGAAAATCATTTTTAAAAAAAAAAAAATTACTCAACTTTAACACATCAAATGATTTTAAGATATATAAAATTAAGATACATGGGTCCTGGACCCTCACCCCCTAGTGAAAACATTTTGGCTTTCACAATACTGGGCAATTCACTGCAACTATGATGATGATGCCAAGTTTTCCATTATTTTCCTCGTTGTGCCTATATTATGGGTTGTTCCCGCTACAAAAATACATTCTTGACTTGTTGCTCAGGGCAATGTGAATCTTTTTCAAATTTATTGAAAACACTTAATATGGGTGATTCAAAGTCGTCCATGTTTTGTCTATTCAGCAGCCTTGTCTCGTCTGATTCCATCATTATGCAATGTCCATCTTCTTCAGTGATGTTTTCACATCTTAGTATATTTCACCTATCAAATCATCGACCTTGACACAAATTGTGCAACCCCACTGAAATTGTGTTTAATAGCGGGGGAAGAAAAATGGAAAAAGTGAAATGAAATGGATATTCCGAACAAAAAGGAAAAATTTGGTACTCATTTCAACTTGGTAACCTTGAAACATTGCTTTGTTTACAACAATAGAATCTTGTAAAAAGGAATTTCAGAAGTATTAGGGAATACTGTCAAGCATTGATCTATTTTCACCCATCCTGTACTCTTTTTTTACTTGACCTTTCCAATTAAAAACTTTAAGATTTTCTTTTAAAAATTGATGACTAAAATTTCTTAATAAATATATCATATACTAAATATTTTCAAGAAATTCCAGAAACATTTGTCCATAAATATAAGAAGATCTTTGGGTTTCCTTCAGACAGCTGGCTACTGGTGCTGTTGGCTACTAGTGCCGTGTGATCTTGTTATATGTTATATTTATCAATGCTTTATATATATATTTTTTAAAATTGTACTTAAGTATTCATGAATTTCAAGGAAGGATGGAAATTTATAGGTCTTCACTAAGACAATGAACTTGAAGTGACTGATATAAAATTTCCATTTGTGTGGTTGACTGCATATCTCAAAATGAGTTTATTATTGAAAATAAAGTAGGTCGGTGGGAATCATGTGAAAATGGAAAATTCCATGAAACGTCAACACTTGAATTATTTGAATTTGTTGGTTTCTATGGTCACCTTCTTACTTGCATTCATATAGAGAATAGGAGAACGCTTCAACTCATTCTCTATATATTCGACTAGTTACTAGTGACACTCAAAGCCACAGTTAAGGAGTAAACTGTACATGTGGCATGAAAGGAAAATGTTTTGGGAAACTATAGCTATTGTTCTACTCTTTCACGTTAATGGTGTTTTGTGTTGTGGAAGCCATGAAAGAGATTCCCTTCTGCATTTCAAGGCATATGTTCTTGATCCCTCCAATTGAATTCTCAACTCATGGAATGGTTTAAATTGTTGTGAATGGAATGGAATCCAATGCCATCCTCACACACTTCATCTCACTCATCTTGATCTCAATAGTTTCAAGTCTATGCACCCTAAAATGGTCGCCTAGACTTTGGGCCCCCATTCAACAATTTATCAAATCCCTAAATCAATATTTTTCAAAAATCAACATTTTTCAATTATATCAATTTCCTTGATCAAATCCTATTTTTATCATTTATTCGATTATTTTCTATGGGCTAACAATTTTATCCTAAGTCTTTATTTATTTAAAAGGAATATTTCCTCCCTTTTTATTAAATAAAAAGCCCCAACCTTTTCCTCTTATCCTAAGTTGCACAAATAAAACATTATTCCTATTTTATAAAAAGGAGAAAAGAACTTTTTGTCTCATATGGACACAAAATTCAACTCTTATTTTCTCATTGGATAATATTTGTGCACATGGATTTCTCCTCTTTCAAGCTCCACCCTTGATTAAGACTTTTTCCTCTTAATCTCCATGGTCCATTTCTCCTCATTTCCTATAAAAGAAGAGCTCTCTTCCTCATTCTAGGTCATTCACTTTTATGGTAACTTTATGCTATAGGAATTCTTGAAGACTTTGGAGCTTTTTGGAGATCATTGTTGCATCACATCTTGGCTCTCTTCATTACGTCATAGTTTAGTTTTCATTCTTGCATAGTAGCTTCATATTTCATGCTTTCATAGTTTAGATTTCCTTACATGCTTTAGAATAACTCATCTAGTTTAATAGGAAGGATTGTAACACTTGTTATTTCCATTTCATAGTTTAGATTGTACTTTCATTTTCATAGCATAGCTTGCATATTTGCATCCTCATTCTTAGCTTACTTGCATTTTCATTTCATAGTGATTCTTTGGGGATATTGGCACTCTTGCCCTTGTCTTCAATTTTGGAATCTCTCATTATGTGGTTGACTAGCAAGGTCATAAGTTTATTAGCTCTAGCTGAGAGCAATTTTACAATCTTGCAACTCCATACATAAAGAGCTCTAGGTTGCTATTGAAGGTTTCCCTTTCATGGATTTCCTTTGATGTAATGATTTAGAGAAGTGCACTACTTTTGTGTATACATTTTTGGCACCCACTGTGGGGCAGAACATTAGTGTTTTGTCCTTTTAATTCTGTATTTTCGTCAATTTTTCATCAAGTTTTAAGCTTAATTTTCGGTCTCTATTTTTCTATCTTTGAATATCATGGGATACTTCCAAAAGTATCACGCGATAGTTCTCTATATGCGCACGTGATACTTCGCCTGTCAGAAGTATCGTCTAGCTATTGTAGAGAATATCACCTAGTCTCGGGTGAAGTATTGCCTGGTATAGAGTGAAGTATCATACAGAAGTAAACTATAACCTAGGTATACTAAAAAGTATTGCACAATACTTCTGGTGTCTATACTATTGACTATACCGGGTAGTGAGTTGTCTTTTTGAATCCTTTTGGTAGAGTTTAGATTTAATTAGTTTGCTAGTTTAGTTCATTGTGGTTAAGTAGAGTTTAGTTGCAGATTTCATTTGGATTTTGGGATTTTTCTAACCTTGTGGGCCTAACAAGTTGTTCTTGTAGGTGCTCTCATTTCTTGAAATATTTTTCCTAAAGAATGCATGTCAAAGCTTCAAATGCACAAGGGCTACTAATTGTTTTTGCAGGGCTACCCAAAGCATAAAAACCAATCAAGTGCTTATTTTATTGCTTTCATTTCAAGTCTGGAAATTACTAGTTGTTTCCTTTAGTAGGCACATAATATTTTTTGGAAGGAATTTTGAGGTGGTAGGAGAATTATGCTATTCACCCTTGTGGTGAACCAAAAAATCTTGACCCATCTTAGGGTTTTGGAAACAAGAGGGTAATTGAACTTTACTTGGTGTGTTTGGGAGAAAGCTTTGGGATAAGAGAGTATGCTCTTCACCCTTGTGGTGAAACAAAATCCTTGAATCTCATAAGTTGATCCAATTTGTGTTTAGATTGTTAGAATCTTTTAGTGGGCCTACTCTTGAGCAATCAAGAGGAACGATCCAAGTGGGGACAAGCTTATTGCCAGCTATTCCAACCCACCATAAACTCAAGGCTATCAAGGACACAAAACTTTGGTAGACGTAGTGCTTATCTTCGCTTGATGTGAGTACTTGTGGGATTGTGACCATGAGGAGAATATTGAGCAAGAATGCCTAAGGTACTCTTGAGGCCATGAGGTCTGTTACTTGTTGCAAGGTAAGGAGTCCCTTTGGGGAGAAAGAGGGGTACTATGAATGGAAGCCCTAATTAAGAACCATTAGATAGAGGCCACCTTATTTTAGCTGCTTAGCTTCTTGGTGCAAGGATTGATCCAAGTGGAATAACCCAGATCACCTCAAGATACTCACCATATGTGTTTCTTTGGTTGTGTCATTGAAACTTCTATGACAAAGCTAACATCTATTGTGGGTAACCACTTTGTGTGAGGCGAGGGAGCATCAAGTGTGGGCCAAGTTGATAAGCAATGAGCCTTGACTTTCTAGGATAGCTATTGCTTGAAGTGTCTTCGATTATGTAATACCAGTGTTAACATTCTTGACCATTCAAACAATCAGTAGTATTCATATGGTGTTTTTCTATTTTGATATCACAACTATTTGTCTTGGAAAGGTTGCTTTTGCCCTTGTTTCAAGTGTTTTAAGACATGTTTGATCCCTTAATGTTTGCAAAGTTGTCGAATTTCTACTGATATTGTGATTGAGATTGAAAACATCAACCCTCAGACCAAAATTTTTGATCAAACAAACCTGAAAATGCAAAATGCACACAGTTCTGGTCAAGTGTCGTACAAACTAGCAATAGTATCACTTGCTTTGAGCAGAAATATCGCATGATTGTTTGCCCCTAGTGGACTATCGCCCAACCTGCCTAGAGTCTATCGCCCGGCTATTATGAGGTCTATCACCTGGGGAAAGGTGAAGTATCACCTCAGTAAGAAGTGTCACCCTGTTTGCCTGGAAAGTGTCACCCAGAACCTTTTTATTGTCTGTCTAATTTATGCAATTTTCAATCCTCCTTGGTCAGTCTAGATCTTAGATATTAAGTGCTATGACATGTTGCTCAACATCCAAATGAACTTAAATGGTATCAAATTGCAAACAATGACTCTTTGTCTTCTTTCTTCCACATCTATCATGTCTTCCTAGTCTTCCATTTTCATCCTTTCTCTTCTTTCTTCATGATTCTTCTTAAATTATTTATGTTTTCTTGATTCTTTTCCTCTTATTTTCTAGTCTACCTTCTTCTATTCATCAATTCTTTCACTTCCATACTTGATTCTTCCTCTTCTAGAACTATGAATTTCAAATATCTTGTTATGGAACCTCTCTTGAGAATAGATGATCTTGAACTCATTGCTCAATTCGAAGAATTTTATTCCTCCAATAGTCCTTCTGGATATCTCATGGGTGACAAACTTAAGGCACAAATAAAAGAAAAGATGATTAAATCAGGCACCTTTTCTAGGATCATAGACATGATCATATCATGACCTCCTTCTTCCAAACATTCTTCATCTTCTAAGTCTTCTCATTCTTCTTCACATTCCAAGTCTTATCATGACTCTTCTAGACATTATTCACATTCCTCATTTTCCAAGTCTTCTTCCTCCACTAGATCTTCACTTTCCTCTTCGTCATGATCTTGTTCATCTTCTACTTCTCCCAAGAGTCTTACTCCTCAATATGAGCAATATGATAATCCTTGTGATACATCTCCCATGAAGAGTAACACACCCACCTTTGATGACTATGATGACTATTATCATGGCTATGATGATGAACCATATAGTCATACCTATGAAACCTCTATTCCTAAGAGTCCTCCTCGTTGTGTGCTCAAGCTTACTAAAGGGTCATTCTATTGGATAGATTGTGATGGTGATCCATATGATTCTAATTTTGAAAAGGATTATGATATTTTTTGTGACCAATATGATACATCTACTACTATGGAGCAAGAGAAATTTTTCCACGCTGATTATAAATGTAGATACTATGAGCATCTCTCCTCTAAGAATTATCATATTGAAAATAAAGATTGCACTCTCAAACAAGATCATGTTAATGATAGACCTTTTTTTGGTGATGGTTCCCTTCCATCCCCTACTTCCTTCAATACCCATGCATTTCCTAAAGCTTCCAATTCTTTCACACCTCTCACAAATCCTTCATCCAACAAAAATCCTAATGCGTTTCATGTAGTTCCCTATAGTTATCATCAAGGGCTACCTCTTAAAGAAACTCAAGCTAACCTTTAGTTGGATGTAAATACTTTCAATAATGCTAAACCTAAAGAGCCTAAGCCTTTATGCGCTATAATGCCTACTTCAGCTAGTCCTTCACCACCTCTTCCAAAGTCTTCCATACAACTCCAACCTGCTTCCTTGTCCTTAGAAGTGGATCCATGTCAAGAGGACTCTAAAAGTGAAAAAGAAAAGAACATAAAGAAAGATCAAGATCAAGAACCCTCCATGTCATCCAATCCTGTTCATGATGTCTCTCATTTGTTTCATGGTTCTTTTGATCCTTTACGCCCTTTCTCATTCAGTCCACCATGTCTTAAATCTTCTCCTAAGAAAGATCAAGGTACTACTCACACCATTGAGCTTATTGATAAACAAAATAACCTTACTACACTTGCACTTTCCAAAGATGATACTTCCATTAAGGTTATTAAAAGTGGTGTTATTACTTCCAATGTTAAGCCTATTGAAAATCCAAAGCAAAATGATACACTTATGCTATCCAAAGCAACTTGTCAAGATCAAAGTCTTCCATCTTCTTGTTCTACCATTCCATGTCCACTTCCATTTTCTACTCTTCTTAAGTCTTTGCAAGCTTTGAACAATCCTATCAAAGAATTTTCTCCTATTCAAGATGTTCATGTTTCTATTGTAAATCCTAATTCTCACTCTAAAGATGCTGATGTCTTTGGTTGTCATATAGATGTTGATGAACTTATTGATTATCCTTTTGCATCTCCCACTGCCATCTTTGGACCTCTTCTGCCACTACTAAGGGCTTCACTTCTTCCTTCCATCTTGGGTCCTTATGTCCCTTCACTTTCCCCTCATAACTGTCCTAATTTTTTATCCATCTTGGGTCCTTACATCCCTCCATCTCCTATCTTCCCTCAAGATCAACATAGATGCATACTCTTGAATCCTTTTCATCCACCCACCCATCTAAACCAATCATATCCTCCTTCTTCTTCCACAAGTCCCAAGTCTTTTGGAAGTAACTTGAATGTTCAATACAAGAAAAAGAAGCAATACTAGTATCCATCAAAAAAAGAAGATCACCATGTCTCCTCTAATCGACATGGAGGCATAAAGTCAAAAGAGATATCTAAGAAGAAAACTACAAGACAAGTATGGGTTCAAAAATTCATCATTGAAGATATTCTCTCTAGATCATCAAAAATAAATGAAAATCCTATGGCTATATGGATTCCAAAGTCTCTCTTGAAAGAGTCTTATGTTGAACAAAAAGTGAAGTTGACATTCAAACTTCCAAAGGCTTCCACTTCATCTTCTTCCAAAAATATTTTTCCATTCCATGCACCTAAACCACAACCTCTACTATCCATTCACCATATTCCTTCATGTATTCCTTCATTTTTGTTTCCTCCATCCTCTCATCACCCTTCAAGGTGTGTATTGATGTTGATCTTACCTTCCTTTCCATCTCCCTTTCCCTATCAGCATCTTTGAGCATATCATTTTGAATCCTTGGCATATCATGCTTTATCCTTTCAAGGAGCATTATCTAAAAAGCTTACCTTCTTCCAAAAAATAAAATTCAAAAAGAAAAATAAAAAAAAAAATTAAAAAATTGAAAATGTACCTTGGTGAAAACTTGGAAACAGGTGCCTTGGTAGTAAAAGTAAAGAGAAATAAATTCATCTTATGGTGAAAACCACTCCCTTGTGGCACCTTGGATAAATAACGTGATGAAAACTTAACAATTAGGCATCATGCGTAGTTCTTCTACATATTTCATCCATTCCATCTTCTCTCTTTGATCTTGGCAATGTTGATCTATACACAAACATTTGACTATCTCGTGACCTATCTTATGGTGATTTTGCTTTTCCTCCATTCATTCTAGCCTTTCGCTATCATTCTCCCCTTTGGTCTTGATCTAATATAAGAAAAAGTAAAACACTATGCTATGAAGCCTCTTGACATGTCTACTCCTTTGGACTGCATCCTTTCCTTCTTTTGAATTACGCTTTTGTGACTTATCCTATGTTGGCCTTTCATTGCTTGTCCAAATGTGCTTTACATGACAATTTTTCCCTAACTTGGGTACTCTTGAAGATTTCTTCCTTCCATTCTCCTTCATTCCCTAGTCTTTTCCACCATCTTGCTACTCTCTCTTGTTCCCCACCTTGCTAGAATTTGGGACTACATGGTGTGATCTTGTTTAGGAGTTCAATGCCTGTTCTGTTTGGGGGCATTCTTCGTATATACCTTATTGATCCTAAAAAATTTCAAAAAAAAATTCATATATGATGCTGAAAAAAATCCTAAAAAGCATAAAAAGTCCTGAAAAATACAAAAAATTAAAAAAAAAAAAAAAAAAAAGGTGCCTTGGTGAAAACCTGGAAACAGGCGCCTTAGTAGCAAAAATACAAAAAAATTGAAAAAATAAAAAAATCTCCAAGTGGTGAAAACTTGGAGACAGGCGCTACTTGAGGCCTTTGCACCCTAGTCTTTTAGTATGCATCCTCGACACTTAGCCATTCTCCATCATGCCTTGACCTTATTTGACTTGGTCTGGAATTGGTCTTTATTTTTGTCTAGGGGGCATACCTGTTAGCATAGGTCCTTTAGGTGCATTTGTCTCTTGGGGCATTTCAAAAATAGGTGTTTTTCAACACCACCCCAAACTGTATTTTTTAACACTACCCTAGCATCAAGTGTTTCTCAACACTTATCAGATGTCTTACCCACCAGTCTAAGTATGATGCAATATCGCTCATTAGCAAATTTGATACTCAAAGTTTGACTCTATGACCAACACACAAGCACTTAAACGATCAACTCAATTGAGATATGTTGACTTTATTTTTCTTTGTGTGTTGTCTATGATGATTTCTTTGATGAGTGGTCTCTCCCTGAGAAGTTTTCAATGATGCATAGCTAGAAGACTGAGGGTATGAGACCATGTTTTATTTCTTTATCTACTTGTGGGTATATTTTGTTGGTCCTAATTGTCATTAGCATTTATGTTTGATCCATTTGACACCTACAATCTACAAGGTATTATCCTCGACTATTTTTATGTGAGTGCATGCTTATAGCTATCCTAACTTTCATGAGCCTTGATGCAAGCATAATCTCGCCATAACAAACTTAGGTAATCTCACTGCACTAGTCATCTTGACCTACATGTCTTTGATGCCGAGGTGGGATTTCCACATTCCTATCTGATATAGATCATATTTAGATCCACATAGTTATACTAGTGTGAATTGTATGATCTTAAGATGCTACCAATAATGCTCGATGATGATAATTAGATGTCTATAAGCATTGTGACCTTGCAAGTCAACCACTTTTCATAGTAGCTTGCATTTCTAGGTTCATATTAGTTTAGTTTTGCACCTTGCACATGGAGAGAGATCTCCTTTTATCTTTCAAGGACTAGTCAGTCAACTGCACTCACCTTTCACTTCTTGTCGATCATGTCTTTCGCTTCTTATCTTTCATCACATCCTTTTCACCTCTTTTATAGCATTTTGACTTTTTGACCTAATTTTCAAAACACCTCAAAATTGCACAAAAATTGCAGCCCTGCCTAATTTCAACGTCTTGGATCTATTTTCAGAATTGAAATCAAAATTTGAGTTAATCTTGATAGTCAAAATTACATTTCAAAATTTCCCCTTCTTCTATGCAGTTGGCTGACCATTTGAGGCCTGATCCTTCGATCTTCACTGGGGCATCTTCATTTCTTCACCCCCATCTCTTTCAAACTTCGAGTCTTCCATTCATCCACTTCATCTCTTTGGGGCATATCTTCACTACTTGATGGTTATCTTATCATGCCTCATCTTCAATTATGATTTCTAGTGGCTTGATCAAGTTCAATTTTCTGTTCTCCTCTACCTGATTTTGATTTTGATTCCGAGGGGACAGCACCGATCAGCTTTAAGCTTTGATTCAACTTTATCATTCAGTTCAGCTTGAGATTCTTATTTGGAGACTTGATTATCACCTTACAACAATAGTGTTGGTCTCATCTTTTGAGTCTCTTATTTTCAGACTTGATTATCACCTTACATCAACGGTGTTGGTATTGTCTTTCAGTTAGCTTATCTTTGTTCCGGGCGTGTTCCCAAAATAAACACACATTTGAGTTATTTTGTGATCCCAAATCGATCTCACATTTCAATTCTTCTTTGACCACATGTGTTCCCCAAATGATCACACATTAGTCCAAGAGGGGAAAATGTATGCATCCTAAAATGGTCACCTAGACTTTGGGCCCCCATTCAGCAATTTATCAAATCCCTAAATCAATATTTTTCAAAAATCAACATTTTTCAATTATATCAATTTTCTTGATCAAATCCTATTTTTATCATTTATTCAATTATTTTCTATGGGCTAACCATTTTATCCTAAGTCTTTATTTATTTAAAAAGAATAATTTCTCCCCTTTTATTAAATAAAAAGCCCCCACCTTTTCCTCTTATTCTAAGTTGCACAAATAAAATATTATTCTTATTTTATAAAAAGGAGAAAAGAACTTTTTATCTCATATGGACACAAAAGTCAACTCTTATTTTCTCATTGGAGGATATTTGTGCACATGGATTGCTCCTCTTTCAAGCTCCACCCTTGATTAAGACTTTTGCCTCTTAATCTCCATGGTCTATTTCTCCTCATTTCCTATAAAAGAAGAGCTCTCTTCCTCATTCTAGGTCATTCAATTTTATGCTAACTTTATGCTGCAGGAATTCTTGAAGACTTTGGAGCTTTTTGGAGATCATTGTTGCATCACATCTTGGCTCTCTTCATTACTTCATATTTCATGCTTTCATAGTTTAGATTTCCTTTCATGCTTTATAATAACTCATCTAGTTTAATAGGAAGGATTGTAACACTTGTTATTTCCATTTCATAGTTTAGATTGTACTTTCATTTTCATAGCATAGCTTGCATATTTGCATCCTCATTCTTAGGTTACTTGCATTTGCATTTCATAGTGATTCTTTTGGGATATTGGCACTCTTGCCCTTGTCTTCAATTTTAGAATCTCTTATTGTGTGGTTGACTAGCAAGGTCATAAGTTTATTAGCTCTAGCTGAGAACAATTTTACAATCTTGCAACTCCATACATAGAGAGAGCTCTAGGTCACTATTGAAGGTTTCCCTTTCATGAATTTTCTTTGATGTAACGACTTAGAGAACTGTACTACTTTTGTGTGTACACCGAGGAGGCTCTTGATGGTGGTATGTCTCTGAGTAGTCTAATTGAGGATGTTCTTTCCCCGTTGTTCAATCTAGAACACTTGGAGAACCTCGATCTCAGCTAGAATGAATTTGATGGGGTTTCCATCCCTCCTAGATTGGGCAGACTGAAAAGTTTGCATTACTTGGACTTGTCATCATCTGGGTTTAGTGGAGATATTCCATGGGAGCTGGGGAACATGTCTACTTTGCACTACTTGGATCTCTCTAGCACTAATGGTGGGTTGAGAATGGTTGTAATGCAGATGTGGAGGGGAAACATGAGAGATTTACGGGAGCTTATCCTTGTAGAAGTGGATATGTTAAGTGTAGAAAGCAATGAGTTGGTCAACACATTGTCAACCATGTATTATCTCACCCATCTTGAAATGGTTACTTGTGACCTATATGGAGCAATTCCCCCTTCCCTTGCCAACCTCACCAATCTCACCCACCTCAACCTTTACCAAAATGATTTCAATGGTAGCATCCCTTCTGCCCTACTGAGCCTTCCAAGACTGTAATGAGTGGACTTGTCCCATAATTCAAATCTGGGAGGGAAGCTATCAAGCATTCTACCTCAACACTCTTCTTCGCTTCACACCCTCAACCTTTCACAGAGAGTAGTGGGATGAAGCATTCCAGATTCTGTTGCCAACATTTCCTCGTTAACTGTCTTGGATCTCTCAGGCTGCTATGTGGAAAGTATTCCAATGATGATGGTGAACCTTACAGCACTCAGGGAATTGTATCTCTTTGGTAGCATGTTAAGAGGGCACATCCTACCTTTTGGGGATAGATCTCGTTCATTGGGAAGGCCTTTTCCTTTGGCCTTTATCGATCTTTCCCAAAACTAGTTGGATGGTCCCATTCCGCCAATGCTCTTGGCTGCATTTCCAAACCTCCGGCATGTTTACTTGAGCAACAATCAACTAACAGGCAGCATTCCATCCCCTGCCGGTAACCTACACTACCTTACACAGCTCCATTTGAGTAGAAATGCATTGACAGGTAAAATCCACCCTTCCATTGGCCAACTATTGTCTCTGGAAGAGCTTGATATGAGCAACAACAAATTAGAAGGTAAAATTCCCCCTTCCATTGGCCAGCTCGTATCTCTATATTTTCTTGATCTAAGCAGCAACAAATTAGAAGGTGCCATCCCGCTCAACATTTTCAGTCTTTCAAAATTGAACAACCTTTACCTGTAGTCCAACTAGTTAAGTGGGGATTTTTTAGATTCTCACCTGCATAATCTTAGCCAACTTGTAGAGATCGACATTTCCAATAATCTTTTGACTGTGAAGTTCAGTCCGACATGGATTCCAAAATTCTCTTTGCAAACACTGGCATTAAGTTCTTGTAACATGGAAGGTGGGCTTCCAACATTCTTGATCACTCAATATGAGGTTTACTATGTGGATTTGTCTAACAACAGTCTTGTAGGAGATATTCCCCAGTGGATATGGGGTCTTGATTCTCTTGCAGATCTCAATCTTTCTTACAATCACTTTGCAGGGGTTCTACCTCATTCATTGAAGGGAAGTCATCTGCGTACTCTGGATTTGCATAGCAATAATTTACAAGGTCAGCTTCCGCTTTTTCCTGATGAATTGGTTGTGTTGAACCCACTTATTCTTGATGGCTTGGCTCTATTGGACATGTCAGAGAATCAACTCAGTGGATCCATTCCAGTAGAATTTGGTGAATATCATAATCTTCACTATCTGTTTCTCTCGAGAAATCAACTCAGCGGTAGCATTCCACCTTCTATACTTTGCGGAATAACCGTTGTGCATCTCTCAAATAACAAGCTTACAGGTATCATTCCTGCCTGTTTCAAAAATTATTCTTCAATTCAGATATTAAACTTAGAGAACAATTATTTGGAGGGCAAGTTGCCAGAGCAATTTGCAAATATGTCTTTGCTTCAGACATTAAAATTGGGTGGAAATGGACTAAATTCATCAATCCCATCATCTCTTGCAAAGTGTCAGCAGTTGGAAATACTAGATTTGAACAACAACAAAATTTCTAAGGTAGTGACGAAGTTCTCCCTTCATTGGATTTTAGAGACCTTAATTCGTAGACATTAGTTATTTATTTCTGGTTATGTAAGCATATGGCCTATGCATATTGTTATTATATAACATAAGTTTTGTTTCTAAATCGCGGTGCCTGTCTTTAAAATTTAAAACAAGCCATAAATTTGTCTTCATTGATTTTGGTTCATGAATTCTTTATTTATGTAGATTTATGAGGATATTGTACACATTCTATTTTGGTATGGTTGTATTACTGCTACAGAACCCCCAAAAAATTGCTACCAATTTCAAATGCAAATTTTCCCTTGATTTTGTGAAAAGGATGCCTTCTACAACGGAAGCAATCATCTGTTTAAACCGAAAAAACAATTTTAAAAGAATTTGACAGCCTGAATCTCCGGTAACCTGTAACGCCCAACTCAGCCGAACAAAATAGAGAAGCATTAAATAGAAATTGGGCAAAAATAGTCATGAAAAGATTTGCATGGCTGGTAACTTCATTCGCCACAACTAGCATTTTAATTAAAATTTGGACTCGTTATATTGAAAACCAAAGAAAAAGTGTTTTATAAATTTAATCTATAACTATTTAATTTAAAATAAAATTATATTTTTGGTTTATAAAAAGTTATTAATTTTTTTCCTTAAAAATAGTTTTGAAAAGACTATTATGAATAGGAAAAACATAATATTTATTATATATAAATATTATATATAATATTAAAAATTATTCATCATGTAATAATTATGTAAATATAATAATTAAATATTAATATAATAGGATTTAGATTTATAAAGGTTCTCTTATTTATTAGAACAGATAAATAATTATTAAAATATATACGAAATCATATAATAAACTTTTTATTAAATTAAGATTATGAATATAATTAAGATTTATATAGTTTAATATTTAAACATAGTATGTTAACTCTTATAATAATTTGACATTAGATTCTTTTGGTAAAATAAAATATTCATATTGAACTAATAATATATTGTGATTAATAGTAAGTATCATTGGAAAATTTAAATATAATATTATGATTATTTGATTTAATCAAAATAATAATGACCTTGTTCATCCAAGAATATCTTTGTTAGGTTTGACCAGTGACAATGGCAAGACACATCATCCCATCCAAGAATGAAAAATAATTCAATTAAATATGATAACATAAATATGCCCAATAGAAATTAAAATATAATTTATAACATGTGAGATAAATACGAAGGGCAATTAAATTATATATTATGTTATAATGTATTTGATATATATTATTTTTAAAATCAGAAATTTATATTAAGAAAATCAACCTCTTTTATCTAGACAAATCAATAGACAACTAAAATATAAAAGATAAATGCAATTTCATGCATAGCTCTATTTATTTGATTCATGCATATTATATTTCTAGAAAATCATGTCTTCAACGGTAGTTAACAAATTCATTCTATTATTGGAGCTCATATTTTGTTATAACCCATCAAGTTCTCCTAGGTTTTAGGACTTTTAACAATTATATATGACTTATGTTGACTTGGTCAAAATTTGTCGACCCAAGTGGCATTAAATAAATGTTTTAGACATACATATTATTATGTTTCTTTAATTATTTTATGATGAAATAAGTTGATGAAATTAAAAATGACGTTATGTGTGGAATTTGAAATGCATTATGAAATGCTATTTATTGAACATTATAGATGAAATTGGAAGAGTTAATTATGTTATGCAAATGAGTTATACATTTTATTTTGATTATGGGTTTAATGGGACTAACCTGGTGATTATCTTTTGAGTTTGAGCATGAGTGGAAGGATATTAGATGGAAATGTGATTGAGGTAGAGAAGTTTATCTCTTGATAAGGATGTGGTCAGAATAAAAGATTGTCACAAAGACACATCACATAGTTATTTTCATATTTTATTTAATGTGTTTCTCTTTTTAAATTTTGATTAAATTTAAGTGTGTGTTAAGTCAAATTGAATTTATCCTCCAAGTAAAAGAATTGATTGATTCATTTTATGTTAGAATTGAAAATTTGTAAATTAGTCAACTAAAAAATTGTTATATAATATATTTAAATACTTTTGGATTCTTTTATTTATTGATGAAATAACATAAATATTATAAGGAAATTACTAACCAGGGTAACTCAGTCTCAATGGAAGATACTCCCTTAGAGGAGCTTTCTGGTTTTAATGCATCCACTTCCAATAATAGTTCCTCATGAACTGCATTTCTTGGAACATCAGGGGCCTAGAATGTCCCGACAGGAAATTTGTGATTAAGCATTTTCTTAATAATTTTAAGTCTACTGATATTATCATGTTACAAGAGATTAAAACTACTAGATTCACTCTTGAATCCAACCTTAATTTTCTGTGGTGAGTGCTACTAAATTTTTCACTAATCATCCGCATGGCAGAGGGGGTGTTGCCATCCTGGTTAACCCTAAATGGGATCCTTATATCACTGGTAGTGGCATTTCTCCCTATAATAGAGCTATCTGGATTACGCTAAGCTACAATAACTTGGCTTTTGGCATCTATTCTTTATATGCCTCTAATGACTACAAGGAAAGATCTTCCCTATGGACTTGGTTGGCCTCTCTCCCTAATATTCCTTGGCTTTTGGGAGGTGACTTCAACATGGTAGAATATTAGGAGGATAAATCTAGTGGCCTCCCCTTTTCTTGGAAAGATTCTAAGAATTACCATTGGAATAAGCTGAAGCAGGATAAACTCCTCTCCGACCCCTTGACTGGTAACAAAGATTCTAACCCGAGCATTTGGCACACTTGGTGTAATTCGCAAAAAGGATCCTCTAGGATTTACTCTAGACTAGATCAGTTCTATCTCAACAAGAATTTTTTCACTATTGCTCCAGATGCTAGGGGGAATTTGGTTTTGGTCTCTCCCACCACCCTTTCTGATCACCACCCAATCTCTATCTTTGTCAGATTTAGAGGAACCCTTATCCTTAGTAGGATTATCAACCCTAAATTCATTCTTAATACCAACCTTCTGGATGATGAAGATATCCTTGTGGCTATTAGCATTATCATGTGTCTCAACAGAAGCCAATATCCTTCCATCTCTCATGCCAAGAGGTGGAACATGAATATCCTTTCCTAGCAAAATCTTTTAAGGACTGTTGGCCAAAAGAAAGCCAAGGACTTTAGATTCTCTGAGAAAAAACTTATCTCTAACATTAATTTTGCTAAATCCTGCATTCAAGCCAACCCGGTTGACCCCCTAATTGTCTCTCAAGTCGCTAGTGCTAAGGAAGCCCTTAGACAACACCAAAAATGCCAAATTAAAGGTGCACAAATTCTTTCTCATGCTCAATAGCTCCAGTATGGTGACAGGGGTACCAAATTATTTTTTAACCTTATTAAGAAAAAGCATACTAATGAAACTATTGATAAAATTCTTATTGATAACCAAGAAATTATTGACATCGAAAGTATTAAAAAGGCCTTTGCTGAGTTTTAAAAAAAATTGTTTGCTTCAGAAGACACCTTGGAGGCTAGTTCCCTTAGGGACCATTGTATATCCCTTATCCCTCGGAGACTATCTGGCATGGATGCCTCCTTGCTTAGTAATTATATCTCCCTGGATGAGATAAAATAAGCTATAAACTCTCTAAGAATGATAAGACCCCTAGCCCTAACGGTCTGCCTGTGGAATTTTACAAAGCTAACATTAAGTGGGTTTTTAAAGATCTTCTTTAAATCTACAATGAAGCTCTTAGCTCTGGTTCCTTAGGTAGTTCCATTAATACTGGTATCATCAAATTAATTCCTAAGGATGGGGATAAGACTTTAATTAAGAATTGTAGACCTATTACTCTCCTAATGTTTCCTACAAAATCTTGTCTAAAATTTTGGCTCTCAGACTTGAAACCATTCTCCCCAAATTTGTGTGCTCTACCCAAACTGGATTCATTAAAGGCAGGTATATGCTTGAGAACTTGATTACCAGCTGGGAGGCCTTGAACTGGGCTAATCACTCTTAGTATAACTGGGCTATGTTCTTATAGGATTTTGAAAAGGCTTATGACAAGGTTGAGAGGAATTTTATTACTATGATGTTGGAAGCTTTTGGCTTACCTCCTATTTTTTGTAATTCTGTTAAAATGTTACTTAAAGATGCTTATGCCCATGTTGATATCAATGGCTCCCTCTCTGAACCTTTCCCTCTTGGCCACTCCATCAAACAAGGATGTCCCTTGGCCCCTGCCCTCTTTGTCATTGCTTCTGATGCTCTTTTTTACATTCTCAGAGATAACTCTCTATCCCCTATGGTTAAAGGTATCACTCTCCCTAATGAGACTAATCTTATCAACTGTCAATTTTCTGATGACACTGCTATCTTCCATGAAGCTACAGAAGATAATTTTTCTTCCTTAATTAAGAAACTCAATTTTTTTTGTGACATCTCTCGTGCTCACCTCTCTCAATCTAAATCCATTTCTCTTGGGTGGACCGATCAACCGCTTGATTTGTTTAACAATTACAGCTTTCAGTGGGGAGGCCATAACAAGATTGTTAGGTATCTTGGTATTCCTTTCTCCTTAGAGCCTTCCCTTAAGGATATGTGGCTTTGGGTTCAGGAAAAATTTGTCAAGAAGCTTAATAAATGGCACAACCATTCTTTATCTCTTTCTGGAAAAGTTCAGGTCTGTCAAAAAATCCTTTCTTCCTACAAGATTTACTATGCTTCTGCCTAGATGTTTAACAATTACTAGATCTTTGAAATTAAAAAGGCCATCATAAACTACCTCTGGTCAGATGGAAAAGGGAATAAGAAGCTTCATGTTGTTAAATGGGAGTGGTGCCATGTTGACAAGCTCCTTGGGGGTCTAGGGTTAAAGGGCTTAAAAACTAATGGCTTAGCTCTGGCCTCCAAATGGATCTTTCACTCCTTGGAAGGGGATGATCCATGGAAAGTTCTTATCAAAAGTATCATTGAAAGGGGATACCCCAAGAATGCTAAATTCTGGAAGAACTTACCCTTCTATGATTTAATTTGTGGCAACTTTAACATTGTGGTTCAAGGATCCACTGTCTTCAAATCTATCTGGAAAGCTTGGAACCATGTCATGCCCTATATTACTAATAAAAACTTCTTTGACAACAAGAAGATCTATGGTGAAAGATCAATTTGGTGGAACCCGCGGTTAGCTGGTAAGCCTTTGGCCCTCTCCCAAGGATGCTTTGCCAAGTATTGGTCCACCATGGGCATTGCTCAATTTGCCAATATTTTTGAAAATGACAAGCTCATACTGTGGAATGAGCTGAAGCACATATTCAACATTCCCCCATCCCAAAATAAGACTTATGATATGCTCATTAAAGCTTACAAAGACATCGCTTCTCTTTGTCATGTTGATTCTGATAGATTCTTAAACATTAAATGGCCTGATGGAACCATTATAACTAGGCTTAAAGCCAAAAACATATACTTTGTTATTGATTATAATGATTCCATCATTATGTTACAAGTAGTGGTTTCCATTGCACCAAAATATCAACTTGTTAATGCCCGATACAACCACTAGACTTATAGTACATAGGAGGTGGTTAAACCATGTCATGAATCCTGAGGGGAGCGCTAACTATTTTTCCAACAATCTCCCCCTCAACATTACCCAAGGATATTTGAACCTATGACCAAGATCTGATACCACTTGTTATAAGTAGTGGTTGCCATTGCATCAAAAGATCGACCTGTAAATGCCTGATACAACCACTAGACTTATAGAACATAGGAGGTGGTTAAACCATGTCACGAATCTTGAGGGGAGCGCTGACTATTTTTCCAACACATTAGCCATGTTAAAAGAGTTTGGTACATTGATCTTGATATCCCCAAGTGGAATAAGTTCTTTGATAAACTCTGGAAAAGTATGATTGACCCTAATATCAAATGTTTTAAATGGTTTCTTATTTTGGACATGTTGGTTGTGGATTATTCCCTTTGATCCTCAACTTGCAGATTTACACTTTGATGGATAATATAAAAATCCTGACTCTATCACCACTCCAAAGTCCACAAGGAAAGGGACCAACTGACAAGGATCAAAAGATCCTTCTTCACTTTGAGCTTCAATGCTCAGGCGGGTGTACCTTGACTCACTTCTCTAAAGGAGTCTAAAACAATATTCCACTACATTTAATACAAGAATGTTAAAGATTTATCAAATGATGTTTGTGTTTGTGTGGTTGTCAACCATGAAACTTCAAGAGAAAAGACCAGTGCCTTATCCCAGGGCTCAGAGTCACCTAACTATATACCTCAACTAAATACTTAAATCAAACATAATGGAAACTAGATTAAGTGCTTTGCCTATTACCCCTTTCCCTCAAGCACAAGGACATCAAATTCTATACCTGGCTGTAAACTCACTGAATCCACCTAGAAGGCTTTAATCCTAACTTTGTTAGAAAATCAGAGATGAATTCAAAATACTCTTTGTTTACCATACATTAACACACTTTGTGATATTAACATATATGAGCTCAGAGACAAGAAAGAAGACATACACAAGATACCAGATTGGGATTCAAGAATGTTTTCATTAACAAATCTAGAATCACCGTACAATTAGCATGACACAAAAATAAGAAAAAGACACCAAATCAGACCTCTATCAGTGTATTACAGTCAAAAACCAGGGACCAAAAGCAATAAGATTTCAGAACCTCTTCAAAATTTAAAAAAAAAAGCAACTTATACCACTAGCCACCTTGGAATTCTCAGAGATAATGCAACAAGCTATGGATAGCTAGGGAAAGGGTCTCAACCACCCGACATGCCAAAATTTACATCAAAATTTATTACAAGGGCAGGAAACCAAGCAGTCCAGAGAAAGAAAATCTGCGAGCTAGGATAGAGAACTAGGAGCTGCCATGAAAATCAGTCAAATCGACCACTTGCATTACCTCTCGAGCCAAGAGTGTAATCATTCCTCATAGTACAAATCCCTTTACAAACAATTGCCAGGCACCCTGGACCACACCGCAACTTGCCTCTCACCAAACAGGGTCGCTTCTACATTCAATTCCATAAAAATATGGTACCCTCTGTCGCTAAAAATTAATAGAAAATCAAACTTGAAAATGCAATGGTTATAAGCACTTCGCGGGCATTAAGTCTTTAACCATTTTTCTCTTAGTCACGCATCTACACAGTCATAACTCACCACTATAGGAAACAGGCTTGCAATTTGCATGGTTGCATGATCGCAAGGCACCAAAATAACCCTTGCGATCATGCGACCGCGGTCTCCAAGCCACAGTCAATCGGTCTCTGCAAAGCCCTCGGCCACTTCACCATCACAACCCTGCAACCACAAAAAATGGATGGTTAGTCGCATGATCACATAGGCCAGGGATGGGCTATGTGAACATGCGACAACCTGTAGATCTCAATCCTGTCGCAACCGCCACCGCTAAGTCCTCACGCAAACATCAGTCGCATGATCGCATAGCCTTGAAAAAGGCTATGTGAACATGTGACTAACCGTTAGCATTCACCGCCGAATGCAGCCCCACTCTGCTGAGTCACCACAAATACGGACCCCACATATTTGGCAAATTGGTGACCAAAGAACTTCTGCCAGTTCGCTGAATACTTTCTGCCTCCACAAAATAATCTAGCGATTCCGCGACCGTGATTCGCCAAGTTGCCAAATGAAATGGGGAACCGCCAAACCATCTCGTGAATACATGACAAGGTAACACTTTATCAACACTGCCAACTCTTTGTCCGGACCACCAAAACCAAGACCCCACCTGGGCCTGCATTTAAAAAAAAATCCACCACCCTACCAGCTTGGACAAATTGGAAACCACCATGCATCCACCCGCAATAGGAGCTGACCAAATAGCCAGACAGGCCCCAGGGACACGTGGTGCCCTATCGCATGATCGCATAGCCCCAAAGTGGGCTATGCAAGCATGCGACAACCCGCTAACCTCAGCCAATGCAACCACCACCGCAACCGGCAGCATAACTGCCAGGAAAATTACAACCGTGAACAAGGACACATGTCAGCCGGTCACATGATCACATAGCCAAAGAATGGGCTATGCGATCATGCGATAGCCAACCAAAGGCTGCCACATGTCACCAAACTACAACCAACACCGAACTGCAACCACCCGTTATCCACATCAGATGGTGGGCGCATGATCGCATGGGTAACGAATATTCCATGCGATCATACACTAACCATAGATCTTTGATCTCTGATACCGGGACCTGCTGACAAGTCACTGCCACATGGACCAATCAGGCATGAGCCTTACCTTTTAGGGGATTAGACGGTTTTCATAAAAGCACATGGTTGTGACACATCCTTCACGCTTTAATGACAACCATTGATCTTCTGACACGTCAGGACCCTCTGCCAAATTCAAAAACTAGGTCCCACCACCATCAGACTTGTGTGCTTAAACAAGTAAACCGCCAAGCAATCGACCATAAACTGGGATGCACCAAATGGGAGCAACGTTGGAATAGATAAGATCAATGATAGGTGCATGATCGCATGGGTAAGGAATATTCCATGCGATCATACACTGACTGTTGATCTCCTCCCTCTAGCCCCACACGGTCGCACTTGTGCGGTTAAGACAAAGAACAAGGAGAGCTGGCAGAAAAGAAGACAGGCAAGGTCAAAAACACACAGTGTTTTCTGTGAAAGATCGAAAACACACAAAGTTTCTAACACATCAACAAATAAGTGCACAAAGTAGGAAACATAGGGGGTCGAAAACACCATGGATTTTTGAAAACACTGTGGGTTTCTGACACTGTGGCAAATTTTAAAGATTGCTTCCTGCAGACCATGAATTTGAATAACTTTTTGGATTTGGTGATTTAGCTCGTGAAATTTGGACCTGAGCTAGGTGACAACATAAACTACCAGGGGCAGGACATGCATACCATGAAACACTAAGGATTTTCATTGCAAGTCAAGACTGAGATCGCAGGCATGGCAGGACAACAAAACAAAAACATTGTAGGGAATAGGCCAATTACAAAGGATTTTGCAATGATAGAAAATTGACCTAACAGGACATACTCCCTATCAAAAAGGACTTTGCTGAGATGTATTATTGTAATATATGTAGGACCCCAGAAATGGGGAGGCATATTTTCTTTGATTTTAGTTTCGCTAAAGAAGTTTGGCTCATGTTTGGTATTTCTATCCCTACCAAGTTTAATATTCTTGAAATCATTACTGGTTATTGATGGGATTAAAAAGGACACTAATCTTTTTTGGAACATTCTTTCTTCTAACATCTTATGGAAAATTTTGGAAATGCAAGAATGAGGAAAGATTTCAAAACACTCCCAAGGTTCTTACTGAGTCTTTTTGAAGTCTCACACATTTTAAAAAAATTTCACAGGTTCATATCACTATGAAGGTTGATAAAGACAAATTCAAAATACTACTTAAAACTGGTTATGCCACCTTCTTCACTCATGAACTCAAGGACACTCACATGTGGAGAAGACATATGGACAACATCCATCTTTTTCATCAAACCATCAAGAAGCTCAACAAAGAGGTTAGAAGCTCCAACAAGAACTCTACTGGCAACACGATCCTCTTGCTTGACCAAATTCAGAATCAAAAGAATGTCGTTTGGATGGAAGGAAGCCTTTGCTGGACCACTTGGGTGGACACTTATGAAGACCTGCTTCATTAGTCTTTTTTGACTCCTCTTTTGTCAGTTATGCTATTTTAGTTTTCTCTTTGATACTCTCATGTGGAGGCTTTGCCTCTTGTAATTTTTGAAACTCCTCGGTGCTACTTTGTATCTTTTGATCTCCTTATAATTAATAAAAAAAATTACTAACCATGTGACATAAGCTATTTTTCTTTAGTAACTAGAACTCGGCATTCAATTATCAACAGCCACATTCGCATAGAAATGCGAGGGAAATACACAATTCAATAACCTCACTTTGCATGTTTAAAGAGTTGTCCCCAAAGGGATTTTAATAGTGTTTGGTCAAATTAATGCTC